>CM038673.1:129200931-129530586 GCA_021605145.1 Aegilops bicornis | reverse complement strand
GCCCTGCGAAAAACCGAGTCAAGAAAGAGGTAAGGGTCGGGTCAGAGGCGGAACAGACATTCAAAGCAACCGAACCATAGATCCAGCTTTGAAGGACAAGCATAACGAAAGTAAGCATTTGGCCAGACATTCATGTAGAAGCTAGAGACTCCGCATGAGTAGCTTGAAGTTCCTCATGAGACTTAGAGAGTTTGGTGAGCTCTCCTTTGACCTTCTTGTAGTCAAGGTCAAGATGCTCAAAATCCTCTTTAAGGTTACAATGAGTAACTTCAATCTCTTCTTTAAAGAACTCAAGTCACTAAGACATTGATGAGCCATAGAAAGTTCATGTTCAAGTTGTTCACTTTTTGCTTGCTCGTAAAGAAATAAGTCGTTACGTTTTTAAAGCAAGCAAGAACATCTTGGAGCCTTTTATAAGTGTTATTTTAGCTCTACGAAGAGTTTTCCCAATCTCATAGAGATTTTGAGTCAAGACTTCATCATCTTCCTCATTACAACTATCATCATTATCACTAAGAGAAGATGATACCTCGTCATTACCTCTTGCCATGAGGCACATGTGAACAAAAGGGGTTGATGATGATTCTTTTGGAGAAGAGGGTTCTTCATCAATCAAGCATGCCTCATCTTTCTTGATTTCCTCTACATGGTTAGTCATAGAAAAACTAGAGGAAACCAAAACATTTCTATCATGGCAACATGGGAGATCAAGCATATCATCACAAATGAGCTTAACACCATCATTACAGGATATTTCTTCACTCACCATGTCATTACCTTGTGGTATGCCACATGTTGGTGAAGTGAAAGATGTTGAGGTATGCAAGTAATCGGAGGTGGAAGCAATAGAGAGCTCTTCATGATTTAAAAATGTGGAGAACTCCTCCATTAACTCCCCTTAAAACAATATTGTCTTCATGAAGATTGGACCCAAAATATATATCTTCAATTTTGGTCCAAGCATCATGAGCCAACGAACAAGACGAGATTGACTTGAACACCTCGAAGGTTATAGCTTGGTGAATGATACTTAAAGCTTCACTATCAAGATGCATATCACCAAGTGACGGAGATTGTCCATCCTTTAGATTTGAATTCCCTACAACCACAATCCGCAAAGCATTTGGACCCATGGCCCGAAAATGACAAAGCATGTGTAATCTCCACATAATGTAATTTGTGCCATTAAAACAAAATGTGTCATCGTGCATTAGTTCACTAGTCGACATCATTACTCTCTAGGCGGTTAAGCCTAATAAGGAGAGACCTTGCTCGATACCAATTGAAAGGACCACGATGTCGCCTAGAGGGGGTGAATAGGCGTTTTAAAATCTTTTACGGATTTGGCTATATCCAAATGCGGAAATAAACTAAGCGAGATACTTTTCAAGCACAAATCCTAAATATACTAGGCTCACTAAGTGCACCAACAACTTAGCATAAACAAGATGAGAACAACGAGGATATGAGTAAGCACAAGTAAGTCACACAAACTTACTAAGTGTATATCACGAGGTATGGAAATGAATAATACACACAACCACAAGTAAGCAATACAAGCTTACACAAATTGTATCACAATATATGGAATTGAATGATACAAGCAAACTCAAGTAAGTTGCACAAACTTACTTGAGCAATATCTAATATATGGAAGTTTATAAAACAAGTTAGCAATTCACACTAATCACAATGTATATCAATAGTAGCAAGTATGAATTATGGAATATGAAAGTGTAGGCCTAAATAATCTCTACAAGGAAATGGCCAACACAATATAATCAACCACCACAATATAATGAGGACAACAAGATATAGTGAATGCACGGTCAAATGACCAAAGTAAACCACAAGTAAGGAGTTAGGGTTAGGGATAACCAAAGTCACGGAGGCGAGGATGTATCCCGATGTTCACTTCCTTGGAGGGAAGCTAGTCACCGTTAGAGAGGTGGATGTTACCACGAAGGCACACCAACGCCACGAAGGCTCGCCCTATTCTCCTTGAGATATCACCACGAAGGCGATTCTCAACCACTAGTGGTAGACCTTGAGGCGGCCTCCAAACCTTCACAAACTTTCCGGGGGACAAATCACAAGTTGATTCCTTACCAGAGCACTCCTACCGCCTAGGAGTCTCCAACCTCCAAGAGTAACAAGAACAAAGGGAAATGCTCAAGACTTGCTCAAATCACGAATTCCTTTGGTCAAGAGAGGGAGAGGAGTGGATCTATCACTTGATTGGAAAAATCTCAAGAACTCTCACGAATCTCTCCGGGATCTAAGATTTGGTGTAGGAGAAGTGAGAGGAGCCTTTTTGTGTTCTAGGGTTCATATGAATGTATTGCTCGACCTTCTCCCGGGGTGGAAGAAGGTTATATATAGTGGTAGTGCAAATATGGCCGTTGGAGTGTAAGTGGCTGTGTCGGGCCGGACATCCGGGCCTGGGGCCGGACATCCGGACGCTGTGAAGTGTGCACACATGTACTTGAAAAGCAGGTTACAGGGCCGGACATCTGGCGAAGCCGGACATCTGGCCAAACTTGGGGCCCCGGACATCTGGCCCAAGTTGCGGACATCCGGAGGACACAACCAGCATTTCAACACGGTTCTGGACATCTCTGGCCGGATTTCCGCCAAGTCCCGGATATCCGGCCAGCACAAAAACTGCAGCGCCCCAAAGTAAAACATCCATAACTTTCTCATCCGGACTCCGATTTTGATGATCTTGGGCTCGTTTGAAGCTATGAAAAGCTCCAGGTCCTCACATAGAGAACCACCCAAGATAAGCCAAAATGGAGGATGCAAAGTATGCAAAGGTTTGATCATATATTTTGGGGAACCTAGTTGGCTATGAATTTATTTGGTATATAGGATATGAGTGGAATTGTGTTGGATAGGAGTGAAATATGCCTATGTTGGAATATGATGTGAGGAAGTAGAAATAGAAGATGTTGACTTGAGCAAATCTAGCACTAGCCCTTTGATCCCCTCTTAATAGTGCGGGATCCTTATAACTCAAGAAACATAAAAGAGCTATACTACATAGCTATCGAGAACCATTCTTGAGTGTATATTTTTCTTCGGTGGTCATCTCTCCACAACACTAACGCCAAAGGAACTAATAACTTTGACTCAAGCCTTTAACTTGAGCTTGATGTTTATGTTTCTTCTTGGCTCAAGTTGAAGACAAGACATTGGTGAAGTCTTCAAGTAGCTCCCACATATGGGAGTCCTTGCTTTGTATTCATCTTCACTTGCCCATCATGTGATCATCCACAAGCTTCAAGCATGTAATCCCTCGGGATGGTTATCTTGAACTTGCCCTTATCAACCATGATCACCAACACTTGATGTTATCCTCTCATAGACACTTGGAATATCTCTCTCTCTCGATGCGAGCCCATGAGAATCACCTAACCCTCGAAAACATAGACAACATATAGTATGGGTTAGTACACACAGTGCAATTGATAATTTCTTATCATACCACAAGATCTTATGTGGTGCATCATTTGCGCTCGTGTGTTGACCATTTAGAGTTCAATCTCCGAGCTTCAACTTGGTCAACCGATATCTCTACTCCATGCTTAATCTTGGCGTCATGAAGGATATATTGAATTCTTCACTTGAATAGCTTGCTCAATCATGTCTCAACACATGAGTCCATTATGATCATATCTTTGAGCCACTCCTAGAATTCATCATTCGAATCATCCTTTTAAGATCTTGATCCATTATGGCTCAAACCATAGCTCTAAGCATGGCAACCCTTAAGATACTCCAATGAACTCCATTTTGATCATCTCGATGTACTTGTTGCTTCAAAGGAGTTTTCTTCCATTATTCTTCAATCATTTTCCAATGGGACTAATCTTCAAATGTATATCTCAATGCAAACATTAGTCCATAAGGATTGTCATTAATTAATTACCAAAACCACACATGGGGACTACATGTACTTTCACCTGGACCCTGGAGTCCGAGAAGGATTCTTGCCTTTCGGGTGAAACCGACTTTGTGGAGGCTTTTACTCCAAGTTTCAACCCCAAGGCTCAACATATAAATAGAGGGGTAGGGCTAGCACCCAAGACAGATCAAGAAACACCAAGCCGTGTGCCGGCAACCCCGTCCCCTCTAGTTTATCCTTCATCATAGTTTTCGTAGTGCTTAGGCGAAGCCCTGCGGAGATTGTTCTTCACCAACACCGTCACCACGCCGTCGTGCTGTCGGAACTCATCTACTACTTCGCCCCTCTTGCTGGATCGAGAAGGCGAGGACGTCATCGAGCTGAACGTGTGCTGAACGCGGAGGTACCGTACGTTCGGTACTTGATCGGGACGGATCGTGAAGGTGTACAACTACATCAACCGCGTTGATAAACGCTTCCGCTTACGGTCTCACGAGTGCGTAGACAACACTCTCCCTCTCGTTGCTATGCATCACCATGATCTTGCGTGTGCGTGGGAATTTTTTGAAATTACTATGTTCTCCCCAACGGTGGCATCCGAGCCAGGTTTATGCGTAGATGTTATATGCACGAGTAGAACACAAGTGATTTGTGGGCGATACAAGTCAACCGCTTACCAAAGATGTCATACTTTGGTTGGTGATCTTTGTTGGATGAAGCGGCCCGGACCGACATTACGCGTACGCTTACGCAAGACTGGTTCTACCGACGTGCTTTGCACATAGGTGGCTGGCGGGTGTCAGTTTTTCCAATTTTAGTTGAACCGAGTGTGGCTACGCCCGGTCCTTGAGAAGGTTAAAACAACACTAACTTGACGAACTATCGTTGTGGTTTTGATGCGTAGGTAAGAACGGTTCTTGCTTAGCCCGTAGTAGCCACGTAAAACTTGCAACAACAAAGTAGAGGTCGTCTAACTTGTTTTTGCAGGGCATGTTGTGATGTGATATGGTCAAGGCATGATACTATATTTTATTGTATGAGATGATCATGTTTTGTAAATGAGTTATCGGCAACTGGCAGGAGCCATATGGTTGTCGTTTTATTGTATGCAATGCAATCGCTTCAGAATTGCTTTACTTTATCACTAAGCGGTAGCGATAGTCGTAGAAGCAATAGTTGGCGAGACGATAATGATGCTACGATGGAGATCAAGGTGTCGCGCCGGTTACAATGGTGATCATGGCGGTGCTTCGGAGATGGAGATCACAAGCACAAGATCATGATGGCCATATCATATCACTTATATTGATTGCATGTGATGTTTATCTTTTATGCATCTTATTTTGCTTAGATCTACGGTATCATTATAAGATGATCTCTCACTAAATTTCAAAGGTATAAGTGTTCTCCCTGAGTATGCACCGTTGCGAAAGTTCTTCGTGCTAAGGCACCACATGATGATCAGGTGTGATAGGCTCTACGTTCAAATACAACAGGTGCAAAATAGTTGCACACACGAAATACTCAGGTTAAACTTGACGAGCCTAGCATATGCAGATATGGCCTCGGAACACTGAGACCGAAAGGTCGAGTGTGAATCATATAGTAGATATGATCAACATAGTGATGTTCACCATTGAAAACTACTCCATCTCAAGTGATGATCGGACATGATTTAGTTGATTTGGATCACGTGGTCACTTAGATGATTAGAGAGATGTCTATCTAAGTGGGAGTTCTTAAGTAATATGATTAAATTGAACTTAAATTTATCATGAACTTAGTACCTGATAGTATTTTGCTTGTCTATGTTGTTGTAGATAGATGGCCCGTGCTGTTGTTCCGTTGAATTTTAATGCGTTCCTTGAGAAAGCAAAGTTGAAAGATGATGGTAGCAATTACACGGACTGGGTTCGTAACTTGAGGATTATCCTCATTGCTGCATAGAAGAATTAAGTCCTGAAAGCACCGCTAGGTGCCAGACCTGCTGCAGGAGCAACACCAGATGTTATGAATGTCCGGCAGAGCAAAGCTGATGACTACTCGATAGTTCAGTGTGCCATGCTTTACGGCTTAGAACCGGGACTTCAACGATGTTTTGAACATCATGGAGCATATGAGATGTTCCAGGAGTTGAAGTTAATATTTCAAGCAAATGCCGGATTGAGAGATATGAAGTCTCCAAGAAGTTCTAAAGCTGCAAGATGGAAGAGAATAGTTACATCGGTGAGCATATACTCGGAATATGCAGGTATAACAATCACTTGATTCAACTAGGAGTTAATCTTCCGGATGATAAGCGTCATTGATGAAATTCTTCAATCACTGCCACCAAGCTATAAGAGCTTCGTGATGAACTATAACATGCAAGGGATGGATAAGACGATTCCCGAGCTCTTCGCAATGCTAAAGGCTGCGGAGGTAGAAATCAAGAAGGCGCATTCTTTTTTGGCGCCGTTGCCGGGGAGGTTAGTGCTTGAAGGTATATCTTTAGATCTTGCAATTGAATCTTTTTGTTTCTTGTTTTAGCACTAGTTTAGTTTATAAAAGAAAACTACCAAAAAATGGAATTGAGTTTGTCTCATACGCTTCATCTTTTTAATATCTTTCGTGAGTATGATGGAAAAGAAAATTGTGCCAAAGTGTTAGAAGAAGAATGCATTAAATTGTTTGGCACTAAATCTTTGAATGATGAGCATGATTGCAATGTTGTTAGTATGAATTCCTTGAATATCCATGATGCTATTGATATGCAAAGCCACAAGCTTGGGAAGCTATGTTTCGCGAAGATGATATTTTTTGTCCCCCAAGCTTTGATGAGCAAATTTACTATGATGAAAGTATGCCTCCTATCTATGATGATTATTGTGATGACACGTATGCTTTAAAGAATAATGATAACCATGAAACTTTTCATCTTTATCTTAATTTTCAATCACATGATAGTTATTTTGTTGAGTTTGCTCCCACTATTATTCATGAGAAGAATTTTGCTTATGTGGAGAGTAGTAAAATTTCTATGCTTGTACATCATGAAAAGAATGATTTAGGTGCTGGTTATATTGTTGAATTCATTCATGATGCTACTGAAAACTATTATGAGAGAGGAAAATATGCTTGTAGGAATTGCAATAATGTCAAGTTTCCTCTCTATATGCTCAAAATCTTGAAGCTATGCTTGTGTTACCTTCCTATGCTAGTTGATTATTGTTCCCATAAGTTGTTTGCTCACAAAATCCCTATGCATAGTAATTGGGTTAGACTTAAATGTGCTAGTCATATTCTTCATGATGCTCCCGTTATGTTTCAATTCCTATCTTTTATGTGAGCATCATTGAAATCATCATGCCTAGCTAGGGGCGTTAAACGATAGCGCTTGTTAGGAGGCAACCCAAATTTATTTTAGTTTCTTGCTTTTTGGTTCTGTTTAGGAATAAATAATCCATCTAGCTTCTATATAGATGTGGTTTTATGTTTTAATTAGTGTTTGTGCCAAGTAGAACCTTTGGGAAGACTTGGGTGAAGTCTTTATGGTCATGCTGTAAAAAACAGAAACTTTAGCGCTTACGAGATTAGCTATAACTTTTTACTGGAGAGTGATATTTAGTTGATTCTTTTTGAAGATGATTACTAGACAAATTCCTCAGGTCCACCAATTTATTTTAGAATTTTTGGAGTTCCATAAGTTTGCGTTAGTTACAGATTACTACAGACTGTTCTGTTTTTGACAGATTCTGTTTTCATTCTGTTGTTTGCTTATTTTGATGAATCTATGGCTAGTAAAATAGTTTATAAACCCTAGAGAAGTTGGAATACAGTAATTTTAACACCAATATAAATAAAGAATGAGTTCATTACATTACCTTGAAGTGGTGTTTTGTTTTCTTTCGCTAACGGAGCTTACGAGTTTTGTTTTGAGTTTTGTGTGGTTGAAGTTTTCAAGTTTTGGGTAAAGATTTGATGGATTATGGAATAAGGAGTGGAAAGAGCCTAAGCTTGGGTATGCCCAAGGCACCCCAAAGTAATATTCAAGGACAACCAAGAGCCTATTCTTGGGGATGCCCTGGATGGCATCCCCTCTTTCATCTTCGTACCATCGGTAACTTTACTTGGAGCTATATTTTTATTCACCACATGATATGTGTTTTGCTTGGAGCATCATTTTCTTTTGTTAGTTTTTGCTTGCTGTAGTTAGAATAATGTTTTGCATCTTTAGTTTCAATAAGAAAGTCAAGGATAGCCTTTGCCATGCTTATTTTGCTAGTATACATGTTGCTGTTTGAAAACGGAAAGTTTACCACTGTTGCAAAAATTCCCTAGAAAAGTCAGAGAATGGTATAACTTTGAATCTTTTTGCATATTAAGCTCTGATAAATTTATTTAGTTCATAATTTTTGGGGTCAGGGAAGTATTGATACTCTTGCATTCTTTACAGACTGTACTGTTTTGGCAGATTGCTGTTATGTTTGCATTGTTTGCATATGTTGGCTTGTTTAATGATTCTATTTGAGGATAGGAGTGTTAAATATGCAGAGGCATTTATTATTCAATGTTGAATAATAATTTTAGTGATTTGTTACAGTAGAAAATGATTAGGTTTTGCATTGGTTTATACTAACCTATCTCAGGATTTCTTGTTGACTTTGTTGTGAATGAAGCTTTTGATAAAAAGAGAAACCATGATATGAGAGGAATTAAGGAGACACAAAAGTTCAAGCTTGGGGATGCCCAAGGCACCCCAAGATAATATTTTAAGAAGTCTCAAGCATCTAAGCTTGGGGATGCCCCGGTAGGCATCCCACCTTTCTTCTTCAACAACTATCGGTTAGTATCGGTTGAGCCTAAGTTTTGCTTATTCACATGAGTTGTGCTATCCTTGCATTGTAGTTTTCTTTAGCTTTGCTTGCTGTTTGAATAAAGTACCAAGATCTGAATTCTTTAATGAGAGAGAGCCATACATAAATTGGAATTTGTTAGAATACTCAATGTGCTTCACTTATATCTTTTGAGCTTGATAATTTTTGCTCTAGTGCTTCACTTATATCCTTTAGAGCACGGTGGTGGATTTGTTTTAAAGAAAGTATTGATATCCCATGCTTCACTTAGATTATTTTGAGAGTCATAAATAGCATGGTAATTTGCTTTATATTAATATACTTGGTATTCAAGATATGTGAAATTTTCTTATGAGTGTGTTGAATACTAAGATAAGTTTGATGCTTGATAATTGTTTTCAGATATGGAGGTGATAATATCATAGTCGTGCTAGTTGGGTGATTGTGAATTTGAGAAATGCTTGTGTTGAAGTTTGTAAGTCCCGTAGCATGCACGTATGGTTAAAGTTGTGTAACAAATTTGAAATATGAAGTGTACCTGGCTTGTGCATCATTATGAGTGACGGTCGGGGCGAGTGATGGTCTTTTCCTACCAATCTATCCCCTAGGAGCATGCGCGTAGTACTTGGTTTTTGATGACTTCTAAATTTTTGCAATAAGTATATGAGTTCTTTTGACTAATGTTGAGTCCATGGATTATACGCACTCTCACCTTTCCGCCTTTGCTAGCCTCTTGATGCACTGCATTGCCCTTTCTCACCTTGAGAGTTGGTGCAAACTTCGCCGGTGCATCCAAACCCCGTGATACGATACGCTCTATCACACATAAAACTCCTTATATCTTCCTCAAAACAGCCACCATACCTACCTATTATGGCATTTCCATAGCCACTCCGAGATATATTGCCATGCAAATTTCCACCGTTCCGTTCATCATCATCATCATGACATACATTACTTTTGTCATATTGCCATTGCATGATCATGTAGTTGACATCGTATTTTTGGCAAAGCCACCATGCATTATTTTTCATACATGTCATTCTTGATTCATTGCACCATCCCGGTACACCGCCGGAGGCATTCATATAGAGTCATATCTTGTTCTAAGTTTCGAGTTGTAATCCTTATGCTGTAATCAATAGAAGTGTGATGATCATCATTATTAGAGCATTGCCCAATCAAAAAAAGGCCAAAGAAAGGAGAGGCCCAAAAAAAGGAAAAAAAAGAAAATAAAAAGGGCAATGCTACTATCTCTTTTTCCGCACTTGTGCTTCAAAGTAGCACCTCGTTCTTCATGTAGTGAGTCTCATATATTGTGCTTCAAAGTAGCACCTTGTTCTTCATGTAGTGAGTCTCATAAGTCTTTTTATACTAGTGGGAATTTTTCATTATAGAACTTGGCTTGTATATTCCTCGATGGGCTTCCTCAAATGCCCTAGGTGTTCGTGAGCAAGCAAGTTGGATGCACACCCACTAGTTTTCTTTTTGTTGAGCATTCATAGCTCTAGTGCATCCGTTGCATGGCAATCCCTACTCCTCATGTTGACATCAATTGATGGGCATCTCCATATCCCGTTGATTATCCTCGTCAATGTGAGACTTTCTCCTTTTTTGTCTTCTCCACACAATGACCATCATCATATTCTATTCCACCCATAGTGCTATATCCATGGCTCACGCTCATGTATTGCGTGAAGGTTGAAAAAGTTTGAGATTATTTAAGTATGAAACAATTGCTTGGCTTGTCATCGGGGTATAGAAGTTGGGAACATCTTTGTGTGACGAAAATGAAGCATGGCCTAACTATATGATTTTGTAGGGATGAACTTTCTTTTGCCATGTTATTTTGAGAAGACATAATTGCTTTGATTAGTATGCTTGAAGTATTATTATTTTTATGTCAATATGAACTTTTGTCTTGAATCTTTCGGATCTGAATATTCATACCACAATTAAGAAGATTTACATTGAAATTATGCCAAAGTATCACTCGCATCAAAAATTCTTTTTATCATTTACCTACTCGAGGAATGAAAGGTGAATTAAGCTTGGGGATGCTTGATACGTCTCCAATGTATCTATAATTTTTGATTGCTCCATGCTACTTTATCTACTGTTTTAGGCAATATTGGGCTTTGTTATCCACTTTTGTATTATTTTTGGTACTAACCTATTAACCGGAGGCCCATCCTGCATTTCTTTGTTTTATGCCTATTTCAAAGGTTTCGAGGAAAAGGAATATCGACGGAGTCAAAACAGAGCGAAATCAACTGGAGAAGTTATTTTTGGAAGGAAAGCAACCCAGGGAACTTGGAGTGCACGTCAGGGGAGATATGGGCTGCCCACGAGGGTGGGGGGCGCGCCCACCCCCCTGGGCGCGCCCCCTGCCTCGTGGGGCCCCCGTAGCTCCTCCGACGTACCCCCTGCACCCATATATACTCTTGTACCCTAAAACTTCCAGAACAGAAGATAGATCGGGAGTTCCGCCGCCGCAAGCCTCTGTAGCCACCAAAAACCAATCGGGACCCTGTTCCGGCACCCTGCCGAAGGGGGAACCCTCACCGGTGGCCATCTTCATCATCCCGGCGCTCTCCATGACGAGGAGGGAGTAGTTCACCCTCGGGGCTGAGGGTATGTACCAGTAGCTATGTGTTTGATCTCTCTCTCTCTCTCTCGTGTTCTCGACTTCACACGATCTTGATGTATCGCGAGCTTTGCTATTATAGTTGGATCTTATGTTTCTTCTCCCCCTCTTCTCTCTTGTAATGGATTGAGTTTCACTTTGAAGTTATGTTATCGGATTGAGTCTTTAAAGATTTGAGAACACTTGATGTATGTCTTGGTGATCAACTTGCGGGTTTCGTGACATTGGGAACCTATGCATAGGGGTTGGCACACGTTTTCGTCGTGATTCTCCGATAGAAACTTTGGGGCACTCTTTGAAGTACTTTTATGTTGGTTGGATGAATCTGAGATTGTGTGATGCATATCGTATAATCATGCCCACAGATACTTGAGGTGACAATGGAGTATCTAGGTGACATTAGGGTTTTGGTTGATTTGTGTCTTAAGGTGTTATTCTAGTACGCACTCTTTTATAGATTGATCCGAAAGAATAACTTTGAGGTGGTTTCGTACCCTACCATAATCTCTACGTTTGTTCTCCGCTATTAATGGCTTCGGAGTGACTCTTTGTTGCATGTTGAGGGATAGTTATGTGATCCAATTATGTTATTATTGTTGAGAGAACTTGCACTAGTGAAATTATGAACCCTAGGCCTTGTTTCCTATCATTGCAATACCGTTTACGCTCACTTTTACCACTTGTTACCTTGCTGTTTTATAATTTCAGATTACAAATACCTTTATCTACTATCTATTTTGCACTTGTATCTTCTTCTCTTCGCCGAACTAGTGCACCTATACAATTTACCATTGTATTGGGTGTGTTGGGGACACAAGAGACTCTTTGTTATTTGGTTGCAGGGTTGCTTGAGAGAGACCATGTTCATCCTACACCTCCTATGGATTGGTAAACCTTAGGTCATCCACTTGAGGGAAATTTGCTACTGTCCTACAAACCTGTGCACTTGCAGGCCCAACAACGTCTACAAGAAGAAGGTTGTGTAGTAGACATCAATCATCAAGTGTTTATGGTGAACAAGACCACCAGTTTCAAGAAAAAAGGCAAAGGGAAGAAGAAGGGGAACTTCAAGAAGAATAGCAAACAAGTTGCTGCTCAGGAGAAGAAACCCAAGTCTGGACCTAAGCTTGAGACTGAGTGCTTCTACTGCAAACAGAACTGCCCCAAGTATTTGGCGGATAAGAAGGATGGCAAGGTGAACAAAGGTATATGTAATATACATGTTATTGATGTGTACCTTACTAATGCTCGCAGTAGCACCTGGGTATTTGATATGTTGCTAATATTTGCAACTCGAAACAGGGACTACGGATTAAGCGAAGATTGGCTAAGGACGAGGTGACGATGCACGTGGGAAATGGTTCCAAAGTCGATGAGATCGCCGTCGGCACGCTACCTCTACGTCTACCTTCAGGATAAGTTTTAGACCTAAATAATTGTTATTTGGTGCCAGCGTTGAGCATGAACATTATATCTAGATCTTGTTTGATGCGAGACCGTTATTCATTTAAATAAAAGAATAATGGTTGTTCTATTTATATAAGTAATATCTTTTATGGTCATGCACCCTTGAGGAGTGGTCTATTTATATTAAATCTCGATAGTAGTGATACACATATTCATAATATTGAGGCCAAAAGATGCAGAGTTGATAATGATAGTGCAACTTATTTGTGGCACTGCCGTTTAGGTCATATTGGTGTAAAGCGCATGAAGAAACTCCATTCTGATGGACTTTTGGAATCACTTGATTATGAATCACTTAGTACTTGCGAACCATGCCTCATGGGCAAGATGACTAAAATGCCGTTCTCCGGAACTATGGAGCGAGCAACAGATTTGTTCGAAATCATACATACAAATGTATGTGGTCCGATGAATGTTGAGGCCCGCGGCGGGTATCGTTATTTTCTCACCTTCATAGATGATTTAAGCAGATATGGGTATATCTACTTAATGAAACATAAGTCTGAAACATTTGAAAAGTTCAAAGAATTTCAGAGTGAAGTTGAAAATCATCGTAACAAGAAAATAAAGTTCCTACGATCTGACCGTGGAGGATAATATTTGAGTTACGAGTTTGGTCTACATTTGAAACAATGCGGAATAGTTTCGCAACTCACGCCACCTGGAACACCACAGCGTAATGGTGTGTCCGAACGTCGTAATCGTACTTTACTAGATATGGTGCGATTATGATGTCTCTTACTGATTTACCGCTATTGTTTTGGGGTTATGCTCTAGAGACAGCTGCATTCACGTTAAATAGGGCACCATCGAAATCCGTTGAGACGATGCCTTATAAACTATAGTTTGGCAAGAAACCAAAGTTGTCGTTTCTTAAAGTTTGGGGCTGCGATGCTTATGTGAAAAAGCTTCAACCTGATAAGCTCGAACCGAAATCGGAGAAATGTGTCTTCATAGGATACCCAAAAGAGACTGTTGGGTACACCTTCTATCACAGATCTGAAGGCAAGACTTTTGTTGCTAAATTTGGATCCTTTCTAGGGAAGGAGTTTCTCTCGAAAGAAGTGAGTGGGAGGAAAGTAGAACTTGATGAGGTAACTGTACCTGCTCCCTTATTGGAAAGTAGTTCATCACAGAAACCGGTTCCTGTGACGTCTATACCAATTAGTGAGGAAGCTAATGACGATGATCATGAAACTTCAGATCAAGTTGCTACTGAACCTCGTAGATCAACCAGAGTAAGATCCGCACCCGAGTGGTACGGTAATTCTGTTCTGGAGGTTATGTTACTAGACCATGACGAACCTACGAACTATGAAGAAGCGATGGTGAGCCCAGATTCCGCGAAATGGCTTGAAGCCATGAAATCTGAGATGGGATCCATGTATGAGAACAAAGTGTGGACTTTGGTTGACTTGCCCGATGACCGGCAAGCCATTGAGAATAAATGGATCTTCAAGAAGAAGACTGACGCTGACGATAATGTTACTGTTTATAAAGCTTGACTTGTTGCAAAAGGTTTTCGACAAGTTCAAGGGATTGACTACGATGAGACTTTCTCACCCGTAGCGATGCTTAAGTCTGTCCGAATCATGTTAGCAATTGCCGCATTTGGATGTCAAAACTGCATTCCTGAATGGATTTCTGGAAGAAGAGTTGTATATGATGCAACCGGAAGGTTTTGTCGATCCAAAGGGAGCTAATAAAGTGTGCAAGCTCCAGCGATCCATTTATGGACTGGTGCAAGCCTCTCGGAGTTGGAATAAATGTTTTGTTAGTGTGATCAAAGCATATGGATTTATACAGACTTTTGGAGAAGCCTGTATTTACAAGAAAGTGAGTGGGAGCTCTGTAGCATTTCTGATATTATACGTGGATGACATATTGTTGATCGGAAATGATATAGAATTTCTGGATAGCATAAAGGGATATTTGAACAAGAGTTTTTCAATGAAGGACCTCGGTGAAGTTGCTTATATATTGGGCATCAAGATCTATAGAGATAGATCAAGACGCTGAATTGGACTTTCACAAAGCACATACCTTGATAAAGTTTTGAAGAAGTTCAAAATGGATCAGGCAAAGAAAGGGTTCTTGCCCGTGTTGCAAGGTGTGAAGTTGAGTAAGACTCAATGCCCGACCACTGCAGAAGATACAGAGAAGATGAAAGATGTTCCCTATGCTTCAGCCATAGGCTCTATCATGTATGCAATGCTGTGTACCAGACCTGATGTGTGCCTTGCTATAAGTTTAGCAGGGAGGTACCAAAGTAATCCAGGAGTGGATCACAAGACAGCGGTCAAGAACATCCTGAAATACCTGAAAAGGATTAAGGATATATTTCTCGTTTATGGAGGTGACAAAGAGCTAGTCGTAAATGGCTACGTCAATGCAAGCTTTGACACTGATCCGGACGATTCTAAATCGCAAACCGGATACGTGTTTACATTGAACGGTGGAGCTGTTAGTTGGTGCAGTTCTAAACAAAGCGTCGTGGCCGGATCTACATGTGAAGCGGAGTACATAGCTGCTTCGGAAGCAGCAAATGAAGGAGTCTGGATGAAGGAGTTCATATCCGATCTAGGTGTTATAACTAGTGCACCGGGTCCAATGAAAATCTTTTGTGACAATACTGGTGCAATTGCTTTGGCAAAGGAATCCAGATTTCATAGGAGAACCAAGCACATCAAGAGACGCTTCAACTCCATCCGGGATCAAGTCCAGGTGGGAGACATACAGATTCGCAAGATACATACGGATCTGAATGTTGCAGACCCGTTGACTAAGCCTCTTCCACGAGCAAAACATGATCATCACCAAGGCTCCATGGGTGTTAGAATCATTACTGTGTAATCTAGATTATTGACTCTAGTGCAAGTGGGAGACGGAAGGAAATATGCCCTAGAGGCAATAATAAAGTTGTTATTTATTTCCTTATATCATGATAAATGTTTATTATTCATGCTAGAATTGTATTAACCGAAAACATAATACTTGTGTGAGTACATGATACGTCTCTATCGTATCTATAATTTTTGATTGTTCCATGCCAATATTATTCAACTTTCATATACTTTTGGAAACTTTTTATATTATTTTTGGGACTAACATATTGATCCTCCCAGTGCCAGTTCCTGTTTGTTGCATGTTTTATGTTTCGCAGAAACCCCATATAAAACGGAGTCCAAACGGGATAAAAACAGATGGAGAATTATTTTGGAATATTTATGATTTTTGGGAAGTAAAATCAACGCGAGACGGTGCCTGAGGGGGCCACGAGGCAAAGGGGCGTGCCTCACGGGGGCAGGCGCGCCCTAGACCCTCGTGGGCACCCCATAAGGCGGTTGATGCCCTTCTTCAACCGCAAGAAAGCTAATTTTCAGAAGAAAAAAATCATGGCGAAGATTTCAGTCCAATCACAGTTACGGATCTCCATATATATATGAAACGGTGAAAGGGCACCAGAAAGAGCGCAGAAACAGAGAGAGACGGAGAGATAGATTCAATCTCGGAGGGGCTCTCGCCCCTCCCACGCCATGGAGGCCAAGGACCAGAGGGAAACCCTTCTCCATCTAGGGAGAAGGTCAAGGAAGAAGAAGAAGGAGGGGGGCTCTCTCCCCCTTGCTTCCGGTGGCGCCGGAATGCCGCCGGGGGCCATCATCATCACCGCGATCTACACCAACACCTCCGCCATCTTCACCAACATCACCATCTGTTGGGGAACGTTGCAGAAAATTAAAATTTTTCCTACGGTTTCACCAAGATCCATCTATGAGTTCATCTAGCAACGAGTCATGGGAGAGTGATTGCATCTACATACCACTTGTAGATCGCGTGCGGAAGCGTTCAATGGAACGGGATGATGAGTCGTACTACGCCGTGATTCAGATCACCGATGACCTAGTGCCGAGCGGACAGCACCTCCGCGTTCAACACACGTGCGGAGCGGATGATGTCTCCTCCTTCTTGATCCAGCAAGGGGAAGGAGAGGTTGATGATGATCCAGCAGCACGGCAGGCGTAGTGGTGGATGCGCAGAACTCCGTGAGGCTTCGCTAGCGACTACGGGAGGAGGAGGAGGTGTAGCAAGAAGGAGGCGCCAAGGGCTTGAGGTGCGGCCACCCTCCCTCCCTCCCTTTATATAGGTGCAAGATAGGGGAGGCGCAGCCTTGCCGATTCCTCCAAGGAAGGGGTGCGGCCAAGAGGGGAGGAGTCCATCCTCCCAAGGCACCTCGGAGGTGCCTTCCCCCCTTGGACTCTTCCCTCTCCTTTATCTCCAGCGCATGGGCCTCTTGGGGCTGGTGCCCTTGGCCCATATAGGCCAAGGCGCACCCCTACAGCCCATGTGGCCCCCGGGCAGGTGGACCCCGGTGGACCCCGGACCCCTTCGGACTCCGGTACAATACCGATAATGCCCAAACTTTTCCGGCGACCAAAATAAGACTTCCCATATATAAATCTTTACCTCCGGACCATTCCGGAACTCCTCGTGACGTCCGGGATCTCATCCAGACTCAACAACATTCGGTTTGCTGCATACTCATATTCATACAACCCTAGCGTCACCGAACCTTAAGTGTATAGACCCTACGGGTTCGGAGACATCTGGAACATGACCGAGACGGCTCTCGGCAATAACCAACAGCGGGATCTGGATACCCATGTTGGCTCTCACATTCTCCTCGATGATTTCATCGGATGAACCACGATGTCAAGGATTCAAACAACCCCGTATACAATTCCCTTTGTCAATCGGTATTTTACTTGCCCGAGATTCGATCGTCGGTATCCCAATACCTCGTTCAATCTCATTGCCGGCAAGTCACTTTACTCATCAGTAATGCATGATCCCGTGACCAAACACTTGGTCACTTTGAGCTCATTATGATGATGCACTACCGAGTGGGACCAGTGATACCTCTCCGTCATACGGAGTGACAAATCCAGTCTCGATCCGTGTCAACCCAATGCACACTTTTGGAGATACCTGTAATGCACCTTTATAGTCACCCGATTACGTTGTGACGTTTGGTACACCCAAAGCACTCCTACGGTATCCGGGAGTTACACGATCCCATGGTCTAAGGAAGAGATACTTGACATTGGAAAAGCTCTAGCAAAACGAACTACACGATCTTGTGCTATGCTTAGGATTGGGTCTTGTCCATCACATCATTCTCCTAATGATGTGATCCCGTTATCAATGACATCCAATGTCCATAGTCAGGAAACCATGACTATCTGTTGATCAACGAGCTAGTCAACTAGAGGCTTACTAGGGACATATTGTGGTCTATGTATTCACACGCGTATTACGATTTCCGGATAATACAATTATAGCATGAATAAAAGACAATTATCATGAACAAGGAAATATAATAATAATACTTTTATTATTGCCTCTAGGGCATATTTCCAACAGTCTCCCACTTGCACTAGAGTCAATAATCTAGTTACATTGTGATGAATCGAACACCCATAGAGTTCTGCTTTGTTGATCATGTTTTGCCCATGAAGAGAAAAGTTTAGTCAACTGATCTGCGATATTCAGATCCGTATGCACTTTGCAAATTTCTATGTCCCCATCTTGAACATTTTCACGAATGGAGTTGAAGCGGCGCTTGATGTGCTCGGTCTTCTTGTGAAACCCGGCTCCTTGGCAAGTGCAATAGCTCCGGTGTTGTCACAGAAGAGTTTGATAGGCTCCGACGCATTGGGTATGACTCCTAGGTCGGTGATGAACTCCTTCACCCAAATTGCTTCATGTCTTTGCCTCCGAGGCTTCCATGTACTCCGCTTCACATGTAGATCCCGCCACGACGCTACGCTTGCGGCTGCACCAGCTTCGCTCCACCATTCAACATATACACGTATCCGGTTTGTGACTTAGAGTCATCCAGATCCGTGTCGAAGCTAGCGTCGGCGTAACCCTTCTGACGAGTTCTTCGTCACCTCCATAAGCGAGAAACATGTCCTTTGTCCTTTTCGTGTACTTCAGATATTCTTGACGCTGTCCGGTGTTCCTTGCCGGGATTACTTTGGTACCTTCCTACCAAACTTACGGCAAGGTTTACATCAGTCCGTACACAGATGGCATACATAATAGATCCTATGGCTGAGGCATAGGGGATGACACTCATCTCTTCTTTATCTTTTGCCGTGGTCGGGCATTGAGCTGAGCTCAATTTCACACCTTGCAAGACAGCAAGAACCCTTTCTTGGACTGATCCATTTTGAACTTCTTCAAAATCTTATCAAGGTATGTGCTTTGTGAAAGACCTATGAGGCGTCTCGATCTATCCCTATAGATTTTGATGCCTAATATGTAAGCAGCTTCTCCAAGGTCCTTCATTGAAAAACTCTTATTCAAGTAGGCCTTAATGCTGTCCAAAAGTTCTATCTCATTTCCCATCAAAAGTATGTCATCTACATATAATATGAGAAACGCTCAGAGCTCCCACTCACTTTCTTATGTAAACGCAGACTTCTCCAAAAGTCTGCATAAACTAAACGCTTTGATCATCTCATCAAAGCGAATGTTCTAACTCCGAGATGCTTGCACCAGCCCATAAATGGATCATTTGGAGCTTGCATACCTTGTTAGCATTCTTAGGATCGACAAAACCTTCCGGCTGCATCATATACAGCTCTTCCTTAAGATAACCGTTAAGGAATGCCGTTTTGACGTCCATCTGCCATATCTCATAATCATAGTATGCGGCAATTGCTAACATGATTCGGACGGACTTAAGCTTCTCTACGGGAGATAAAGTCTCATCGTAGTCAATCCTTTGAACTTGTCGATAACCCTTAGCGACAAGTCGAGCTTTATAGATGGTAACATTACCATCCGCGTCCGTCTTCTTCTTAAAGATCCATTTGTTTTCTATCGCTCGCCGATCATCGGGCAAGTCTGTCAAAGTCCATACTTTGTTTTCATACATGGATCCTATCTCGGATTGCATGGCTTCAAGCCATTTGTTGGAATCTGGGCCCGCCATCGCTTCTTCATAGTTCGAAGGTTCACCATTGTCTAACAACATGATTTCAAGGACAGGGTTGCCGTACCACTGTGGTGCGGAACGTGTCCTAGTGGACCTACGAAGTTCAGTAGCAACTTGATTTGAAGTACCTTGATCATCATCATTAATTTCCTCTCCAGTCGGTGTAGGCACCACAGGAACATTTCCTGAGCTGCACTACTTTCCGGTTCAAGAGGTAGTACTTCATCGAGTTCTACTTTCCTCCCACTTACTCCTTTCGAGAGAAACCCTTTTCGAGAAAGGATCTGTTCTTGGCAACAAAGATCTTGCCTTCGGATCTAAGGTAGAAGGTATACCCAATGGTTTCCTTAGGGTATCCTATGAAGACGCATTTTCCGACTTGGGTTCGAGCTTTTCGTTGAAGTTTCTTGACATAAGCATCGCATCCCCAAACTTTTAGAAACGACGGCTTAGGTTTCTTCCCAAACCATAATTCATACGGTGTCGTCTCAGCGGATTTAGGCGGTGCCCTATTTAAAGTGAATGTAGCTGTCTCTAGAGCGTATCCCCAAAATGATAGCGGTAAATCATTAAGAGACATCATAGATCGCACCATATCCAATAGAGTGCGATTCTGACGTTCGGACACACCGTTCTGTTGAGGTGTTCGGTAGCGTGAGTTGTGAAACGATTCCACATTTCCTTAAGTGTGTACCAAATTCGTGACTTAAATATTCTCCTCACGGTCTGATCGTAAGAATTTTATCTTTCGGTCACGTTGATTCTCTACTTCATTCTGAAATTCCTTGAACTTTTCAAAGGTCTCATACTTGTGTTTCATCAAGTAGACATACCCATATCTACTCAAGTCATCAGTGAGAGTGAGAACATAACGATATCCTCCGTGAGCCTCAACGCTCATTGGACCGCACACATCGGTATGTATGATTTCCAATAAGTTGGTTGCTTGCTCCATTGTTACGGAGAAGCGGAGTCTTGGTCATCTTGCCCATGAGGCATGGTTTGCATGTGTCAAATGATTCATAATCGAGAGACTCTAAAAGTCCATCGGCATGGAGCTTCTTCATGCGCTTGACACCAATGTGACCAAAGGCGGCGATTGCCACAAGTATGTGGGACTATCGTTATCAACTTTACATCTTTTGGTATTCACACTATGAACATGTGTAACATTACGTTCGAGATTCGTTAAGAATAAACCATTGACCATCCGAGCATGACCATAAAACATTTCTCTCATATAAATAGAACAACCATTATTCTCGGATTTAAATGAGTAGCCATCTCGTATTAAACGAGATCCTGATACAATGTTCATGCTCAAACTTGGCACTAAATAACAATTATTGAGGTTTAAAACTAATCCCGTGAGGTAAATGTAGAGGTAGCGTGCGGCGATCACATCGACCTTGGAACCATTCCCGACGCATTGTCACCTCGTCCTTCGCCAGCCTCCGTTTATTCCGCAGCTCCTGTTGTGAGTTACATATGTGAGCAACGGCACGGTATAAAATACCTGGGAGTTACTACGAGTCTTGGTAAGGTACACATCAATTACATGTATATCAAATATACCTTTAGTGTTGCCGGCCTTCTTATGCGCTAAGTATTTGGGGAAGTTCCGCTTCGGTGACCCTTCCCTTTGCAATAAAAGCACTCGATCTCGTGCTTGGGTCCATTCTTTGACTTCTTCCCGACAAGCTGGCTTATCGGGCGGCAACATCCTTGCCGTCCTTCTTGAAGTTCTTCTTACCCTTGCTCTTCTTGAACTTAGTGGTTTTATTGACCATCAACACTTGATGTTCCTTCTTGATTTCTACCTCTGTGACTTCAGCATTGAAAATACTTCAAGAATAGTTTTCACCATCCCCTGCATATTGTAGTTCATCACAAAGCTCTTGTAGCTCGGTGGGAGCGGCCCGAAGGATTCTGTCAATGACCGCCTCGTCAGGAGGTTGATGTCCAGTGGGGACAGGCGGTTGTGCAACCAGACATTTTGAGTATGTGCTCACCGACAGAACTATTTTCCTCCATCTTACAATCATAGAACTTGTCGGATACTTCATATCTCTCGACCGGGCATGAGCTTGGAAAACTAGTTTCAGCTCCTCGAACATCTCATATGCTCTGTGTTGCTCAAAAGCGCTTTTGGAGCCGGTTCTAAGTCAGAAGCATGCCGCACTGAACGAGGGAGTAATCATCAACATGAGACTGCCAAACGTTCATAATGTCTTGGTTCTCTGGGATGGGTGCTTCACCTAGCGGTGCTTCTAGGACATATTGTTTCTTGGCAGCTATGAGGATAATCCTCAGGTTCCGGACCCAGTCCGAATAGTTTCTGCCATCATCTTTCAACTTGGTTTTCTCTAGGAGCAGCGTTGAAGTTCATGGTGACATTAGCGTTGGCCATTTGATCTACAAGACATTTTGCAAAGATTTTAGACTATTGTTCATGATAATAAAGTTTATCTAATCAAATTATTTTAATGAACTCCCACTCAGATTTGACATCCCTCTAGTCATCTAAGTGATACATGATCTGAGTCGACTAGGCCGTGTCCGATCATCACGTGAGACGGACTAGTCATCGTCGGTGAACATCTCCATGTTGATCGTATCTTCCATACGACTCATGTTCGACCTTTCGGACTCTTGTGTTAGAGGCCATGTCTGCATACATGCTAGGCTCGTCAAGTTAACCTAAGTGTATTGCATGTGTAAACTGTCTTACACCCGTTGTATGTGAACATAAGGATCTATCACACCCGATCATCACGTGGTGCTTGAAGCAGCGAACTTTAGCAACGGTGCAGTTAGGAGAACACTTTCTTGAAATTATTATAAGGGATCATCTTATTTACTACCGTCGTTCTAAGTAAACAAGATGCATAAACATAATAAACATCACATGCAATTATATATAGTAGTGACATGATATGGCCAATATCATATAGCTCCTTTGATCTCCATCTTGAGGGCTCCATGATCATCTTGTCACCGCATGACACCATGATCTCCATCATCATGATCTCCATCATCATCTCTTCATGAAGTTGTCACGCCATACGACTACTTCTACTTCTATGGCTAACGCGTTTAGCAACAAAGTAAAGTAATTTACATGGCGTTCTTCAATGACACGCAGGTCATACAAAAAATAAAGACAACTCCTATGGCTCCTGCGGTTGTCATACTCATCGACATGCAAGTCATGATTCCTATTACAAGAACATGATCTCATACATCACATATATCATTCATCATTCATCACAACTTTGGCCATATCATATCACAAAACACTTGCTGCCAAAAACAAGTTAGGCGTCCTCTAATTGTTGTTGCAAGTTTTACGTGGCTGCAATAGGGTTCTAGCAAGAACGTTTTCTTACCTACGTGAAAGCCACAACGTGATTTGTCAACTTCTGTTTACCCTTCATAAGGACCCTTTTCATCGAACCCGCTCCAACTAAAGTGGGAGAGACAGACACCGCTTGACCACCTTATGCAACTAGTGCATGTCGATCGGTGGAACCGGTCTCACGTAAGCGTCACGGGTAAGGTCGGTCCGGGCGCTTCATCCCACAATACCGCTGAAGCAAGATAAGACTAGTAACGGCAAGAAAGTTGACAACATCTACGCCCACAACAAATTGTGTTCTACTCGTGCAATAGAGAACTACGCATAGACCTAGCTCATGATGCCATTGTTGGGGAGCGTTGCGAGAAAATTAAAATTTTCCTACGGTTTCACCAAGATCCATCTATGAGTTCATCTAGCAACGAGTCATGGGAGAGTGATTGCATCTACATACCACTTGTAGATCGCGTGCGAAGCGTTCAATGGAGCAGGGGATGATGGAGTCGTCGTACTGCCGTGATTCAGATCACCGATGACCTAGTGCCGAGCGGACAACACCTCCATGTTCAACACACGTGCGGAGCGGATGATGGCGTCTCCTCCTTCTTGATCCAGCAAGGGGAAGGAGAGGTTGATGATGATCCAGCAGCGGCGGCGTGGTGGTGGATGCAGCAGAACTCCGGCGGGGCTTCGCTAAGCAACTACGGGAGGAGGAGGAGGTGTAGCGAGAGGGGCGCCAAGGGCTTCAGGGTGCGGCCACCCCTCCCTCCCCTCCCTTTATATAGGTGCAAGAGAGGGGGGAAGGGCACAGCCTTGCCCCTTCCTCCAAGGAAGGGGTGCGGCCAAGAGGGGGGGAGGAGTCCATCCTCCCCAAGGCACCTCGGAGGTGCCTTCCCCCCTTTGGACTCTTCCCTCTCCTTTATCTCCAGGCGCATGGGCCTCTTGGGGCTGGTGCCCTTGGCCCATATAGGCCAAGGTGCAACCCCTACAGCCCATGTGTCCCCCCGGGGTAGGTGGACCCCCCCGGTGGACCCCCGGACCCCTTTCGGCACTCCCGGTACAATACCGATAATGCCCGAAACTTTTCCGGCGACCAAAATAAGACTTCCCATATATAAGTCTTTACCTCCCGACCATGCCGGAACTCCTCGTGACGTCCGGGATCTCATCCGGGACTCCGAACAACATTCGGTTTGCTGCATACTCATATTCATACAACCCTAGCGTCACCAAACCTTAAGTGTGTAGACCCTACGGGTTCGGGAGACATCTGAGACATGACCGAGACGGCTCTCGGGTAATAACCAACAGCGGGATCTGGATACCCATGTTGGCTCCCACATGCTCCTCGATGATTTCATCGGATGAACCACGATGTCGAGGATTCAAACAACCCGTATACAATTCCCTTTGGCAATCGGTATTTTACTTGCCCGAGATTCGATCGTCGGTATCCCAATACCTCGTTCAATCTCGTTGCCCGCAAGTCACTTTACTCGTACCGTAATGCATGATCCCGTGACCAAACACTTGGTCACTTTGAGCTCATTATGATGATGCACTACCGAGTGGGCCCAGTGATACCTCTCCGTCATACGGAGTGACAAATCCAGTCTCGATCCGTGTCAACCCAACAGACACTTTCGGAGATACCTGTAATGCACCTTTATAGTCACCCGGTTATGTTGTGACGTTTGGTACACCAAAGCACTCCTACGGTATTCGGGAGTTACACGATCTCATGGTCTAAGGAAGAGATACTTGACATTGGAAAAGCTCTAGCAAAAGCGAACTACACGATCTTGTGCTATGCTTAGGATTGGGTCTTGTCCATCACATTATTCTCCTAATGATGTGATCCCGTTATCAATGACATCCAATGTCCATAGTCAGGAAACCATGACTATATGTTGATCAACGAGCTAGTCAACTAGAGGCTTACTAGGGACATATTTTGGTCTATGTATTCACACGCGTATTATGATTTCCGGATAATACAATTATAGCATGAATAAAAGACAATTATCATGAACAAGGAAATATAATAATAATACTTTTATTATTGCCTCTAGGGCATATTTCCAACACCATCACCTTCTCCCCTCTATCTACAGCGGTCCACTCTCCCGCAACCCGCTGTACCCTCTACTTGAACATGGTGCTTTATGCTTCATATTATTATCCAATGATGTGTTGCCATCCTATGATGTCTGAGTAGATTTTCGTTGTCCTGTCGGTGGTTGATGAATTGCTATGATTGATTTAATTTGCTTGTGGTTATGTTGCTGTCCTTTGGTGCCCATCATATGAGCGCGCGCGTGGATCACACCATAGGTTAGTTGTATGTTGATAGGACTATGTATTGGAGGGCAAGGGTGACAAAAGCTTCAGCCTAGCATAGAAATTGATGCATACGGGATTGAAGGGGGACCAATATATATTAATGCTATGGTTGGGTTTTACCTTAATGAACATTAGTAATTGCGGATGCTTGCTAATAGTTCCAATCATAAGTGCATAGAATTCCAAGTCAGGGATGACATGCTAGCAGTGGCCTCTCCCACATAAAACTTGCTATCGGTCTAGTAAAGTAGTCAATTGCTTAGGGACAATTTTGCAACTCCTACCACCACTTTTCCACACTCACTATATTTACTTTATTGTGTCTTTATCTAAACAGCCCCTAGTTTTTATTTACGTGCTCTTTTTATTCTTGCAAGCCTATCCAAAAACACCTACAAAGTACTTCTGGTTTCATACTTGTTCTAGGTAAAGCGAACGTCAAGCGTGCGTAGAGTTGTATCGGTGGTCGATAGAACTTGAGGGAATATTTGTTCTTAGCTCCTCATTGGGTTCAACACTCTTACTTATCGAAAGAGGCTACAATTGATCCCCTATACTTGTGGGTTATCAAGACCTTTTTCTGGCGCCATTGTCGGGGAGCAATAGCGTGGGGTGAATATTCTCGTGTGTGCTTGTTTGCTTTATCACTAAGTAATTTTTATTTGCTGTTCTTAGTTGTTTTCTATCTTTAGTTATGGGTAGGAAATGTAAAATACCAAAAAATTAGTTGTACCCTCTTGAACCAATGGTTGAAGAACCACTCAAAATCTATCACACTCCTGAAGCTTTTTACTTGGATCATCTTTGATCCCTATGTGCTCGTGCTGAAATCCCAACTAGCTTAGTTGAGGGAAAATCCTTAGATGAGCATGCTTGTTATGTGCGACAGATATCTGAAAAAGGAAACTTTTCTTTGGGTTAAATTCATCGTTTGCAATGCTATGCTTGGAATTTATGTTATATATATATGATTTTACCTGTTGTTCTGAAAACCCTAAGAAACACCTTCCCTACCAATGTGAGTTTATTGATAATGGAATCTTATCTTCGTATGCTAAAGGTGTTTATAGTTACTATGATGTTCAACAAATTGAAGAATTTGTTGCTTTTAAGGGTGCTTATGAAATTGCTTCTTTGATTGAAAAGTATGGTGCTACTCTTTACAAATCTGAAAATTTTGCCATACTTAAATATTGCTATGATAATTATGCTTCTAATGCCTATGTTGAACCATATATTGAGGACTACTCCGCTGTCCAAGAAGAGACTAATATTTTGCAGGAGTCTATGGAAGAAGAAATTTATGAAACTGTGAGCTCATTGGATGAAAAAGATGATGAGGAGAGCGAAGAATAAAAGGAGGAAGAGCGGATTAGCTACCCGTGCCCACCTTCTAATGAGAGTAACTCTTCAACTCATACATTGTTTAAATTCCCTTCGTGCTTACCGAAGGATGATTGCTATGATGATTGTTATGATCCCGTTGATTCTCTTGAAATATCCCTTTTTGATGATGCTTGCTATGCTTGTGGCCAAGATGCCAGTATGAATGCTGCTTATGGAGATGAACTTGCTATAGTTCCTTATGTTAAACATGAAATTGTTGCTATTGCACCCTTACATGATAGTCCTATTATCTTTTGAATTCTCCCAACCACACTATATCGGAGAAGTTTACCTTTATTAAGGATTATATTGATGGGTTGCCTTTTACCGTTGCACATGATAATTTTGATGAGTATAATATTCATGTGCTTTCTGCTCCTACTTGCAATTATTATGAGAGAGGAACTATATCTCCACCTCTCTATGTTTCCCACACGATGAAATTGCAAGAAACTGTTTATACTATGCATTGGCCTTTACTATGTGTGCATGAATTGTTCTTTTATGACATGCCGATGCATAGGAAGAGAGTTAGACTTTGTCATTGCTTGATATATGTTACTTTGTGCTCACTACTAAATGTCAAATCATTGCTAATTAAAATTGGCTTTGATATACCTTGGGATCCGGGTGGATTCACTACTTGAGCACTATATGCCTAGCTTAATGGCTTTAAAGAAAGAGCTGTCAGGGAGACAACCCGGAAGTATTAGAGAGTCATTTATTTTTGTTGAGTGCTTTTATATAGTTTTAAAACAAAAAAGTAAATAAAGAGGGGAACCAAAAACTTTTCAAAAAGGAAAGTGAAAGTGAGAAAGACAAGCATTGTTGAAGTGGGAGAGCTCCTTGAACTTCGTTCATGCTCACGGAAACTTTGCCAATCTTGATTACAGAAACTTTTCAACAAAAATAATTATCCCCTTGTACAATTCCATTGTATTATAAAAATAATGTGCCAAGGTTTGCCTTTAGGATGTTTACAATGCTTGTTGGTTTGTACGGTGTAGGACAGAAACTTTTGCTGTAGTGCGAGATTTTTAGATTTTTACTGGAATGTCAAACAGTTCTGATTCTTTTTGCACTGTCTTGCTATACAAATTTTTTATTTTTCCTAATTTTAGCAGAATTGTTCATGTATCAGAAGTATGGTGAATGTTCAGATTATTACATACTGTTCTGTTTTAGACAGATTCTGTTTTTGATGCATAGTTCGCTTGTTTTGATGAAACTATTGATTTATATCAGTGGATTAAGCCATGAAAAAGTTATATTACAGAAGCCATAATGCAAAAACAAAATATGAATTAGTTTACAACAATACATAGAGTAGTGATTTGCTTTATTATACTAACGGATCTTACCAAGTTTTCTGTTGAAGTTTTGTGTGGATGAAGTGTTCGATGATCGAGAAGGTCTCGACGTGAGGAGAAGAAGGAGAGGCAAGAGCTCAAGCTTGGGGATTCCCAAGGCACCCCAAGTAAATATTCAAGGAGACTCAAGCGTCTAAGCTTGGGGATGCCCGGAAGGCATCCCTCTTTCTTCAACAAGTATCGGTATGTTTTCGGATTCGTTTACGTTCATGCGATATGTGCAAATCTTGGAGCGTCTTTTGCTTTAGTTTTCATTTTTCTTTTATGCACCATGCTGGTATGAGATAGTCCTTGGTTGATTTATAGAATGCTCTTTGCACTTCACTTATATCTTTTGAGTATGGCTTTATAGAATGCTTCATGTGCTCCACTTATATCATTTGAAGTTTGGATTACTGTTTCTCTTCACATAGAAAACGCCATTTGTAGAATGCTCTTTTGCTTCACTTATATTTGTTAGAGCGTGGGCATATCTTTTGTATAAAGAATTAAACACTCTTGCTTCACTTATATCTATTTAGAGAGATGACAGGAACTGGTCATTCACATGGTTGGTCATAGAATCCTACATAAAACTTGTAGATCACTGAATATGATATGTTTGATTCCTTGCAATAGTTTTGCGATATAAAGATGGTGATATTAGAGTCATGCTAGTGGGTAGTTGTGGATTAGTAGAAATACTTGTGTTGAGGTTTGTGATTTCCATAGCATGCACATATGGTGAACCGTTATGTGATGAAGTCGGAGCATGATTTATTTATTGATTGTCTTCCTTATGAGTGGCGGCCAGGGACGAGCGATGGTCTTTTCCTACCAATCTATCCCCCTAGGAGCATGCGCGTAGTACTTTGTTTCGATGACTAATAGATTTTTGCAATAAGTATGTGAGTTCTTTATGACTAATGTTGAGTCCATGGATTATCGCACTCTCACCCTTCCATCATTGCTAGCCTCTTCGATAAGTGCATTGCCCTTTCTCACCTCGAGAGTTGGTGCAAACTTAGCGGTGCATCCAAACCCCGTGATACGATACGCTCTATCACACATAACCTCATTATATCTTCCTCAAAACAGCCACCATACCTACCTATCATGGCATTTCCATAGCCATTCCGAGATATATCGCCATGCAACTTCCATCATCATCATATACATGACTTGAGCATTTATTGTCATATTGCTTTGCATGATCGTAAGATAGCTAGCATGATGTTTTCATGGCTTGTCCATTTTTTGATGTGCACATCCCGGTACACCGCCGGAGGCATTCATATAGAGTCATATCTTTGTTCTAGATATCGAGTTGTAATATTGAGTTGTAAGTAAATAAAAGTGTGATGATCATCATTATTAGAGCATTGCCCCAATGAGGAAAGGATGATGGAGACTATGATTCCCCCACAAGTCGGGATGAGACTCCGGACTTTATGAAAAATAAAAGAGGCCAAAGAAGCAAAAAAAAAGAGGCCAAAGAAGCCTAATAAAAAAATAAAAAATAAAAAAAAGGAAAAAAAGAGAGAAAAAGAGAGAAGGGGCAATGTTACTATCCTTTTACCACACCTTTGCTTCAAAGTAGCACCATGTTCTTCATATAGAGAGTCAC
The DNA here is from genome assembly GCA_021605145.1 of Aegilops bicornis. Classification (NCBI taxonomy): domain Eukaryota; kingdom Viridiplantae; phylum Streptophyta; class Magnoliopsida; order Poales; family Poaceae; genus Aegilops; species Aegilops bicornis. Next base: position 129,500,664 of record CM038673.1, on the reverse strand, counting down.
TTGAGTTATCACTTTCATATACTAGTGGGAATTTTCATTATAGAACTTGGCTTGTATATTCCGATGATGGGCTTCCTCAAATGCCCGAGGTCTTCATGAGCAAGCAAGTTGGATGCACACCCACTTAGTTTTCAGTTTGAGCTTTCATACACTTATTGCTGTAGTGCATCCGTTGCATGGCAATCCCTACTCCTCACATTGACATCAATTGATGGGCATCTCCATAGCCCGTTGATTAGCCGCGTCGATGTGAGACTTTCTCCTTTTTGTCTTCTCCACATAACCCCCATCATATTCTATTCCACCTATAGTGCTATGTCCATGGCTCACGCTCATGTATTGCGTGAAAGTTGAAAAGGTTTGAGAACATCAAAAGTATGAAACAATTGCTTGGCTTGTCACCGGGGTTGTGCATGATGTGAATATTTCGTGTGGTGAAGATGGAACATAGCAAGACTATATGATTTTGTAGGGATAACTTTCTTTGGCCATGTTATTTTGAAAAGACATGATTGCTTTATTAGTAGGCTTGAAGTATTATTGTTTTTTGTCAAATGATAGACTATTGCTTTGAATCACTCATATCTTAATATTCATGCCATGATTAGACATATGATCAAGATTATGCTAGGTAGCATTCCACATCAAAAATTATCTTTTTATCATTTACCTACTCGAGGGCGAGCAGGAATTAAGCTTGGGGATGCTGATCGTCTCGTCATTATCTACAATTTTTTATTGTTCCATGCCAATATTATTCAACTTTCATATAATTTTGGCAACTTTTTATATTAATTTTGGGACTAACATATTGATCCAGTGCCCAGTGTCAGTTCTTGTTTGTTGCATGTTTTATGTTTCGCAGAAACCCGATATCAAACGGAGTCCAAACGGGATAAAAACGACGAAGAATTATTTTGGAATATTTATGGTTTTGGGAAGTAAAATCAATGCGAGACGGTGCCCGAGTGGGCAACGAGGCAGGGGGCGCGCCCTAGGGGGGCAGGCGCGCCCTGGACCCTCGTGGGCACCCCGTAAGGCGGTTGACGCCCTTCTTCGTCCGCAAGTAAGCTACTTTTTCAGAAAAAAAAATCACGGCGAAGATTTCAGTCCGATGAGGGTTACGGATCTCCATATATATCTGAAATGGTGAAAGGGCACCGAAAAAGAGCGCAGAAAGCAGAGAGACAGAGAGGCAGATCCAATCTCGGAGGGCTCTCACCTCCCACGCCATGGAGGCCAAGGACAAGAGGGGAAACCCTTCTCCCATCTAGGGAGAAGGTCAAGGAAGAAGAAGAAGGAGGGCTCTCCCCTCGCTTCGATGGCGCCGGAACACGCCAGGGCCATCATCATCACCGCGATCTACACCAACACCTCCGCCATCTTCACCAACATCTCCATCACCTTCTCCCCTCTATCTACAGCGGTCCACTCTCCATAACCTGCTGTACCCTCTACTTGAACATGGTGCTTTATGCTTCATATTATTATCCAATGATGTGTTGCCATCCTATGATGTCTGAGTAGATTTTCGTTGTCCTATCGGTGGTTGATGAATTGCTATGATTGATTTAATTTGCTTGTGGTTATGTTGCTGTCCTTTGGTGCCCATCATATGAGCGCGCGCGTGGATCACACCATAGGGTTAGTTGTATGTTGATAGGACTATGTATTGTAGGGCAAGGGTGACAGAAGCTTCAGCCTAGCATAGAAATTGATGCATACGGGATTGAAGGGGGACCAATATATCTTAATGCTATGGTTGGATTTTACCTTAATGAACGTTAGTAGATGAGGATGCTTGCTAATAGTTCCAATCATAAGTGCATAGAATTTCAAGTCGGGGATGACATGCTAGCGATGGCCTCTCCCACATAAAACTTGCTATTGGTCTAGTAAAGTAGTCAATTGCTTAGGGACAATTTCGCAACTCCTACCACCACTTTTCCACACTCGCTATATTTACTTTATTGTTTCTTTATCTAAACAGCCCCTAGTTTTTATTTACGTGCTCTTTTTATTCTTGCAAGCCTATCCAAAAACACCTACAAAGTACTTCTAGTTTCATACTTGTTCTAGGTAAAGCGAACGTCAAGCGTGTGTAGAGTTGTATCGGTGGTCGATAGAACTTGAGGGAATATTTGTTCTACCTTTAGCTCCTCGTTGGGTTCGACACTCTTACTTATCGAAAGAGGCTACAATTGATGCCCTATACTTGTGGGTTATCAATACATAGACAAACAGAGTGTCACTAGTATGCCTCTACTTGACTAGCTCGTTGATCAAAGATGGTTATGTTTCCTAGCCATAGAAATGAGTTGTCATTTGATTAACGGGATCACATCATTAGGAGAATGATGTGATTGACTTGACCCATTCCGTTAGCTTAGCACTTGATCGTTTAGTATTCTGCTATTGCTTTCTTCATGACTTATACATGTTCCTATGACTATGAGATTATGCAACTCCCGTTTACCGAAGGAACACTTTGTGTGCTACCAAACGTCATAACGTAACTGGGTGATTATAAAGGAGCTCTATAGGTGTCTCCGAAGGTACTTGCTGGGTTGGCGTATTTCGAGATTAGGATTTGTCACTCCGATTGTCGGAGAGGTATCTCTAGGCCCACTCGATAATGCACATCACTATAAGTCTTGCAAGCATTGTAACTAATGAGTTAGTTGCGGGATGATGTATTACGGAACTAGTAAAGAGACTTGCCGGTAACGAGATTGAACTAGGTATTGAGATACCGACGATCGAATCTCGGGCAAGTAACATACCGATGACAAAGGAAACAACGTATATTGTTATGCGGTTCGACCGATAAAGATCTTTGTAGAATATGTAGGAGCCAATATGGGCATCCAGGTTCCGCTATTGGTTATTGACCAGAGAGATGTCTCGGTCATGTCTACATAGTTCTCGAACCCGTAGGGTCCGCACGCTTAACGTTCGTTGACAATATAGTATTATATGAGTTATGTATGTTGGCAACCAAATATTGTTCGGAGTCCCGGATAAGATCACGGACATGACGAGGAACTCCGGAATGGTCCGGACATAAAGATTGATATATGGGATAATAGTGTTTAGTCTCCAGAAGGGTTCCAGAATTCACCTGAAGAGGTTCCGGATGTTTCCCGAAATGTTTGGGAACGAGAACACTTTATTTGTGCCAAATGGGGAAAGCGCACAAGGTTTTTGGAAAGCACAAAAGGAAGTTTTGCGGAGTCCAGGGGCCAGACGCCAGGGTCCCTGGCGTCTGGGTCCATACACCGGGAACCCTGGCGTCTGGCCCTGGAGTCTGAGAAGGACTGTTGCCTTTCGGGTGAAACTGACTTTGTGGAGGCTTTTACTCCAAGTTTCGACCCCAAGGCTCAACATATAAATAGAGGGGTAGGGCTAGCACCCAAGACAGATCAAGAAACACCAAGCCGTATGCCGCAACCCGTCCCCTCTAGTTTATTCTCCGTCATAGTTTTCGTAGTGCTTAAGGCGAAGCCCTGCGGAGTGTTCTTCACCAACACCGTCCTGCGCCGTCGTGCTATCGGAACTCATCTACTACTTCGCCCCTCTTGCTTTGGATCGAGAAAGGCGAGGGCGTCATCGAGCTGAACATGTCTTTGAGCAGCGGAGGTCTTGTCGTTCGATGCTTGATCGGGACGGATCGTGAAGGTGTACGACTACATCAACCGTGTTGATAAACGCTTCCGCTTACGGTCTACGAGGGTACGTAGACAACACTCTCCCCTCTCGTTGCTATGCATCACCATGATCTTGCGTGTGCGTAGGAATTTTTTTGAAATTATTACGTTCCCCGACAGCTTGAACCCATTCGGCCACACATATATTAACATTATCCTCACTAGCCGAATCACTATCATAATTTAAGACGTTAACCGCATGGTTATCTTTCTCTTTATTTCTATTATCTTTAAACCAGCTATATTGTTTAATTTCCTTAGCCTGGTTTTCCTGCTTAAAGCCTTATGCAAAACTTGATTAACATCTAAAAATTCTTGCCCTTCTAGTTTATCCTTAATATGAGTGAGTAGACCCGAAAAGGAAAGATTGGCTAAGTCCTTTTCGGCTATGGTCAAGCTGAAACATCAATTTTTGACATCCCTAAACCTTCCAATATAATCATGAACATGCTCATTATATATTTGCCTAACCATAGTTAAATAAGCCGAAGTTCTGTTTCACCGCTATAAAAATGCTCATGAAAGTTTTGCTCCAATTGTGCCCATGTTGAAATAGAATTACGAGCAAGCGATGTAAACCAAGTAAATAAGTACCGGATAAAGATAAATGAAATAATTTTAATCTAAAAACATCCGATGTGCCGACCTCACTGCATTGTGCTAAAAATTGTCCTACATGCTCAAAAGTAGATCTACCATCTTCCCCCGTAAATTTAACAAAATCTGGAATTTTAAAACCACGAGGATATGGTGTCGAGTCAAAATAATCAGGGTATGGTTTTTGATATGCATGTGCTCTATCCTTAGGTTCTAAACCAAATTCTCTAAGTATACTAGCAAGTTGATCTTTAAAATTATCATTGGGCTATAGAGAACTGGCTTGTGGAGCAGATGGAACACAAGCACGTGGTGGAAACTCCGTCAAAGAAATTGAAGCATGCGAAGTTTGCAACGGAGGCCCACTAAAATATGAATCAGGTACCGACCCATATGGAACCCTGGTACATGCGGCAGTGGTGGTTTACTATATGCCACTGACCGATAACTAGGCTGTTGCATATTAGAATTAAGCCCAAAACTTCAGTTATTGCTACTTGGATTTTGTGGAATCGAAGCTGAAACAATAGAAGAAACAATACTAGGAATGAAATTATTAGCCGAACTATCAACATAATTCTGGCCATCCAAATTATTGAGGTTGCATAGTATTAGCCGATGCACTAGGCGGATGTATATCACTTGGCAAATTATTGAATCTGCTACTGTTTCATCAGTCCTTTTTCAGAATACCCATCATTGACTTGTAGCACTAATGGGCGTACATGGCCAGGTAGACAATTTTCAAGATCTTTATTAAACTGCACCTTAAATTCCTCAAGTCTACTAGCTACCGTGAGTAATTGTACGTGCCGTATTTTTCATATTAAAACCATATTTACTAGCCATGGACACATCAATTAAATAAGCAATTTCTTCGGTTGAGTTTTTTACCTGAGTGTTGAACGCATTGAAAGGGTTCGGAATTACCTTTTTTATGATGATGTTCCTCGTCTTCGTGTACCCAGCCAACTTCATCTTCAGCCTCTCAACCTTCTCTCTCTCATCTCATGCTCCTATTCAAGCTTGTGCCGTTCATCTTCCGACAGATCGTCGAGTGTGACGGCGATGACGTTTTCCGCGGCGATGTTGCTCCCGTTCCTGGACTCGGTACTCATCGTGTGTCTCTTCTTCTTCTTGTCCCCAGCGGAGTCGCCAATTGTGTTGGCACGCGAAATCGCCGCGCAACACCCGGATATTTGTCGTGCTTTCGTGATGACGAACGATTGCTCTCCAAGCAAAGCAACAAAGAATCCCTTGCTTCCGTGGAGGAAAACCGACCGTTTTTTAGTGCAAAATGGCAAAGAGCACCAAACCCTGAGGCTGCTAGGGCTCGGCAGGAAGTAACAACAGAAAATAGATGAATATGAAAAAATAGTGTTTGTATTTATAGACGACGGTTGTTCTTTCAATCGGCCACAACCTTACATATATACGGCACACTGGACTTAGCATATAAGATTAAAAATTTGAAACCGACTAGGACACAACCTGATTCAGTTATTTACAATTTGCACTAGTGGCCCAAATTAACATGTCACGTACAAATCCTCCTAGGCCTACAAGGGAAATTATAAAATATTTCAGCCATGTCACTAATCATACCAGGTAATGTAGTGGCTCAAGTTCTAACCATGTCACGTAGATATACTCTTGTATCTGCAAGTAAATAACAAAATACTCCGGCCACGTCGCTATCACTCTGAATGATAACCATCATGTACTAAGCACACTTCTTCATCTAGGCCATGCAAACTCCATACTCCAGCTTAGCATACAAGATTGGTAGACGTCCATGGCAGCAGTATGCTAGTTCAACGCATCCCTGAAATCTGGTCAGCCTTTTGTAGATAGCTGCAATATTGAAGCTATGCATCAACTGATTAGTTGGATCAATGCTAAAATTAATTTGGCCCATACTAACTAGCCAAATTACATCGTCAACAATGGCATGCTTTCATTTTTTTTGCCGTGTTACTTTATAAAACTGCCATTCTCTAGATAAAAAGTTTTACATGGATAAGCCCCAAAATACTAAAATTGTCATGCCATTAAAAAATGGCATCCTATTTATAGTAAAAATTGCCATCCCATTATTGATAAAAATGCCATCCTCTCAATAATTGAAATGCCATCCTATTATTGATAAAACCGCCATGCGATTAGTAATAAAACTGCCATGCCGTTTGAAAGAATGACATGTCTCATTAATAAAAAATGACATCCTCTTAAAGAAATGCCATGCTATAGAAAATAAAACTGCCATGTTTTTTTTTGAGATAAAATAAAACTGCCATCTGAGAAATGAAAAAAAAATCAAGATTGAAAATATATATGTGGCATTTTAAACACAAAAGAGTCATGAAGGCCCTCTCAGCCCAGTGGCGGTGAGCGCCCGAGCACACACATGAGGTCGCAAGTTAGATCCCTCGCCTCATGGTTTGCCCCATTTTACAAAGGGTTAGATAATTTGCCCAAGGGTTGTTTCCATGACTAGTGGCCCCGGCCCCATCCGGCAGCCTCTCGGCGCGGGGGGAGGGGGGGGGGGAGCAAATTATCTAATGGGGATGTAAAGTGAGGCAAAAGATCTAATTTTTCGATATTTTGGAGAGAAAAAAAATCGGGCGTTCGTTAGAAGGCTCTGCCTTGAGATTCGTGCGGCAGCGGGGACAACGTTCGTTAGGGTTAGGGTTAGCCCCGGGAACGGTCGCTCGATAACATGTTCAAAAAAGAAAACTATCTCTTCCCTTTGGAGACGGCGCCAACTGCCGCCTCCGCAAGTCCACATCACAGGATCGTTCTTCCCCCGATTTTTTTCTCAGATCGAGCAAAACAGAGAAACCTGGGGTAGGGAGAGATGGCGCCGCGGGGCTGCACACTGGGAAGGCGCTCGAAGGGATGAGATCCTGCGCCGGGGAGAGAGCGGAGCGGGAGGGGGTATGGTTTGTCGCCGCCATGAGCATGCTGGCCGCTGCTGCTGGAGCGGATGACGGCGGGCGTCAATTCGTGGCAGAGCAGATAGGGAGTTTGACGCCGGCGTGGGCTTGTTGGCCGCCGCTGCTCAAGGGGAAGACCGTGGAGGAAAAAAGAGAGAGATAGACAGCTAACAAAGAGCAGAGACATGAGAGATGCTTCAGGTGATAAGAGAGATGGGAGAGGCTTCAGCTGAGATGAGTGAGATTACTATTTCCTTATGTTGGAGATAGATTGAGAGAGGGAGACTTCAGGTGAGAGAAGGGCGTGCTGATTAGTGTAGTTTGTGATCGAGAGAATGCTTGCTGCTGCTATTCGTGCTTGCCGCCCAAGAGAATAGAGCTGCTGCTTGTATGATGCTGCTCTGCTTAATGTGCATTTAGGTACAAAACGGAGAGAATGCTTGCTAGAATTTTGTTGTTTTTTATTGCAGATTGCTGTGATGGAAAATCGGCGTTATTTTAATCTTTTGCAAAACGATCTCAGATTGAAGATTTGCACTGGACTGAAGAATCTGGACTGAAGAACAATGCAGAAATCTCGAAAGTCCTGAAGAATCTACCCCTCCTGTGATGTTGGGGACGTAGCTGTTCGGTTTGAAATGGTAGTTATAGGATATTGTCAAAATATAGAACAAGGGAGATGTTTTAGGAGAGTCCCCTGTTTTGAGATATAGGAAAAAAATTAAGGGAACTGCTGGACTTGCGCTAACCTAGCATATTTTCTGCTCTCCCTTTTGGCCTCGTTTTATTTTCGCCTTTGCTTTTCGTTTATAGGTCTAGTTAGCCGCCTAGTTATTTGTTTTTCCTATCTGCCTGCAGTTTTGTTTGTTTTGTTTGTCATTGTAGGTTTGGCGTCTTCTTCTAATAATTTGTTTTGTTCTAGTTCTAAGTTCTGATGTACGTAGTTATCATGTTTGTCCCAGATGCGGGCTTCCCACTTCATGAATCAATCAAGGTGCACTACCATAAAAAAGAACTCTGCTCGAAAAAAAAAATTTGGATTATGAGCTAACTTGCAAAATGTTGCTCTCAGGATGATGGCATACTATTGACAGCAATCTGTGCTAGTGGTTGGTTCTTGTGGACTTTTAGTCACATGTACCTCCTTTTCTACTTCGATGTTAGTGTATGTATTTTGCACAGTCGAAATTTTACTTCGTAGAAAATAGCAAGTAGAAGCAATGTAATTCAAATAAATGCTGGTAGTAGGTAATGATGGGATAAAATAGGCCAAAATCTTTGATTGATCCTGCTGATGCTATCAGTCCTCTGAATATGAATATCCACCTTCTATTTATACCCCTCTTATTCTGAGGCATGCAAGAGGCAGGCAGACAAGCAGTAGTAAGTCAGAAGGGGGAAGAAGAAGCGCCATGGCACTTGGAGTCTTTGTGAATTGGAGGGGAAACACCATCAACAAAGAGGTGCATGGCGGAGTCAGAGCAGCATGGTTTTGTATGGTAATTAAGTCACTACCGTCCGAGTCGTTATTTACAGACACATTTACATATGTGCGGCCATGCAATATCTCACTATAAGCTTGTGAGGTCACAACATTGAATCATTTTTGTATGTTGTTTCCTCTTGCAGTTCTGACTGTGGTAACAAACGTGGTTATTGTCCCAAACTTGTTGAATATGGTTACTTATCTCCATCGAACAATGCATATGGGGGTTTCGGGCTCGGTGACTACAGCTGCTAATTTTTTTGGCGCCACATCCGGGTTTGCAATGATTGGAGCTTTCCTTTCTGACTCCTACATCACTCGGGCCCGAACCATGCTCCTCATTGGTCCATTTATGTTTCTGGTAATATGCATCTTCATCTGTCCAATTATCTACTCCCTCTGTCCCAAAATATAAAAACGTTTTTTACACTAGCATAGTGTCAAAAACGTTCTTATATTTTGGAGCGGAAAGTACATGATTCTATTTTTCTAATGATCCAAACGAGTTAATTTTTTTAAACTAGAACCAGCCAATAATAGAGATGGCAACAAAACATGCGAGTCTTTATGAATTATTTTAAAACATATGCGCCTTTATGAGTAAAAAGGTGAATATGAAATCCTAGTATCTTAAAATTATAGTCTGATAAGTGCTAAAAATGACTAACATAGTGTCATAGATTTGATTTGTTTTATTATTGTATTTTTCTTCATTTCGATGTGGCCTCACCAAATTTGAAGGAAGTGTTGTCTGCAATTCTGATGTACATTTCCAAAGCTGAAATTTAGTTGGGAACTTGCTGTACATTTACTTTTTGAAAAAAGGAAACAGAGAATCGATTTCGTTAACAAAATCAGTGACAACAATTATTTGAAAAGAAGAAGATGAAATGTCATCCAACCATTTAGCCTGGCATCTAACAGACACAAACCATAAGCAACAATCAATTTTGGGTGTACAAATTTGAAAGAGGCGTAGTGGGAATGGACTACTAATATACCTTAATAAAACAGCGATGCGCCTTTAGCACATCGGTGATATGCTGAAAACATAAAACTGCCTTATATCTTGTCATGTTTTCATATAACTCAATTCGTGCAAAAGATACAGTACATACTTGGCATATCCTAGACCATGAAACCCACTTATTAACACCGATAATGAGGAATTCCTTCATGCCAACATTTATCCGTATTCAAGTAGGGAACTAAGATATGTGATGTTATTGTAGCACGATCGATTGAACATGCATTAATTTGTGCAGGGATACGGATTGCTCGCACTGCAAGCCTACCTACCCTCCCTCCATCCACCCCCTTGCAATACTGAAGCAGAGCTAAACAATTGCAAACAAGTCCATGGCAAGAACGCTGCCTTATTGTACGTAGGCTTGTATCTGAGTGCAGTTGGTGATGGTTGTATACGGTCTTGCTTGCCGTCCCTTGGAGCAGACCAATTTGACCATGAAGATCCCAAAGAATCCCACCAGCAGTCCAGCTTCTTTAACTGGTATACCTTCGGAATCTCTTTTGGAGGCTTCGTAGGGCTGATTCTCATAGTGTGGCTCCAAAACTACAAAGGGTGGGATGTCGCACTAGGGCTGTGTGCTGTCATAGTTCTGCTCGGATTGCTCGTAGTTGCTGCTGGTCTCCCTTTCTACCGCAACCAAGTACCACAAGGAAGTCCTCTGACTCGAATACTGCAGGTGGTACATGCTACTTCCTGGCTCAAGACATAATATGTTACTTGTGTTGACCTCAATGTTGCTTCTCCCAGGTTCTTGTGGTTGCATTCCGCAACAGGAAGACTGAAGTTGGTGAGGGGCTAGAAGAAGCGCATGAAATGAGTATTGATGTGGGGACAGGTTACATTGGCTCACTCTCTCAAACAAATAGTCTCAAGTAAGGCTCAGTTAATCGAACCATTTTCCCTTGCTTGTACAGTACTTATAAAGTTGCCATATAGAGTACACCGTAGGGTTTTGAGAATCCCTTTTCCCTAACTCTGTGATGCATCATGCCAGATTTCTCGATAAAGCTTGCATCAACCGTGGCAAAAAGGGAGACTGGTCAGTCTGCAGTGTGACCAAGGTGGAGGAGACCAAGATTGTGCTCCGCTTTCTTCCCATCTTCATCAGCTCCGTGATTGGATACATATCCAACATCATCCTCTTCACATTCACCGTGCAGCAAGGCGGCTTGACCAACACAAGGCTCGGCAAGATCCACGTTTCCCCGGCGACACTCTTCGTCATCCCCATCACATTCCAGATGTTGATGCTTGCAATCTATGATCAGTTCATCGTGCCATTCTTGCGAAGGCGCACGGGCTACAGCGGCGGCATCACTCACTTGCAGTGCATCGGCGCAAACTTTGCCTCCATGATACTTGCCTGCGTCATCGCGGCGGTCGTCGAGAAAAAGAGAAAGGAATCTGCGGTGCAGATGTCCCTTTTCTGGCTAGCACCTCAGTTCTTCCTGCTCGGCGTCTCGGACGTGACATCGTTCACTGGCCTCCTCGAGTTCTTCAACAGTGAAGCGCCACGGGGTATGAAGTCGATCGGCACGGCGTTGTTCTGGTGTGATCTCGGGCTCGCGTCGTTGATGGCCACGTTCCTGGTGGATGCTGTGAACGGGGCGACAAGGCATGGTCACCGGGCAGGCTGGCTCGAGGGCGCAAGCTTGAACACTAGTCATCTTGACTGGTTCTACTGGGTTGTGGCTGTTGTCGGATTGCTCGGCTTCTTCAACTACCTGTACTGGGCAAACAAGTATGTGTACCAGAACAATCAACGCGTTGCTAACGTTGCGCCAACGGTTGATCAGGATTCGCCTTGACATATCACATATGCTACTCCCTCCGTTCCTAAATATAGTTATTTTTAGAGATTTCACTACGGACTACATATGAAGCAAAATGAGTGAATCTACACTCTAAAGTACGTCTATATGCATCTGTATGTAGTCTTTATTGAAATCTCTAAAAGACTTATATTTAGGAATGGAGGAAGTATATTAGTACGTAGTACTTTGGAAAAGATAAGGATGTCTAATTTACTATGTCTTGGATTAGTCTAGTCTGCAAAGGAGTAATGTACAAGCCTGAAGACTGTACTAGTATTCTGCTGTCATATACAGTATGTGCTGATTGTTTCCAGTTGATTTGTTGTACTCATCCTTGCTACTCTTTCCGGAAGAAATGGCATTCCCCCTTGTATGCGGCCGGGGTAATTCTAGGCAGCAGAGTAAAATCCATATATGTTTCATATGTGAACAGTGATACCAAAAGACTAATCTCATGCATAGGTCAATGCCACAAGATGTAAATCTAATTAGGCTCTGTGTACCAATGGTGAGCAAAAATTAAGTTAGCAACCTGATCCACAAACAAAAGGCAGTGAGTTAGCTAAAGCAATAGGCATTGACATAGCCCAAGGAATGTGTGCAGCTGAATTAGTACTCTTCGCATGTGGCTCGAGTTCGATTGGCGACCACAAACGATGTCTAATGCTGGAAATGTACGATCTTACAACAAAGACAAGGCAAGAACAATTTTTTAAAGCACAAACTTTTTTCTTCAATTTTGAGAACAATTTTTGAACTGGGGAACAATTTTGAAAATCCCAAACAAATTTGGAAATGAGAGCATTTCTTGAATACATGAACAAAAATTTGAAAACCCTAACATTTTTTGAAATCTTCATATAATTTACTTAAAACACAAACAAATTTTGAAAAATCTGAACTATTTTACAGAACCAATTTTTTTAAGTCTTTGAACTTTTTTCAACTTTGATTGTTTTCGAAAAAGTGAAGGGAAAAAAGACACAAAAAAGAGAAAAAAAGTGGAAAAGGAAAAAATAATAAAAAAGAAAAAAAAATAAAAGAACAATGAAAAAACTAAAAAGGAAAATCAGAAAAACAGTTCAGAAACCTTTTGGAAGGTTCTCAAAACCTACTAGGAAGCATCCAGAAGGTTCCCAAAAACAAAACAAAATGATCGCACGAAGAAAAGCTAACTGGGCCGGGCCATGTACCATCAAGAGTGCGCGATACATCGACAACTTGCTGCAACCTGGGAGTACAATGTGGACTTTGAGCAATAAAGCTTGGTTATACCCCTAAAAAATGAACCTGGGAGTTTTCATATTTTTTTCGTAGATTCGTTTATTCAAAATGTTTTATCTCTTAAACCGTACATCCAATACCGAATCATTTTCACCATTACATTTCTCGCACCAAAATCTTTCGGAACTAGATTGCATGTTAATAGGTTTCGACAAACTATTTTCACAAAAAAAAAACCGAAAGAAAAAGGAGCCGGAAGCCCCCTTTTTTAAAAAAAAAAACCCGCTGCCGAGAGGCACCATGCTCTCGCGAAAGCAAATCTATGCCTCCACGAGAAGCAAATCTGTGCTCTCTTGAGTAGCAAAAAAGTGTTTTCACTTTTCGAGAGGCGATACTATGCCAAATATGTGTCTCCACAAGAAGCAAAGATCTTTTTCCTTTTCCAAAAGGTACAATTATGCTTCTCATGAAGCAAACCTGCGCCTCCAGTGGAAGCAAAAAAAAACGCATCATTCCTTTTCTGAGAGGCACTGCCTCCTTTCCCGGTAGGCACTGCCTCCACAAGAACCAAATATGTGTCTTTCGTGAAAGAAAAAAACATGTCTTTTTTTCCTTTTCCTTATGGAAGCAACTTTGTGCCTCCCGTGAAAGGAAAAAAGCATTTTTTTGTGCAAGTTTTTTTTTTCAATTTTCTCTCTCAAAACCTAGAGAAAACCAGGCGAAACTTGAAAAGCCGAAAAATCCAAAAACACGTGCATACAAAAGTATGCGATACACGGGGGCGCACTTCTTTTTTTGCATGGTAATACATGTCTCATTCATATGATAAAGATCAGAGTACAAGTCACGTAAGGACCGACATGGCAAAAAATGAAAAGATAACAAAACATATCTGAGTTTGACACCAAAGTCCATCACCTGCCTCCGGCACCACCACAACAGCCACCGAAGAATAGAATGACAGACCACCTTCTCACCCGAGCTCGACGTGGCTCCATCGCTGATATGCAGCTTTGCAGACCTCCAATGTGGCTCCCCAAAAGTGAAGCCATTGCCGTTGAACGAATCAGACCGGGGCAACACCCCCGACACACCATCGAACTCCAGATCTGACACCCCTAGCGACTAAGACGCAAAAGGAGAAAACCATACCTGCCATCCATCAACCATGAACCCAACACATGTTTCGTCTTCCAGATGCCATCGATGCAAACCACAATCCGCATCCGCTCCTAGACTACCTCCTAAGCTCGCGTTATTGCTGGAAGCGAGCCCGTCATAGCAGGCGTAGCCCGAGGACACATATCCACCAAGAGGATGTCGTCGTCGCCACACCATCTTTGCTTGAACATACTGGATTCCAAATCCGTCCCCAACGATAGGACCAATCATCTCATCGGAGTAGGATCTGAAGAAATTTTATTCAACGCCGCCATCACCGCCGCCGAAGCCAAAGACGATGAACAGTCTAAAAAACTAAGGTACTTTGGCCTAAAACTATCCACACGCGTGGATCCGCCGACCCCTTTCACCACCGACGACCGAGGTCGTTGACGGAGGGGGGCCGTCGGAGAATGGCGGCGGAGCGCGAGTCCCTGGCGGCGGAAGGCTAGATCACTCTTCCTGTCTTTGGGATGGCAGCGCGCCTTTGCCAACCAAAGTGACCCTTGCGGGTGGTGTGCCTCTAATCTAGTTGCTCCATTGTCTAAAAAGGAATCTAGTTGCTCCAGGGCAAATAGGGTTTTCTGATTCGGGTGGTCAGGCCTTGGGGCCGTGCTTAAAAGGGCCGTGGCGTGCCGTGCCGGCCAGGCCCATGTGGTCCCGTTCGTGGGAACCGTCGCTGCAAGAGACAGAGGGGACTCGGCAAAGGCGGGCGATTCAGGGCTCGCCGCCGCCACGAACGAGAGAGGGACAGAGAGAGACAGAGACAGAGAGGCGGTGGCAATAGTGATGGCGGGCGAACTCCTTTTCCATGATTACACCCTTCTCTCACAGCAGCAGCAACAGTCGGGTTATCAGAGCCACCCAAAGCAGTTGAATAGTGGGCAGTACCATGTCTTCACCACCAGCTTAGACAAGCGAGACCGGAAGCTTCAGAAGCGGGCAGTCAACGCTGTTGAACCGGCCGTACCTCATTACCTACGCTGGTCAGAGCAGCCCATTGTATGGAGTAGAGAGGATCATCCCCCCCGGGTTGACAATCCGGGTCGGTGCCTGGTGGTGGCACCTCGGTGGGAGGTTATAAGTTCACCAAAGGTGCTCATGGACGGAGGAGCAACATTAACATCCTGTACTATGAGACCTTCCGTCGTATGGGGTTAACAGATAAACACCTCAAACCGCCCAATACGGTGTTCCATGGTGTGGTGCACAGCAAGTCAGCATATCCGGTTGGTAAAATAGCCACAGAAGTGGCCTTTGGAGATGAATATGACTCGGATCGGAAACATTGACGTTTGAAGTGGTAAAAATCCAAAGTCCATATCACGCCCTATTTGGGCGGCCGGCTTATGCCGAGTTCATGGCAGGGCCTTGTTATATCTATTTGCAGCTCAAGATGCCGGGTCACAAGGGGACAATAACGGTTCATGGGAGCCGCAAGATTGCTTTGGAATGTGAGGACGGTGATGCGGCTTACGCAGAGTCGGTTTGTGCCACCGAGGAGCTGAAGTATTATAAGGACAATGTTGATCCGACGGACATGACTCCATTGAAGAAGCCAACTACAGAGCATGATCCGACCACGAAATTCAAATCGGCGGTGAGACTAAGCTTGTTGACTTCGTGCTGGCGATTCGTCCAAGCAATTCAACATCGGTGCCAACTTGGATCCGAAATAGGAAAGCGCTCATCGAGTTCATCCGTGAGAACCGGACATTTTGCATGGAAGCCTTCGACATGCCGGTGTACCGAGGCAACTCGTGAGCATACTCTTAATGTTGATCCCAAGTCAAACCGGTGAAGCGGTTTCTCCGCGGTTTAACGAAGAAAGGCGTAAGGCCATTGGAGAGGAGGTGGCGGGCTCTTAGCGGTGGTTTTATCGCTGAAGTTTTCCATCGAGTGGCTTGCTAATCCGGTGCTGGTTCTTAAGAAAAAGCGGCACTTGGTGCATGTGTGTGGATTATACGGATTTTAACAAGGCTTGTCCGGCGGATCCTTTTGCCCTCCCGCATTGACCAGATTATTGATGCCACTGCGGGTTGTGGCGTTTGAGTTTTTGGATGCGTATTCGGGTATCATCGGATCAAGATGGCGATTAAGGACCGAGGAGAAGGCGGCGTTTATCACTCCCTTTGGAGCCTTCGCTATGTGTCTATGCCTTTTGGGCTCAAGAGCGCCCAAGCAACTTATCAATCTTTGTGTAGGTAATTGCTCGCATAAACAGATCGACCGTAATGTGCACGCCTATGTGGATGATATTGTGGTCAAGTCAAGGGAGAAGGAGACACTGATTGACGATTTGAAGGAAACCTTTGACAACCTACGGGTTTACAAGATGATGCTCAACCCGGCCAAATGTGTCTTTGGTGTTCCGGCAGGCAAGTTATTGGGGTTTCTCGTGTCTAACAGGGGAATTGAAGCTAATCCGGAGAAGATTACGGCTATTACTTCCCTGGCTAAACCGAAGTGCATTAACGATGTCCAGCGTTTGGCAGGCCGGATTGCCGCACTGAGCCGGTTTATCAGCCGCCTCGGAGAGAAGGCCATCCCTTTGTACCAGATGCTGAAAAAGACAGATCAGTTTGTCTGGAGTCCGGCTGCCGATGAAGCGTTGGAGGACTTAAAGCGGCAATTGGCCAACCCGCCTGTGCTCGCCGCTCCCATTGACAAGGAGCCGCTTCTGCTATATGTTGCTGCTAATGCCAGGGCGGTTAGCGTGGCCATTGTGGTGGAGCGGAAGGAGGCGGGGAAGGAGCATCCGGTTCAACGTCCGGTTTACTATATATCGCCAGGTACTTATTGAATCTAAGCAAAGGTATCCGCATTGGCGTAAGCTGGTATATGGAGTTTTTATGGCAAGCCGGAAGTGAGCGGTATTTCCAAGGGCACCCCATCACGGTGGTCGATTCTGCTCCCTTAAGCGATATCATACTGAGCAGGAAGCGGCGGCGGATTGCTAAGTGGGCTATAGAGCTTGGGCCGCATGCGGTCTGAAATGCGTGCCTCGGGCGGTAAAGTCTCAAGCACTTGTGGATTTCATTAATGATTGGACGGAGTTGCAAGCACCGAAGAGAAGCCGGATCACACATATTGGACCATCCATTTTGACGGATCCGAGGCAATTGGAGGCTCGAAATTTGGAGTCATATTAACTTTCCCACGAGGTGACAAGTTCTGTTACGTTCTCCGCTTAATGTTGCCTTGTACTAACAATGGAGCTGAGTATGAAGCCTTGCTCCATGGTCTCCGGATGGCTAAGGAGATGAATCTAAGCCGGGTTAAGTGCTTCGGTGACTCGGACCTAGTGGCTCAACAGGTGTCTGGCACTTGGGATTCCAAGGACCCACTCATGGCTGCATATCGCCGTGAGGTGGATATCATCGCAGGTCATTTCAAGGGCTATCAGGTGGACCACGTGGACCGTTGGAAGAATGAAGCGGCGGACGCTTTAAGCCGGTTGGGCTCTCAACGCATAAACCGTCCCGCCTAATGTTTTTACGGACGTCTTTGCACAACCCGTCGGTCAAGCTCCCTGGTGAAGCGGATTTGGCTATTCGATCCGGAGGCTCAATTGGTGGCAGCTCTTCACGTCACTCCGATTGGGCGCTCCCTTATCTTGCGTACATGAACCGGGGCGAGTTACCAGAAGATGAGACGTTGGCTCGGCAGATAGTCCGGCGATCTAAGTCTATGGCCATTGTTAATGGTGAATTGCATCATTGCAGCGTATCAGGGGCGTTTCAACGCTGTGTGTCCCTTGAGGAAGGCTGTGAAATATTGCGTGAGATCCACGAAGGAGATTGTGGCCACCACGCCGGTTCAAAATCCTTGGTGGCTAAAGCGTTCCACCATGGTTTCTATTGGTTGACTGCCCATGCGATCATCGGAAGACCTGGTCAGACGATGTGATGGTTGCCAAAATTTTTCCAGACGTGCTCATGTACCGGCCCAAGAATTGAGGATGATTCCAATTACTTGGCCATTTGCGACTTGGGGGCTGGATATGGTTGAACCTTTTAAAAGGTCCAAGGACAAGAAGACCCACCTCCTGGTGGCGGTTGACAAATTTACAAAGTGGGTAGAAGCGTAACACATCGGCCAAGTGTGACGCGGCTACGGTGGTTCAATTCATCAAAAAGGTGATTTTCCGGTTTGGCTTTCCACACAGTATCATCACAGATAATGGTACCAATCTGTCCAAAGGTGCCATGAAAGAGTTTTGCGAACGTGAGCACATCTGGCTTGACATTTCTTCAGTAGCCCACCCACTGTCCAATGGTCAAGCGGAAAGGGCTAATCAAGAGATCTTGAGAGGCATCAATCCCCGGCTTCTGGTCCCTTTGCACCGGGTTGTTGGGTGGAAGAGCTACCGTCTGTGTTATGGAGTATCAACACTACGCCTAACAGATCCACGGGATACACACCGTTCTTTATGGTCTATGGAGCGGAGGTGGTTCTCCCCAGTGACATCCGTCATGACTCACCTCGTGTGGCAGCTTATGTTGAAGCGGACAACGAGACGGCACGACAGGACGCTTTGGATCGGTTGGATGAAGAGCGTGACATAGCAGCTGCCCGCTCGGTGATTTACCAACAGGATCTTCGTCGTTACCATAGTCGCCGGGTCAGAACCAGAACTTTTCAAGAAGGAGATTTGGTGCTTCGGCTCATCCAAGACCAGACTGATATGCACAAGTTATCCCCGCCTTGGGAGGGACCTTTCGTGGTCAGCAAGAATCTGCACAATGGGTCATACTATCTGATCGATATTCGAGAGCATAAAGACACACGCACGTCAGTGGAGGAGACCAACAGGCCGTGGAACATATCTCATCTTCGGCCTTATTATACCTGAGCCATCGGCTCTACTTATGTACATATTATGACAGTGTTTATATTATGAATAAAGTAATAAACCGGAGCCTCAGCTAAAGCGGGTATCTGTTACTGTTACATCATGTGTGGTTACATGGAGTTGTTCATTTTAAAAGCGGCCTCCGGTTTACCCCACAGTTTGCTTTTCAAAAGCTTTGTGATATCACTTGGGGGCTTGGTCGTGTCCGAACCAATGCAACACCTTTTGATAGGCGAAAGCCACCGGATCACTTGGGGACATGGTCAAGTCTGAACCAACACGCCTCTTGATCGGCCTAAGGCCATAGAGTCACTTGGGGCTTGGTCGAACCGAACCATTGCCACGCCACTTGATCGGCATAATGCCACGGTTTCAGTTGGGGACCTGGCTGACTTGAATCATGGCTACACCTTATAGGGAGCTTGATCGTGTCTGACCATGGTAACACCATCTGATCGGCTCAGTAAAGCCTTCTTTTTTGCAAACAGTTTATCATTGCCTTTGCTTCCATGTTTTTTCATAACTACTATTTGATTTTTGTTGTGTTTTTTAAACCGACAACATTTTTAAACCGGTTCAAACTGTCAATTGACGAAATTCGGTCCATTTTTTAAATCTGGAGATAATTTCACCGGTTTGACTTTTTCTGTTAACATCCCATTATGGAGTAACAGGGGGGGCTTGTCATGACCCGGCACGGTTTACGCTGTAAACCGGCATTATAAATACAGGAGCTGTTTTCTCCTTTGACGGTAAGGGTTTATACAACCTCCGCTTCAAGATTGGCTAAACCAACTTTATGCCCAGCGATGGCAGGTATTTTGTATCACAAATTTTGATTGTATACCTCAATATTTCATTTCATATATATATGAACGTCACAAGCGGTGGCGGCACAAACCGCCGTGGCGTGTTTAAGACTTTAATTTGCGAGCAATATAGATTGAAAATTTCGATCATTCAAGCAAAGGTATCAACACCTATGCACGAAGGCATATTCAAGGCAAGAGTGTTGGCTATCCTATTACAAGGCAACATGGTGCCCAAATAAGATCATTGTTTTTTGGCGGAATATAATGCAACAGCTATTCAAACCGGCTTCCGGTTCATACTTGCTCGCCGCCCCGGTCTGATGGTTATGGGTCGTCCTGCGCCGCTTCAGCTTCTTCATCTCTACCCAGCGGCTGGAAGTCAACAGTGGTCCAGTTGATTCCCATTAAAGCTTGAAAGACAGCCTCCTCATGGATCAGGGAAGATGGTTCAATATCAGGAGCGTAAGTATGCTTATGGATCGGGGATCGGGTTCTCCGCTTCAGAATAGGTGCAGCTACTCGTTTGTTCCGATCGTCATATTGAGCTTGGTAATGCGACAAGTTTGCTTCTTGACCAATTGGCAAGCGGAGGGCGCCCGCCCGGTTTATCGCTCTCAGATCATCCTCGTTGAACTCTGAACCGTCTTCCTTCAAACTGGGATAGCCCTGAGCTGCTTCAACAGGATCGAAATCTGGCACCCATGCTTTGGCCCGGATTAAGGCGTTAATGGCGCCGGTTCGAGCAGCAGATTTCTTCAGCTCTTCAATCCGGGCGGGAAGCATTGACAACCTCCTAAGAGTATCTTGAATTAAGGATGGCGCTGGATTGTTATGTGATGCAGTGGAGATGATCCGCTGCGCTCCAGTGTACAGCTGCTCTATTAAAGTGTAGGCAACTTTCAATTTCATCCGAACATCTGACCCCAAGTGACCAATGCGTGTGCCTATGGCATTACAAGAGAAATCACAAACCGGACTTATCGTAAGAAAGGCCAAATTATTACAGAAGTCAAAGGAAGCTTACCAAAGATAGCAGCAGTCATGGCATGCACTTGCCGCTTCACGCTGGTCAGCTCATCCACCACCGGTTTAAGGGCAGCTTCAGCGTTTTCAACCTTTTTGGTTAAAGCGGCCTTTTCAGTATCCCAGCCGGCCCGCTCAGACTTGAACCACTCCTTGAGCTGCTCCATAGTAGTCAAGGCGGTTTTCAGCTCATCCTTGGCCTTGGAGGTTTCTGCTTGTTGAGTTTTCAGATTTTCTTGAAGATCATTGATTTGTGAGGCTTGTTGGCGTATCTCATTCTGCAACAAAAAGGGAGCATGTTAAATATTTTCATTACAAGTCCCAAGTGCATAACCAGTCATACACTTGGCACTTGGGGGCTAATGCATATTTGATCTTCCTCTGCCAATAAAATCACAAAGTCCCAACCTCAATACAAGTATTCAACTTGGCACTTGGGGGCTAATGGCTATTTTGCTCGAACATGTGCTGATGCGCCGATATGAATTACAGCCCCGGTTTAACTACGCTAAGTTAAACCGGCCCTTGGGGGCTACATCAGTGGATTCTAAAGCATTGAGTTTATGTTAAGTCCCGGTTTAACTACACTGAAGTTGAACCGGCCCTTGGAGGCTAGGAGAGTTAACAAAACTTACCTCGAATTTTTCTTTCATCATCTTCACCAGGCCAGCTTCATAATCACGGCTGGTATACAGCCGTTCAAGTAGCCGTAATGAAGGTCTTGGGGGTTCAGAGCGGCGTAAGTTGCGGATCAACATCCCATTTGCCCTTGCTCATGGTGGCAAATTCTTCTTTGGCGAATGTTTGGCTAAAGCGGCCGGATTACCCGGTTATTGTGGCTAAAGCCGATAATCACAACGCCATCGTCCTTTGTATCACCGGTTTGACCAGGGACAGTTGTTTTGTCAGCAGACCGGATTGGACTGGTGGATTTTTCAATCCGGGTTGGGCTTCTGGGCTGGTCAGCAGGAAGGGAGGTGTTAACAGGCCTTTCTTCAGCAACAAAATCGTCATCTTGCGGCGGCGGATCATTGGGCGTATTTTCACAGATAGCTGCTTCAAGGTTTGGGGCGCTGTCCGGTTCAGGGGCAGTTTCTTTGTCGGCCGTTTTATCCAGACGAGCCTTTTTGCTTGGCCTAGGCTTGGCCCTGAAAAAGCACAATAATAGTCAAATACGGCATATACTATGCCATGATGCAGTAGAAACAATATGAAATGTATAATTTACCCAAGCACCGTTTTAAGCGGTGGCAGTTGAGTAGCTGATGACTCGCCAGATGAGGAGTGGGAAGTGACCTGATAATCGGAGTCAAATGGATTAAGGGGTTGACGAAAACAACCCGCTTTAGGGTAAGCACTGACAAGCAAATTAGAGACCTCTGAACGACGTTTCCGAACCGGACTGTTCGGTAAACCGGCGGAGGTAATTACCTGGCCGCTGTGCCGAGTTGTGCGGCGAACTTCATGTTGTTGAGTCTTCATAAGAAATTTGGGATCCAAATAAGCAAGGGGATGAGAAAATTTAATTTTCTGGTTTGCCCGACGGATTTTTAATGAAGGCAAAGGACTTGAGTCAGAGGAGAGAATGGTTACCTCTACATCATCAAAGACATCGCTTCAAAGATCATCCTCGACAAATATCATCATTAATTAGGCGTGTGAGAAGTAAGCCAAGTGAATCAAGTTCTACCTCAAGGTCCGGATTACCCACATCATCATCCACACCGGATCGGAAGATGCGATAGTTTTCTCTTATGAGCGATCTTCTTGTGACTTTGGTCTTTTGCCGGATTGGTTTTTCCGGTTTGTCTGGCTTCTCTGGTTTCTCTTGTGGACGTTTCTTGCTCCAGAATGGATCATCACCCTGATTAAGCAGCAATTGATGTTAAAAATGATGTCAGAAATAACAGTAATATATTCAGTAAAAATTAGTCAGAAGTCTTACAGATGGTGGTTTGTCGATAGCACAGAAGGGGAGCAGACCGGTTCGGGCACAGAGGTGTTCCGGTTCATTCAACATTTTCTTCACCGCTTCAGTGACCTATTCATCGGTGAGCTGGATATTAATGTGTCGGAGGGGGTCGTCGACACTACCGAGATATTCACACATTAAACCAGTCTTTGGGAGAGGGGCAAGATGCTCCATGATATCCAACAGCGTAGATCAATTCGGTTAAACCATTGGCCATGAAGGCTCTGAGTTTGGAGAGTTGAGGAGCATATTTACTTCTTTCATTGGCGGTTAATCTTTGCGGAAAGGGATGTGTATTACTGAGTCGCTCCGGACGAAAACCGGGCAAAGGATTCTCATTGGCAGGTGAGGTGTCTCTGCAATAAAACCATGTCTGATTCCATTCCTTGGGGTGGCTGTGCAGTTTGACATGAGGATAAGTGACCTCCTTTCTTTTTTGAATCGCCACACCACCCAATTCTGTGTTGGGCCCGTCGGTGAATTACATGCGGCGGTTTAGATGGAAGCGATCTCTAAACAGTTCAACTGTGGGTTCTTCTTGAAAGTATGCCTCACAGAGCACTTGGAAGTGACAAATGTTGGTAATGAATTGGGGCCCGTATCTTGCGGACGGAGTTGAAAATTGGCTAACACATCCCGTAAAATTTTGAACCGCGGGTTAAAACCCCGGGCTAAGTGATCTGCGAAAACTACAATTTCTCCTTCTTGAGGTGTGGGTGGACATTCATTGCCGTGAACCCTCCAATGGATAGTATTTTACCGCTTAAAGCGCCCGGTCGGGACAAGATTGTTTAATTGAGTTCCGGTGACACGGGAAGGCGCCCAGTTGCACTCATATACTTGTTTGGCCATCTACAAAAAATATAAACCCGGTTCAAGAAATGTGCTGGGACAAAGAGAGAACCGGTGTACAATGCTAAATCGGAGAACAAATGCGTTTAAACGGAGTTCTATGAAGCGGCGATTATGCGGATAAGGAGTTCTGGCGGTTCAACAAGGGGACTAATGGTGTATACCGGTTTATTTAATTTTTTCTATGTTAAGTTAAACCGCCTGGTCTAAATACTGAAAGCAATTGAGGTTGCGAACGGCTAAGTGTGCAGAAACAGGTTTTCACAAGATCTCTCTACAACGAAGGATCTGAAGCCAGATCAGAAAAGAAAGAATAAAGCAGAGCAGTATTGATATAATGAGCAGGAGATGATACGCGAGATCTATGAACGTGAGCACGAGACTACAGGCGGATGCTAAAACTCACTACTAATCAGAGCAAGGTGTCACAGATCTATCCAGGAGTCTGGTATGAGCATGAACAGTTCATGAAGCACGGCAAGAACGAGAAACCCTAGAACGGATCTAGATCGAGGGGAACTGAGGACTTACCTGAGTCGAGGAGATGCGGAAGAGTGCTGCGTTTCTCTGGTGCGTTCAGCTTGATGCAGCGGCTCAAGCCGGTGCAGAGGTCGACGGCGGCGGCGGAGATCCGAGGCTAGCGACGCGAGGAAGACGAAGAGAAAGGGGTCGGAGGGGAGAAAAGAAATGACCCTTCGGTCCTATTTATAAGGCCAGATACCCGTGTCAGGCGCGTGAATCAAGGAACCACAAATCTAGGAAGCAGAGCTGTCGCCTCGATTATTGCGGATCTGTTAAACAAAGAAGATATCATGAATGCTATCTTTATGGGGACGTCATGCGGTTTACACAACGGAGAAGGTGACATCACGGCGGTTCAACGATTTCAAGAAGGCATTGGAGATGAAGGTTTTTATCAAAGGATTGACATGAACCTGTTCAAATCAATGGGGCCTAATGTTGGGATATTACTACTGGGCGTAAACCGGCCTATCTGGGCCGGGTTAACTTCATCAGTAGTTCTACGGTATAAAAGCCTAAGAGGCATGAAAGTAAGGGCCCAAGACCTGTAGCCGTAAACCGGCCTGGTATGTAAACTTGTATTGTAAGTTAGGAATAGAGAGAGACCAACCCGGATGCGAGTATGAACCAGAGATTGGGACTCTCTGAACCGACGGGCGTCACCCGTGTATATAAGGGGACGACCCGGGGCGGTTCAAGAACAACAACTCGAGGCCTAGGCGAAGCTTATTTGCTCCCTAGTCATCGAGACCACATTAATCCCATCACAACTAGACGTAGGCTTTTACCTTCATCGAAGGGGCCGAACTAGTATAACTCTTGTGTCTTTGCGTCCGTTTTAACCCCTTCAAGTTAACCCGTAGCGATGGCTCCACGATTAAGTCCTTTCATGAGGACATCTGCCGTGACAAAACCACGACAAGTCCCTCACGAACTCTATAGGAGGCGGCGGTGGGTGTAGGCAGGAGACGGAGACTATTGGTTCATGCCGCGGCAATGAGCTTTGGTCGACCCCGACTGGTATGTTAACCCATTCGACCTGCACACATTCAGCTGCACACATTCCTTGGGCTATGTGAATGCCTATTGCTTTACTTAACCCATTGCCTTTAGTTTGTGGATCATGTTGCTAACTTATTTTTTGCTCACCATTAGTACACAACGCCAATTTAGATTTACATCTTTTTGGCATGGACATATGCATGAGATTAGTCAGTTTCGGCTCACTGTTTACATTCACATATGAAACATATATGAATTTTACTTTGCCGCCTAGAATTATCCTGTTGAAACACGTCGTGTACCAGGGGGGAAACCATTTCTTCCCGCAAAGAGTAGCAAGGATGAGTACAACAAATTAACTGGCAACAATCAACACATACTGTATATGACAGCAGAATACTGGTACATGCTTTAGGCTTGTACATTACTCCTTTGTAGATGTCATGACCCGGGTGAGAAGGGGATCGAGATCGAGAAGGGAGATAGGCGAGGAGCAGCATGTTAGGTGAGAGCGAGCTTGGAGAAGGGGAAAGGGAAACTAGTTGATATTTCCATCTGAAAGGACATGCGGTGCCCCCATGCGTGGTTTTGGTAATTGATGACATTCTCTATGGACTAATGGTTGCATTGAGTTATATTTGAAGGATTTTTCCATAGGCATTTCTTGAAGTCCATGTGTTGGTTTCAAGGAGTTTATGAGTTGACCAAGGTGCTATTAAGGAATTATGCAGAGATTGCTCATGTGAGTGTTGAGCTTATAAGGAATTATGCAAAGATTGCTCATGTGAGTGTTGAGCTT
The DNA here is from genome assembly GCA_021605145.1 of Aegilops bicornis. Classification (NCBI taxonomy): domain Eukaryota; kingdom Viridiplantae; phylum Streptophyta; class Magnoliopsida; order Poales; family Poaceae; genus Aegilops; species Aegilops bicornis. The sequence goes on along the minus strand of CM038673.1, from coordinate 129,474,872 downwards.
ATTGCAAGCATGTCTTGAAGAAGAAGATTGTGTGATCATTCATGTTTACCTTCAAGACATCATCCAAATGAAGAGAGTTGAAAAGATTCAAGGTTGATCAAGACTAAGTCAATAGTGAATCAAGTTGATCAACTCACAAAGCGTAGAAGATATACCGATAGGGATCAAGTGATCCCATGGTATGGTAAGCGTTGTCCATTAAGCTTTGTGTACTAACCCATGGTCTATGTGAGAGTTCTATGTGGGGTTAGGTATGTGCCCATGAGATAGCATAAAGAGGAAGATATCATACAACCCATGGAGAGGATGACACCAAGTGGTGATCGTCATCAAGATTGCCGTGTGCAAGTTCAAGTGGAGCATCACGAAGAGATCAAGTGCTTGAAGCTTGATGTCCATTGTGGTGACAATGGACTTGTGAGCATGTGCGGAAGAGTGGCTCACCCATAGTGGCTTATGGGGGAGCAATCAACTAGTCTTCATCGACCCAATGCAATCGAGAAAGGTGGTCCATCTTGAGGAGGACAAGATCGTCATCATCTAGCTCAAGTGGATCATGCGCAAGGCAAAGGTTTGCCCTTGATAGGTTTTCTATTTTACAGGTCTCATGGTGGTAGTCGGGGGACCGGGTTACAGGATCGATTGCCGTACTATCAAGGGGGGCTCTCGATGACTATCTTGATCGTATCATTCATAGAGAGCTCAAACCATTGCATCCCTGCATCATCTTTCTTGGTTCTTGTTTGGTTCTTCTCTTTGTAAGTTTTAGAGCTTATAGTTATCTTCATGACAAGCTCGAGTTCATCGAAAACGGAGTTCACGCATGCATCTTCTATGATGTTTTCAATGTTGGAGGTTATGAGGATCTTCTCGGTTGGAGGTTTCTCTCCTCTATTTCTTAGGCATACCTCCCCTGCCACTTTGTACTATAACCAACAAGCTTGAGTTTGCTCAATTCAACAAGCTTGAGTTTGCTCAATTCGGAGCTCATCTGCAGAAGTTGTGGCAGTTTAGGCTTTATTGCATCCTCTGTTTTCTCCGTGGTGTTCTTGAATGCCTCTCATGGTAGTACCGCGGCCAGGGAGGTAGTACCGCCTATTTGCGGTAGTACCGCTTGTTAGTACCGTTGGTACTACCGCCCCTGCTGTGGTCTTGACTTTTTCATGTCGGGTTTTCGTAAAAGACCATGCAAGGGAGCGGTAGTAGGGACGGCAGTAGGGCGCGGTAGCACCACTTGTTTAAGCGGTAGTACTGCTCCTACATTCTCTCCAACTGCCGCACAGCTCGTTGCCCTCCTCTGTTTTTCCAGCGGCTGTAGGGAGCAGCAGTACCGCTCACTAGCGGTAGTGCCGCCCGCAAGGCGGTAGTACCGTTATTGTGCGCGTACTTCTGCTTTCTCAGCCCTGGTTGACCCATGCCTGCTTGCCATAGCGGTAGTACCGCTGTGGCAGCGGTACTACCGCTCCATCAACGCTAGTACCGCCCAGATGCGGGCTACGGGCTGCATAACAGTTGGATTTTTCCCAACCTATAAAAGGGGGTCTTCTTCCCCAATGAACCCGATCTCTTGAACTCGTGTTCTTCCCCCATTGTTGACCTTCTTCGAGCTTGCTAACTCTCAATCCCTCCACGGATTCTTGCTAGATTTTGAGGGAAAAGAGAGGAGATCTAGATCCACATTTCCACCAATCACTTTCTCCTCTATGTGAGGGAACCCCTTGGATCTAGATCTTGGAGTTCTTGGTGTTCTCCTTCTTGTTCTTCCTCTCATTTTCCTCCCTAGCATTAGTTGCTTTGGTGGGATTTGGGAGAGAAGGACTTGGGCACTCCGTGTGCCCTTGCCATTGCATTTGGTGCATCGGTTTGAGTTCTCCACGTGATACGCGGAAGTTACAAGTTGAGAAGCTTATTACTCTTGGGTGCTTGGTACCCTTGAGCTTGTTCCTCTTGGGTGCTTGGGCGCCTTAGACGGTTGTTGGTGTTCGGAGCTCAATCATTGTGGTGTAAAGCTTGAACAGCGTCGGGGTCTCCAATTTGGTTGTGGAGATCGCCCGAGCATTTTGAGTTCTGGTGACCGCCCCAAGGGTTGCCAAAGTGTACGGGTTCGGTGACCGCCACCAAGGGTTGCCATTTATGCAGGTTCGGTGACCGCCCTCAAGTGTCCCTTAGTGGAATCACGGCATCTTGCATTGTGCTTGGCGTGAGGAGATTACGGTGGCCCTAGTGGCTTCTTGGGGAGCATTGTGCCTCCACACCGCTCCAAGCGGAGATTAGCATCCATAAAGGCGGCAAGGGTGTGAACTTCGGGATACATCATCGTCTACGCGTGCCTCGGTTATCTCTTACCCGAGCCCTTTACTTATGCACTTTACTTTGTGATAGCCATATTGTTTCTTGTCATATATCTTGCTATCACTTAGTAGTTTATCTTGCTTAGCGTAAGTTGTTGGTGCACATAGGTGAGCCTAGTTGTTGTAGGATTTGTGCTTGACAAATTAACCGCTAGGTTTATTCCGCATTTGTTCAAGCCTCAACCGTAAATATTTTAAAACGCCTATTCACCCCCCCTCACACACTGGTCATCGTACAATTTATAACTGCCCACCTGGGCTAGCCAACCCTGGCCTTGGGCCCAACACACACCACTCTCTTTCTGTTGCGGTTTGGTTAAACGCAGTTAACTTAACTGCACTTTCAGTCCACTACAGATATGTCATCTGCAGTCGTGGCATTGTCCCCTCCTGGAGAAGATGCCCCATCCCAGATGCAGGCTGTAGGGAAGCGTTCCTTGAGGGTGTCGTAATCCTCCCAGGTGGTGGCCGCCGGAGGCATATTGGACCACTGAATCAAGAATCGGATGATTGGCACGTCTCCTTTCTTCATCATGTGACGCTCCAAGATGGCCACGGGCTCAGATTTGCCGGTGACAAGGTGAGGTACTCTTGGCAGCTCAGAGAAAACAGGGGTGTAATCAGGAGTGAAGGGCTTCAGCTGGGAGACGTGGAATACCGGGTGTATGCGGTTGTCTGCCGGTAGTTGCAAGTGATACACTTGTGTTCTGATCCGTTTGGCCACCATGAACGGACCATAGAACTTGTAGAAGAGCTTCCGGCAGGGGCGATTGGCGACGGAAGATTGAGCGTACGGCTGTAGTTTGAGCAGTACCTGTTCTTTCACGTCGAACACGCGCTGGGCACGGTGGCGGTCGGCCTGCTTATTAAAGCGCACCTGGGCGCGAGAGAGCTGCTTTTGGAGTAGGGCTGTGTAAGGGGTTTGGCGATGATGCCGTAGTGAGGAATGAACTTGCGATAGTAGCCTGTCAATCCTAGGAAGCCGCGCAGCTCGGTGGGTGTCGTGGACACAGACCAGGCCTGCATGGCGCTGGTCTTGCTTGTGTCCGTGGCAACACCGTCTTGGGAGATCACGTGCCCGAGGTATTCGATGCTAGTCTTCGCGAAGGAGCACTTGATGGCCTTAGCGAACAGTTGATGCTCGCGAAGAAGATTCAGAGTAAGACGCAGATATTCTTCATGTTCCTATAGGTCAATGCTGAAAACCAAAATGTCGTCTAGGAAGATGATTATGAACGTATGCATGTAGCGGCCGAAAACGGTGTTCATCATGAAGGAAATATGCCCTAGAGGCAATAATAAAGTTGTTATTTATATTTCTTTATATCATGATAAATGTTTATTATTCATGCTAGAATTGTATTAACCAGAAACTTAGTACATGTGTGAATACATAGACAAACTGAGTGTCACTAGTATGCCTCTACTTGACTAGCTCGTTAATCAAAGATGGTTAAGTTTCCTAGCCATGGACAAAGAGTTGTCATTTGATAAATGGGATCACATCATTAGAGAATGATGTGATTAACTTGACCCATCCGTTAGATTAGCACTTTGATCGTTTAGTTTACTGCTATTGCTTTCTCCATAACTTATACATGTTCCTATGACTATGAGATTATGCAACTCCCGAATACCGAAGGAACACTTAGTGTGCTATCAAACGTCACAACATAATTGGGTGACTATAAAGATGCTCTACAGGTGTCTCCGATGGTGTTTGTTGAGTTGGCATAGATCGAGATTAGGACTTGTCACTCTGTGTATCGGAGAGGTATCTCTGGGCCCTCTCGGTAATGCACATCACTATAAGCCTTGCAAGCAATGTGACTAATGAGTTAGTTACGGGATGTTGCATTACGGAACGAGTAAAGAGACTTGCGGGTAACGAGATTGAACTAGGTATTGAAATACCGACGATCGAATCTCGGGCAAGTAACATACCGATGACAAAGGGAACAACGTATGCTGTTATATTGTATGAAATGATCATGTTTTGTAACGGAGTTATCGGCAACTGGCAGGAGCCATATAGTTGTCGCTTTATTGTATGAAATGCAATCGCCATGTAATTGCTTTACTTTATCACTAGACGGTAGCGATGGTCATAGAGGCAATAGTTGGCGAGACGACAATGATGCTTCGATGCAGATCAAGGTGTCAAGCCGGTGAAGATGGTGATCATGACGGTGCTTTGGAGATGGAGATCAAAGCACAAGATGATGATGGCCATATCATATCACTTATATTGATTGCATGTGATGTTTATCCTTTATGCATCTTATTTTGCTTAGTTCGGCGGTAGCATTATGATACGTCCATTTTGCATCATGCTTTTATATCAATATTTATTGCATTATGGGCTGTTATTACACGTTATGTCACAATACTTATGCCTATTCTCTCTTATTTTACAAGGTTTACATAAGGAGGAGAATCTTTGGCATTTGGAATTTTAATTTGGAAAAGGAGCAAATATTAGAGACCTATTCTGCACAACTCCAAAAGTCCTGAAACTCCACCAAAGTTATTTTTGGAAATAATAAATAATATTGAGCGGAAGAAGTACGCCAGAGGGGGATCCACCTGACCACGAGGGTGGGGCCGTGCCCCCTACCTCGTGGGCCCCCTGTTGGCTCTACGATGGCCATCTTCTGCTATATGAAGTCTTTCGTCAAGGAAAAAAAATCATAAGCAACCTTTCGGGACGAGACTCACGCCACGGCGGAACCTTGGAACCAATCTAGGGCTCCGCAGAGCTGTTCTACTGGGGACACTTCCCTCGAGGAGGAAATCATCACCATCGTCATCACCAACGCTCCTCTCGCCGGGAGAGGGCAATCTCCATCAACATCTTCACCAGCACCATCTCCTCTCAAAACCCTAGTTCATCTCTTGTAACCAATTCTTGTCTCTAAGTCTGGGATTGGTACTAGTAGGTTGCTAGTAGCGTTGATTACTCCTTGTAGTTGATGCTAGTTGGTTTATTTGGTGGAAAATCATATGTTCAGATCCTTTATGCATATTAATACCCCTCTGATTATGAACATGAATATGCTTTGTGAGTAGTTACGTTTGTTCCTGAGGACATGGGAGAAGTCTTGCTTTTAGTAGTCATGTGAATTTGGTATTCGCTCGATATTTTGATGAGATGTATGTTGTCTAGCCTCTAGTGGTGTTATGTGAACGTCGACTACATAACACTTCACCATTATTTGGGCCTAGAGGAAGGCATTGGGAAGTAATAAGTAGATGATGGGTTGCTAGAGTGATGAAGCTTAAACCCTAGTTTATGCGTTGTTGTAAGGGGCTGATTTGGATCCATATGTTTCATGCTATGGTTAGGTTTACCTTAATACTTTTGTTGTAGTTGCGGATGCTTGCAATAGAGGTTAATCATAAGTGGGATGCTTGTTCAAGTAAGAACAGCACCCAAGCACCGGTCCACCCACATATCAAATTATCAAAGTACCGAACGCGAACCATATGAACATGATGAAAACTATCTTGATGATAATTCCCATGTGTCCTCGGGAGCGCTTTTCTCCATATAAGAGTTTGTCCAGGCTTGTCCTTTGCTACAAAAAGGATTGGGCCACCTTGCTGCACTCTATTTACTTTTGTTACTTGTTGCTCGTTACAAATTATCCTATCACAAAACTATCTGTTACCACTTATTTCAAGATTACTTGCAGAGAATACCTTGCTGAAAACCGCTTATCATTTCCTTCTACTCCTCGTTGGGTTTGACACTCTTACTTATCGAAAGGACTACGATAGATCCCCTATACTTGTGGGTCATCAACACTCTTTTCTGGCACCGTTGTCGGGGAGTGAAGCGCCTTTGGTAGGTGGAATTTGGTAAGGAATAATTTATATAGTGTGCTGAAATTTACTGTCACTTGTTACTAAGGAAAGTAATCCTCTGAGGGGCTTGTTCGGGGTATCTTCACCCCGACCAGTAGAGCAAAGAGTTGCTCCTCAACCTACTGAAAATGAAAATGTTCCCTTTGAAGTTCCTTCGGGTATGTTAGAAAAACTGCTAGCTAATCCTTTTGCAGGAGATGGAACAAAGCATCCTGATGAGCACCTAATCTATGTGGATGAAGTTTGTGGATTATTTAAGCTTGCAGGTATACCCGATGATGTTGTTAAGAAGAAGGTCTTCCCTTTATCTTTGGAGGGAGATACATCGACATGGTATAGGCTATGTGATGATACGGGGTCATGGAACTACAAACGATTGAAATTGGAATCTCATCAGAAATTTTATCCTTTGCATCTTGTTCATCGTGATCGCAATTATATATATATATATATATATATATATATATATATATATATATATTGGCCTCATGAAGGAGAAAGCATCGCTCAAGCTTGGGGGAGGCTTAAATCAATGTTATATTCATGCCCCAATCATGAGCTCTCAAAAGAAATAATTCTTTAGAGTTTTTATTCTCGGCTTTCTGATAACAATCGCACCATGCTCGATACTTCTTGTGCTGGCTCATTTAGGATGAAGACTATTGAATTCAAATGGAATTTATTGGATAGAATTAAACGCAACTCTGAAGATTGGGATCTCGACGAAGGTAAGGAGTCAGGTATGCCACCTATGTTTGATTGTGTTAAATCTTTTATGGATACCGATGTTTTCCGTAAACTAAGCACTAAATATGGACTTGACTCTGAGATAGTAGCTTCTTTCTGTGAATCTTTTGCTACTCATGTTGATCTCCCCAAGGAGAAGTGGTTTAAATATCATCCTCCCATAGAAGTAAAAATACCTCCACCTATTAAAGTTGAAGAGAAGACTGTCACTTATAATGATCCTATTGTTCCTACTTCTTATGTTGAGAAACCACCTTTTCCTGTTAGAATAAAGGATCATGCTAAAGCTTCAACTGTGGTTCATAAAAGCAATATTAGAACTTATACACCTCTTGAGCAAATTAAAGTTGAACCTAATATTGCTATTGTTAAAGATCTCTTGGCTGATAATATTGATGGGCATGTTATTTACTTCTACGATGAAACTGCTAGAATTGCCAAACCTTGTGCTAAAGATAAACATAGACTTGTGGTAGGCATGCCTGTTATTTCTGTTAAAATAGGAGATCATTGTTATCATGGGTTATGTGATATGGGTGCTAGTGCTAGTGTTATACCTCATGACTTGTACAAAGAAATTAAGCATGAGATTGCACCTGCTGAGTTAGAAGATATTGATGTTACAATTAAACTTGCCAATAGAGATACTATATCAGCAATGGGAATTGTTAGAGATGTTGAAGTCTTGTGTGGGAAAACTAAATATCCTGCTGATTTTCTTGTTCTTGGTTCCCCACAAGATAGCTTTTGTCCATTATTTTTGGTAGACCCTTCTTGAACACTGTCAATGCTAGAATAGATCACGAAAGAGTGTTGTTACTATTGGCTTGGGTGATATGTCCCATGAGTTTAATTTCTCTAAATTTAGTAGACAACACCGTGAAGAAGAATTGCCTAGTAAGGATGAAATTATTGGTCTTGCTTCTATTGCCGTACCTCCTAGTGATCCTTTAGAACAATATTTGCTAGACCATGACAATGATATGTTTATGAATGAAAGAAGGGAAATAGATGAAGTATTCTTTAAATAGGAACCTATTACGAAACAGTTTCCCTGTTGAAATCCTAGGGGATCCTCCTCCACCCAAGGGTGATCCCGTGTTTGAGCTTAAACCATTGCCTGATACTCTTAAATATGCTTATCTTGATGAAAAGAAGATATATCCTGTCATTATTAGTGCTAACCTTTCAGAGCATGAAGAAGAAAGATTATTGAAAACTCTGAAGAAGCATTGTGCTGCTATTGGATATACTCTTGATGATCTTAAGGGCATTAGTCCCACTCTATGTCAACATAAAATAAATTTAAAGAAGATGCTAAACCAGTTCGTGATCATCAACGATGGCTGAGTCCTAAGATGAAAGAAGTGGTAAGAAAGGAAATACTAAAGCTTCTGGAGGCAGGTATAATTTATCCCGTTGCTGATAGTCAGTGGGTAAGTCCTGTCCATTGTGTCCCTAAGAAGGGAGGTATTACCGTCGTTCCTAATGATAAAGATGAATTGATTCCACAAAGAATTATTACAGGTTATAGGATGGTAATTGATTTCTGTAAATTAAATAAGGCTACTAAGAAAGATCATTACCCCTTACCTTTTATCGATCAAATGCTATAAAGATTATGCAAACATACACATTTTTGCTTTCTAGATGGTTATTCTGGTTTCTCTCTAATACCTGTGCCAGCCAATGATCAATCAAAGACTACTTTTACTTGCCCTTTCGGTACTTTTGCTTATAGACGTATGCCTTTTGGTTTATGTAATGCACCTGCTACCTTTCAAAGATGCATGATGGCTATATTCTTTGACTTACGTGAAAAGATTTGTGAGGTTTTCATGGACGACTTTTCCGTATATGGATCCTCTTTTGACGATTGCTTGAGCAACCTTGATCGAGTTTTGTAGAGATGTGAAGAAACTAATCTTGTCTTGAATTGGGAAAAGTGCCACTTTATGGTTAATGAAGGTATTGTCTTGGGGCACAAAGTTTCTGAAAGAGGTATTGAGGTTGATAAAGCCAAGGTTGATGCCATTGAAAAGATGCCATGTCCCAAGGACATCAAATGTATAAGAAGTTTCCTTGGTCACACAGGTTTTTATAGGAGGTTCAGTAAGGACTTCTCAAAAATTTCTCGGCCTCTGAATAATTTATTACAAAAAGATATACCATTTGTCTTTGATGATGATTGTGTAGAAGCATTTGAAATACTTAAGAAAGCATTGGTCTCTGCACCTATTGTTCAGCCACCTGATTGGAATTTACCCTTTGAAATTATGTGTGATGCTAGTGATTATGCTGTAGGTGCTGTTCTAGGGCAAAGAATTGATAAGGAATTAAATGTTATTCAATATGCTAGTAATACTCTAGACAATGCTCAAAGAAATTATGCTACTACTACAAAAGAATTCTTAGCAGTTGCATTTGCTTGTGATAAGTTCAGGCCTTATATTGTTGATTCTAAAGTAACTATTCACACGGATCATGCTGCTATTAAATATCTTATGAAAAAGAAAGATGCTAAACTTAGACTTATTACATGGGTTCTCTTGCTACAAGAATTTGATTTGCATATTGTTGATAAAAAAGGAGCTGAGAACCCCGTTGCAGACAACTTGTCTAGGTTAGAAAATGTTCTTGATGACCCACTACTTATTGATGATAGCTTTCCTGATGAGGTATTAAATGTCATAAATGCCTCTCGCAGTACTCCGTGGTATGCTGATTATGCTGATTACATTGTTGCTAAATTTATACCACCTAGTTTCACATACCAACAAAAGAAAAAGTTCTTCTATGATTTGAGACATTACTTTTGGGATGAGCCACATCTTTATAAAGAAGGAGTAGATGGTGTTATTAGACGTTGTGTACCTGCGCATGAACAGGAACATATCCTACGCAAGTGTCACTCTGAAGCTGGTGGAGGACACCACGCTGGAGATAGAACTGCACATAAGGTATTGCAATCCGGTTTTTATTGGCCTACTCTCTTCGAGGATGCCCGTAAGTTTGTCTTATCTTGTGATGAATGTCAAAGAATTGGTACTATTAGTAGACGTCAAGAAATGCCTATGAATGATTCACTTTTTATTGAACCATTTGATGTTTGGGGCTTTGATTATATGGGACCTTTTCCTGCCTCTAATGGATACACACATATTTTAGTTCTTTGTTGATTACGTTACTAAGTGGGTAGAAGCTATTCCAACTAGTAGTGCTGATCATAAGACCTCTATTAAAATGCTTAAAGAAGTTATTTTTCCGAGGTTTGGAGTCCCTAGATATTTAATGACTGATGGTGGTTCAAATTTTATTCATGGTGCTTTCCGTAAAATGCTCGCTAAGTATGATGTTAATCATAGAATTGCATCTCCTTATCACCCACAGTCTAGTGGTCAAGTAGAATTGAGTAATAGGGAACTCAAATTAATATTGCAAAAGACTGTCAATAGGTCTAGAAAGAATTGGTCCAAGAAACTTGATGATGCATTATGGGCCTATAGAACTGCATATAAAAATCCTACGGGTATGTCTCCGTATAAAATGGTTTATGGAAAAGCATGTCACTTACCTCTCGAACTAGAACATAAGGCATATTGGGCTATTAAAGAGCTCAATTATGATTTCAAACTTGCCGGTGAGAAGAGGTTATTTGATATTAGCTCACTTGATGAATGGAGAACCCAAGCTTATGAAAATGCCAAGTTGTTTAAAGAAAAAGTTAAAAGATGGCATGACAAAAGGATACAAAAGCGTGAGTTTAATGTAGGTGATTATGTATTGCTATACAACTCTCGTTTAAGATTTTTTGCAGGAAAACTTCTCTCTAAATGGGAAGGCCCTTACGTTATCGAGGAGGTCTATTGTTCCGATGCCATAAAAATCAACAACTTCGAAGGCACAAATCCGAAGGTGGTGAACGGTCAAAGAATCAAACATTATATCTCAGGTAGTCCCATAAATGTTGAAACCCATGTTATTGAAACCGTAACCCCGGAGGAATACATAAGGGACACTTTCCGGAACGTTTCAGACTCCGAAAAGGAATAGGTATGTGGTACGGTAAGTAAACCGACTCCAAAACAGTTTTTAAGGCAATATGTCTTCGTTTTGGAATATTTAGAAAAATAGAAAAATAATAAGCAGTCCGGGAAGGACACGAGGGTGGAGGGCGCGCCCCCTACCTCATGGGCACCTCGTGTGCTCTCCGGACTCCGTTTTCTTGCACGATGCGTATTTTGGTCGGTAAAAATTCATTATATATTCTCCCGAAGGTTTTGACTCCTGTATCACGCAATTATCTTCTGTTCTTGTTTCGAGCTGTCCTACTACAGATTAGGGCAACATGTCGTCCCAGGATTCGGAAGGAGAAAGCTATGTGGATGATTACCTTGTAGATCCTAAGGTTTATGGAGATGTGGAGCATTGTGGTTGGACTACTGAGGAAGAAGAGGACTATGAACCCCAGGGGAAGGAGGAGACGAGCTCAGATGAAGATGAAGTCCCATTACCTCAACCTGGGGACATGCATGTGGAGTTCAAAAAGTCAAGCCTCCCTGATAGGGCAAAGAAACTAAAGATCGAGTTTATCCCTTTTCGTCTCTTGCAGGAAAATAAGCAGGACCTATGCAAAAAGATATTAACCCTGGAGCAGGAGATTGATGACTTAAGGGATCAAAATTCTGTCCTCAAGCGCAAATTAAGGGAGAAGCCTACGCCATCAACTAAACCAACACCGCCACCTTCCTCGCCAACAAAGAAGGAGACATAATCACATGGGTATGGGCACTCCCCTTAGCAACTGCCAAGCTTGGGGGAGGTGCCCCGGTATCATATCACCATCACACTCCTATCTTTACCGTTTTTCTTAGTTCGATCCTATTAGTAGTATCTTGATATAGTAGAATGAAGTTTATGGTATGATCTAGTTTTGAGTTTTTGCTTTATGATCTCTCTATGTAATCGAGTCCGCGAGCTATATAATAAAGATTAGTGTTGAGTCAAGGGCTTGATTATTTTGCCATGATCTTGAGTGAATAAAAGAAAAGAGAAAAGAATAAAAAGAAACAAAAAGTTCATATTGATCTTATTGAGAGTAATGACTTCACATAGAAAGAGTATGACGATTAAAAATTGTTGAGAGTTGGCAAACATAGCTTTGGTCATCGTTGCAATTAATAGGAAGTAATAAGGAAAGAGAGGTTTCACATATAAAAATACTATCCTGGACATCTTTTATGATTGGGAGCACTCATTAAAATATGACATGCTAAAGAGTTGATGTTGGACAAGGAAGACAACGTAATGGGTTATGTTTTCTTATATCTGAGATAAATTATATTGTCATGGATCATCCAACATGTTGAGTTTGCCTTTCCCCTCATGCTAGCCAAATTCCTAGCACCAAGTAGAGATACTACTTGTGCTTCCAAAAACCCTTAAACCAGTTTTGCCATGAGAGTCCACCATATCTACCTATGGATTGAGTAAGATCCTTCAAGTAAGTTGTCATCGTTGCAAGCAATAAAAATTGCTCTCTAAATATGTATGATTGATTGGTGTGGAGGAAATAAGCTTTATATGATCTTGTGATGTGGAAGAAATAAAAGCGACGGACTGCATAATAAAGGTTCATATCACAAGGGGCAATACAAAGTGACGTTCTTTCACATTATGATTTTGTGCATCCAACCTTGAAAGCGCATGGCAACCTCTGCTTCCGTCTGCGAAGGGCCTATCTTTTATTATTATCTTCTATCTTATGCAAGAGTCATGGTGATCTTCACATTTCCTTTTTACATTTTATCCTTTGGCAAGCACAGGGTGTTGGAAAGATCCTGATAGGTATATCTAATTGGATGTAAGTCAGCATGAGTTATTATTGTTGACATTACCCTTGAGGTAAAAGGTTGGGGGCGAAACTATAAGCCCCTATCTTTCTGTCCGATTAAAACTCCGTAACCACAAGTATTGCGTGAGTGTTAGCAATTATGAAAGACTAAATGATAGTTGAGTATGTGGACTTGCTAGAAAGCTCTGACATAGACTCTTTCTGATGTTACGATAAATTGCAATTGCTTCAATGACTGATATTATAGTTTGTTAGTTCTCAATAAAGTTTCTGATTCATACTTTTCATTGTGAATAGATTATTACTTGAGCATAAGAAATCATATGACAATATCCGTATATGTTGCTGTTATGAAAATAATCATGATGCCTTCATGTCCGTATTTTATTTTTATCGACACCTCTACCTCTAAACATGTGGACATATTTATCGTTATCGGCTTCCGCTTGAGGACAAGCAAGGTCGAAGCTTGGGGGAGTTGATACGTCCATTTTGCATCATGCTTTTATATCGATATTTATTGCATTATGGGCTGTTATTACACGTTATGTCACAATACTTATGCCTATTCTCTCTTATTATACAAGGTTTACATAAGGAGGGAGAATGCCGGCAGCTGGAATTCTGGGCTGGAAAAGGAGCAAATATTAGAGACCTATTCTGCACAACTCCAAAAGTCCTGAAACTCCACGAAAGTTATTTTTGGAAATAATAAAAAATATTGAGCAGAAGAAGTACGCCAGAGCGGTACCCACCTGGCCACGAGGGTGGGGGGCGCGCCCTACCCCCCAGGGCGCGCCCCCTGCCTCGTGGGCCCCCTATTTGCTCTCCGGTGGCCATCTTCTGCTATATGAAGTATTTCGTCAAGGAAAAAATCATAAGCAACCTTTCGGGACGAGACTCCGCCGCCACGAGGCGGAACCAATCTAGGGCTCCGGCAGAGCTGTTCTGCCGGGGACACTTCCCTCGGGAGGGGGAAATCATCGCCATCGTCATCACCAACGCTCCTCTCATCGGGAGAGGGCAATCTCCATCAACATCTTCACCAGCACCATCTCCTCTCAAAACCCTAGTTCATTTCTTGTATCCAATTCTTGTCTCTAATTCCGGGATTGGTACTAGTAGGTTGCTAGTAGTGTTGATTACTCCTTGTAGTTGATGCTAGTTGGTTTATTTGGTGGAAGATCATATGTTCAGATCCTTTATGCATATTAATACCCCTCTGATTATGAACATGAATATGCTTTGTGAGTAGTTACGTTTGTTCACGAGGACATGGGAGAAGTCTTGCTATTAGTAGTCATGTGAATTTGGTATTCGCTCGATATTTTGATGAGATGTATGTTGTCTAGCCTCTAGTGGTGTTATGTGAACGTCGACTACATAACACTTCACCATTATTTGGGCCTAGAGGAAGGCATTGGGAAGTAATAAGTAGATGATGGGTTGCTAGAGTGACGTAAGCTTAAACCCTAGTTTATGCGTTGCTTCGTAAGGGGCTGATTTGGATCCATATGTTTCATGCTATGGTTAGGTTTACCTTAATACTTTTGTTGTAGTTGCGGATGCTTGCAATAGAGGTTAATCATAAGTGGGAGGCTTGTTCAAGTAAGAATTGCACCCAAGCACCGGTCCACCCACATATCAAATTATCAAAGTACCGAACACGAATCATATGAACGTGATGAAAACTAGCTTGACCATAATTCCCATGTGTCCTCGGGAGCGCTTTTCTCCATATAAGAGTTTGTCTAGGCTTGTCCTTTGCTACAAAAAGGATTGAGCCACCTTGCTGCACTCTATTTACTTTTGTTACTTGTTGCTCGTTACAAATTATCCTATCACAAAACTATTTGTTATCACTTATTTCAAGATTTGCAGAGAATACCTTGCTGAAAACCGCTTATCATTTCCTTCTGCTCCTCGTTGGGTTCGACACTCTTACTTAACGAAAGGACTACGATAGATCCCCTATACTTGTGGGTCATCACCTTATAAGATGATCTCTCACTAAATTTCAAGGTACAAGTGTTCTCCTTGAGTATGCTCCGTTACTACAGTTTGTCGTGCCGAGACACCACGTGATGATCGGGTGTGATAAGCTCTATGTTCACATACAACGGGTGCAAGCCAGTTTTGCACACGCGGAATATTCGGGTTAAACTTGACGAGCCTAGCATATGCAGATATGGCCTCGGAACACTAAGACCGAAAGGTCGAGCGTGAGTCATATAGTAGATATGATCAACATAGTGATGTTCACCATTGAAACCTACTCCATCTCATGTGATGATCGGGCATGGTTTAGTTGATATGGATCACGTGATCACTTAGATGATTAGAGGGATGTCTATCTAAGTGGGAGTTCTTAAGTAATTTGATTAATTGAACTTTAATTTATCATGAACTTAGTACCTAATAGTGTTTTGCATATCTATGTTGTTGTAGATAGATGGCCCGTGCTATTGTTCCGTTGAATTTTAATGCGTCCCTAGAGAAAGCTAAGTTGAAAGATGATGGTAGAAACTACACGGACTGGGTCTCAGAACTTGAGGATTATCCTCATTGCTGCATAGAAGAATTACGTCCTGGAAGCACCGCTAGGTGACAAACCCGCTGCAGGAGCAACACCATATGTTGTGACCACCTGGCAGAGCAAAGCTGATGACTACTCGATAGTTCAGTGTGCCATGCTTTACGGCTTAGAACCGGTACTTCAACGATGTTTTGAACGTCATGGAGCATATGAGATGTTCCAGGAGTTGAAGTTAATATTTCAAGAAAATGCCCGGATTGAGAGATATGAAGTCTCCAATAAGTTCTACAGCTGCAAAATGGAGGAGAATAGTTCTGTAAGTGAACATATACTCAAAATGTCTGGGTACCACAACCACTTGACTCAGCTGGGAGTTAATCTTCCTGATGATAGTGTCATTGACAGAGTTCTTCAATCACTACCACCAAGCTACAAGAGCTTCGTGATGAACTATAATATGCAAGGGATGGATAAGGCGATTCCGAGCTCTCCGCGATGCTAAAGGCTGCGGAGATAGAAATCAACAAGGAGCATCAAGTGTTGATTGTCAACAAGACCACCGATTTCAAGAAAAGATAAAGGAAAGAAGGGGAACTTCAAGAAGAGCGGCAAGCAAGTTGCTGCTCAAGTGAAGAAACCCAAGTCTGGACCTAAGCACGAGGCCAGAGTGCTTCTCTTTGCCAAAGGGACTGGTCCTTTGGAAGCGGAACTGCCCCAAGCATTTGGCGGAGAAGAAGGATGGCAAAGTGAAAGGTATATTTGATATACATGTTATTGATGTGTACCTTACTAATGCTCGCAGTAGCGCCTGGGTATTTGATACTGGTTCAGTTGCTAATATTTGCAACTCGAAACAGGGGCTACGGATTAAGCGAAGATTGGCTAAGGATGAGGTGACGATGCACATGGTAAATGGTTCCAAAGTCATTGTGATCGCCGTCGGCACGTTACCTCTACATCTACCTTCGGGATTAGTTTTAGACCTAAATAATTGTTATTTGGTGCCAGCGTTGAGCATGAACATTATATCTGGATCTTGTTTGATGCGAGACAATTATTCATTTAAATAAGAGAATAATGGTTGTTCTATTTATATGAATAATATCTTTAATGGTCATGCACCCTTGATGAGTGGTCTGTTTTTACCAAATCTTGATAGTAGTGATACACATATTCATAGTATTGAAGCCAAAAGATATAAGTTTAATAATGATAGTGAAACTTATTTGTGGCACTGCCGTTTAGGTCATATTGGTGTAAAGCGCATGAAGAAACTCCATCCTAATGTTCTTTTGGAATCACTTGATTATGAATCACTTGATGCTTGCGAACCATGCCTCATGGACAAGATGACTAAGACTCCGTTCTCCGGAACAATTGTAACATCCCAAAAATTTAACCATGATTTATCAATTAAAATTTTGCCAGGAAATTAAATTTTTATTTTCTGGATTTATTATTTGATTCCAGAACCTCTCTTTTCTTTGATATTGTGGAGTTTTTACCCCAAGTGAAAACTTTCCAAAAATATTACTGGACTTGTATACCCTCTCAAGAAAACATTTCTTTTATCAGTGGATTTATTTGCATAATTTTTTTCCAGAGCTTTATTCTTTTAAAAATGATTTTTCATAAGTTTTGGAGCCTCTTTTGCACTGCAACCCTTTCAAATTCTTCTTTAAAATCCCCACCAAAATTTGGGGAGGTCATGTGATGTTCCCACATCACTTTTGTGCAAAAACCTCTTTTAGTCATTGGAAATTTTGAGCTCTACCCCTAGTTTTCAAATCTGGTCCAGTTTGTAAAATTGCACTACAACCTATTCAAATATTTCTTTAAAGTTTCCACCAAAATTAGGGGATGTTAGTAGGAGTATGTTATTCAACTTTATGCAAAAATCCCCTGGTGTTCTTTGAAAAATTTGAGCAAATCATCCTCTTTTGCTCTCTGGTCCAGTGAGGTGTTTCCTACTGCAACCATATTTTAACTTGCCCTAATACCCATTATTCTTTTTCCTGCTTATAAACCACACTACCAAACCCTTAAGTTTAGGAGATTGGGCCCAGTGGAGGATTTTAAGTACATGCAATAATACCCTTTTCTTTCTGTCCAGAATCGGTTTTCTCAAAAACTTGCACTAACAAGTTTTTGTTTTTGACAAAGTAACCTTGCCACCCTCTTTATCATCTAAAGATACTATGATCTGGAGATTTTGGCCACCCCAAGAGATGCCTAGACTCCCTTGGCATTTCAACGAGCAGGTTAGGAGCATGGCCAGTGTTGGCATGCTTTTGGACTTGCATTATGAAGTTGCCCTAATGGCCTTACCAGCATGTCTATTAGCTCCCGTATGATCATTAGCCTAGCCCTGTTTAGTTGTAGAGGCAGAAGAGGGGCCTAGAACGCGATGGCATTTGGTCGAACGCCTGGCCAGAGCGCATGTTTTGCACGCGCGCGCACCGAGCCACCGCGTGTCACTGCCGCCTCCCCGCGCTTGTTCTGATCCATTCCCACTCACAGCCAGCGCGCCCCGACTCCTCCCTCGTCGCAGAGCTGCCCTGGCCCCCTCCTGGCGCCCCACAGCGCCACCACCGCAAGCCGCCGACGGCCGCAGCAGGCCTCTGCCATGGACGGCGCCGCCCGAGCCACAGCCGCACGCCAGCTGCCCCTGGAACAGCTCGAGCTCATCCTTTCGCCCTGCCAAACCCCGCCAGCCATCGCCACGCGCCCCTGGCTACAGAACGGCGGTTCGCCGGCGTTCTTATCCACGGCCGCGGAACCGACCTAGTTAATTACGCTATAAAAGGGGCCCCTCGAGCTCGTCCAGTCCCTCAGGCAACCTCAAGCCATCCCCCTAGGGCTCCCTTAGCCGGCAATCGATGGAGGAAGGCCGTCTTCCCCATCTCCGGTCAGTTCGGCTGCCGCCACACTCCAGTGCCATGCGTCGCAAGTAGAGCCTCCCTTGCCCTTCCAACGCCACCGTCCGACTCCCCTCGACCGTCCGGAGCCACCCAATGCCTTAGCCTCGACCGGGAACCACCGTAGCCCAAACCCCCAAATCCTCCCGAAGCCACCTCCGCCGCGGAGCTCGCCGCCGGCGACTCCCTCCACCCCCGCCAAACTAGCAACCACTGGTAGGACCGCCCGGGACTGGCTGATCCATCCATGCCCTCGGAACCCCGTGGGGAGCCGCGGTTCATCGACGGCAATCGCCGGAGCCCCGCCACCGCTCGGACAGAGGAGGAAGGAGGCGCGGGCGACTGGTCAAACCTGACCAGTGGGCCCAAGGGACCCACTGTCAGTGACCCCGCGCCGGCCCGCGTGGTTTAAGTGAAAGCATAAACACGTATACGTTTCCTCCGTATTCTTATTGAAATGTTTTTCTTTTTACATTTTATTTAAAAGCAATTTTGACTAAACTTTGACTGGCTATAACTTTTTAAATATAAGTCCAATTGACTTGATTCTTTTTCTGTTGTTTCTCAAATTCTGTCTAGTTTATTTTCATATTTATTTGAAATTTTTTCAAACAACGTTTTTGTACTGTTTTGAAACTATGTGTTAATTTGAATTTTCTCGAAATAGGATTTTTGAAGAAGGAAGCAACTTTCAAAAAGTGCACCCCCACTTGCATACTCTTGAAGGCAAGCATTCTGAACCCTGGCATAATATTTTTGTGTGTTGTTTGATACGGTTACAACACCACTTGTCCCTGCCGCAGGTAGGGTATAATTCAGTAAGTTGTCAACCCCTTTCTTGGCACACACCGTACAGAGAGGCCATGGTGGAAGATACCGGCTGCATCTGGTAGGCATGCCACCTGGTCCGGGGGCATGGGTGTTTCCGGTTGGGACCAAGAGGGGGCACCCCTTAGTAGCGCCTTGGTATAAATTTGATCCCATGCTAATCGAGGTTGTAGCCTCCCCACTTAGAGTTTTGCTTAACATGTGTCGTGGGTGATTCCAGACACCGGTAAGTTAAGCTGGTGTGTGCGGGTCAGGTGTGTTTTAAATTAAAAGACCGTAATTGGAATTAGTCCCGATGGACTAAAGGAATCCGTTACTTGTGGGTAAAGAGTAGACCCTCTGCAGAGGTTAAATCTATTCGAATAGCCGTGTCCATGGTTATTCTCTTATCAGCCCTTTATGTGGTGTCGCTGAGACGCCCGACTGTGGCATGCTTGTTATTTCTTTTATTTATAAGCCCTTTATGTGGTGTCATTTGACGCCTCGATCGTGGTATGCTTGTTAATTATTTACTCTATAAGCCCTTTATGTGGTGTCATTTGAGATGCCCGACTGTGGCATGCTTGTTAATTATTTACTTTATAAGCCCTTTATGTGGTGTCGCATACGCCTCGATCGTGGCATGTTTGCTACTTATTTTCTTTATAAGCCCTTTATGTGACGTCGCTCGGGCCTTGCATCGAGGCATGCTTTATATTATTATCCTTTCGAGGCGCCGCCTGCATAATCCGATCGGTGCATTCTGTTTCTACTCGTTGATTGCATATTCATATTTGACATGAATAACCTGCTTGCGTGCATCATGATTTTTATTTGTGACTGACGTTGTGATCATAGAAAATTACAGAGCATGATTATCATTTGTTATATTATACCCGTGTTCATAATGTTTGCGAGTACATTCAAAGTACTCACTGGCTTGTCCCTGGCTATTGTCTTGGCCAGATTTCTTGCATGGAGAGGAGCGTTGCGATGACAACCCCGGAACCTACGCAATGGTGATAGCAGCCTCGCGAAGATAGGAGTTACCCAGGTCAGCTGTTCCTGTGGGAAATGTAGTCCCATAGACGCTGATGATCCACAAACCGCTTCCGCCATCAACCACTAGAAACCATTTGTTGTACTCATAGGCCAGAATGGTCTTGTACTACACATTTTGTATTTTGCTTGGAATTTCTGTATCAAGTTGGTGCCTCATCACCTAACAGTAATCCTGGGGCTGGTGAGCACGAGGACCATTCTCTGGGAAATTGATATCCCGAAAATCCGGTCCTGACAACCTTGGTATCAGAGCCAGGCTGACCATTGGCTAATCCTATCTTAGCCAGGTTGAAAAACCTAGGTTAACCAACCCACCAGACCATAACCTCACCCCGGCCAAGCTTCTCGTGTAAGATAGCCACACAGTGACCCCGACACCTTTTGGCAGTCGGTGCCCAACCTATTAGCCTAGCCTGTCGAACACGCGCCAGTGACCAACACCTAAAGTGTCTCATTCGCAAGCGTGCGAAGGAAGACTCCATCCTCTTTTTCTATAAAAGGGCACGCTAGCCTCAACCCAGCACAGCACAACCTCTCCCCCAAACCGAGGAAATATGCATGGACCCGTTGTTCACAATGAGACCACAGCAACCAACCTTGGAGGTTTTGTGACCGTGCTAGCAGACCTCACCCGCCGTGCCTTTGCATTAGAAGAACCCCCAGAATATGTTGTGTACCAAGGGCCCATGAGTGGTGAGAGCCGTCAATTACAGGCCCTTGTGCACGTCTATGGTAGGGGTCTATCGCCAGAACGCCCCTACAGGTTCACCGGAAGGACAACTTCCTTTGAACCACAAGCCATCCAACTAGCTGCTCGAGAGGCTATAGTTCAACTCCGGCACTTGTCGCCCAGAGTTAACTATCGCTCATTCTACTACTACCCGGCCAGTAGCGGGTATGGTGGCCACCCAGGTTGCCAACGGAGATCACGAGACGGATCTCTGCATTATTGCATCTGGTGCGCTATGTTAGTGCACTAGATGGACTATTCGATCAAATCACCCTTGATCTGATTGCAGCTCATGGAGAACTAGTTCGCCGAGCCCCGGCAAGAGGAGAAGATGAGCCCGACGCCGACAACCAAGTCGTGCTGTTCGGATAACCGATCGAGTTTTTGAGGTCTGCCCCAGCCATCGACCAAAATACTTTGGTGTCCCCAGAAGTGCTTCGTCGCCTTTTGGGAACACGCTCCAACGGGATTGTGGCCAACAACCCCCACGATGGTCATCATCGCTACCCCGAACCTGCAGTTCCTCAACCCCCTCCAGCTAACCCCGATGGTGAAACCTGTGGAGAAGCCTCGGCGTCCACAAGGCACGCCCGCTTAGATATTAACAAGGTAGACTAAAGTCACTCGAGTAGTACCGAGTCTTAGTATGTCCACGCCCTGGAATTGTGTGATCCTGTATCGCCATAATTAAACGCTGTTTGCTTGTGCGCCCCTTTTTTAAATAATAGCCATGCATAAGTATGTTGGTGTACGATTGCATTTTTAATTCCGGGCGTGGCTACCAAAAACCAACCCCAACGACACCCACAGTAATACGTCACTTTTGTGAGATATGTGTATCTGTAGCATTGACCCCGACCCCACAGAGCAGAACAGACAAACTAGTTACCCTTCACCACGGTAAATGACCCAGCCCAGATGCTATATAAAAGGCCACCTCGTGACCTTCCCAAGTATCCCTGACCTTGTGTACAACTCTCACAGTCATTTCTTTGCCATGCCGAGCCCTAGTATTTATCTGAGAACCCCAGATGCCACCCCAGGTAGTTTTGTTAAAATACTGTGGGACTTTTCCTGCAGTACCATGAGTGCTATCCATCCACCCCAGTATGAATTGTTCAAATCGAGGATCCCCCCATCCACCTCGAAATATTGAGCAGTGGTGCACATCCCTCCCGCAAACCCAAACCAAGACCCAACGGAAGCCTCCTTCGTGGGGAAATCTATGCCGACTCCGCATATGGCCATAGAAGCTGCTGCTCATGAAGCGCTTGCTCGCCTTTGATTCGCGGTGCCCTATGCCAGCGAACGAGGGTATTATTACTTCCCGAGTCGTGCAGCACCTGGAGAAGTAACATCTTTCCCCGGTGGACGAATTGGGAGAGACCCAGTACTGGCCAACCTTGCTCAGTAAGTTATCGCTCAAGAGCGATTAACCCAGCGAGTAATGGGTTATCTCCAGAGCCTCGCTGATTTAAATCCTCAGATTGCCATCGGCAGACCATGGAGGCCCAACCAGGAGAGACGCATTCACCGACTAGTCAATCCGCTTCCCCGATAAAGAGGAGTGTGACCCGATGCAGAGGCGTTTTCTCGGGACCACATCTATTTACCATTTTCATTATAGGCATCACTACTATGTTTATTGTCCCAGCATTTATTTATGTGTTGCAGCTCATGCGCTGTACCCTAAGTTTGTGCTATGAGTAAACTGTTTGGTTTCAGCTAATAGGAGTAATATTTTCAAAATGGCCCTTAGCAAATCACGAGGACGAGATTTTTCTTAAGGGGGGTAGTGTTGTAACACCCCAAAAATTTAACCATGATTTATCAACTAAAATTTTGCCAGGAAATTAAAATTTTATTTTCTGGATTTATCATTTGATTTCAGAACCTCTCTTTTCTTTGATATTGTGGAGTTTTTACCCCAAGTGAAAACTTTCCAAAAATATTATTGGACTTGTATACCCTCTCAAGAAAACATTTCTTTTATTAGAGGATTTATTTGCATAATTGTTTTTTCTGAGATTTATTCTTTTAAAAATGATTTTTCATAAGTTTTGGAGCCTCTTTTGCACTGCAACCCTTTCAAATTCTTCTTTAAAATCCCCACCAAAATTTGGGGAGGTCATGTGATGTTCCCACATCACTTTTGTGCAAAAACCTCTTTTAGTCATTGGAAATTTTGAGCTCTACCCTAGTTTTCAAATCTGGTCCAGTTTGTAAAATTGCACTACAACCTATTCAAATATTTCTTTAAAGTTTCCACCAAAATTAGGGGATGTTAGTAGGAGTATGTTATTCAACTTTATGCAAAAATCCCCTGGTGTTCTTTGAAAATTTTGAGCAAATCATCCTCTTTTGCTCTCTGGTCCAGTGAGGTGTTTCCTACTGCAACCATATTTTAACTTCCCTAATACCCATTATTCTTTTTCCTGCTTATAAACCACACTACCAAACCCTTAAGTTCAAGAGATTGGGCCCATTGGAGGATTTTAAGTACATGCAATAATGCCCTTTTCTTTCTGTCCAGAATCGGTTTTCTCAAAAACTTGCACTAACAAGTTTTTGTTTTTGACAAACTAACCTTGCCACCCTCTTTATCATCTAAAGAGACTATGATCTGGAGATTTTGGCCACCCCAAGAGATGCCTAGATGCCCTTGGCATTTCAACGAGCAGGTTAGGAGCATGGCCAGTGTTGGCATGCTTTTGAACTTGCATTATGAAGTTGCCCTAATGGCCTTACCAACATGTCTATTAGCTCCCATATGATCATTAGCATAGCCCTGTTTAGTTGTAGAGGCAGAAAAGGGGCCTAGAACGCGATGGCATTTGGTGAGCACTTTGGCGTGCGTGCTCTGGCGCGCCAGAGCACATGTTTACTGCCAGCAGCATCTTAGAGCCGCCCGCGTCTCACTGCCGCCTCCCCGCGCTCGTTCTGATCCATTCCCACTCACAGCTAGCGCGCCCCGACTCCTCCACCACCGCAAGCCGCCGACGGCCGCAGTAGGCCTCTGCCATGGACGGCGCCGCCCGAGCCACAGCCGTGCGCCAGCTGCCCCTGGAACAGCTCGAGCTCATCCTTTCGCCCTGCCAAACCCCGCCAGCCCTCGCCACGCGCCCCCTGGCTACAGAACAGCGATTCGCCGGCATTCTTATCCACGGCCGCGGAACCGACCTAGTTACACTATAAAAGGGGCCCCCGAGCTCGTCCAGTCCCTTAGGCAACCTCACGCCATCCCCCTAGGGCTCCCTTAGCCGGCAATCGGTGGAGGAAGGCCGTCTTCCCCTTCTCCGGTCAGTTCGGCCGCCGCCACACTCCGGTGCCGTGCGTCGCAAGTAGAGCCTCCCCTGCCCTTCCAACGCCACCGTCCGACTCCCCTCGACCGTGCGGAGCCACCCAACGCCTCAGCCTCGACCGGGAACCACCGTAGCCCAAACCCCCAAATCCTCCCGAAGCCACCTCCGCCGCGGAGCTCGCCGCCGGCGACTCCCTCCACCCTCGCCAACCTAGCAACCACTAGGAGGACCGCCCGGGGCTGGCGGATCCATCTCTGCCCTCGGAACCCCGTGGGGAGCCACGGTTCGTCGACGGCGATTGCCGGAGCCCCGCCATCGCTCGGACA
This sequence comes from Aegilops bicornis, assembly GCA_021605145.1. NCBI lineage: Eukaryota > Viridiplantae > Streptophyta > Magnoliopsida > Poales > Poaceae > Aegilops > Aegilops bicornis. The sequence continues at coordinate 129,450,372 of CM038673.1, read as the reverse complement.
AAGGTGGAAGGAGGCGCGGGCGACTGGTCAAACCCGACCAGTGGGCCCAAGGGACCCACTGCCAGTGACCCCGCGTCGGACCGCGTGGTTTAAGTGAAAGCGTAAACACAAAAGTACGTCTCCTTCATATTCTTATTCGAAACATTTTTTTTCTTTTTCTGTTTTATTTAAAAACAGAATTTTGACTAAACTTTGACTGGCTATAACTTTTTAAATATAAGTCCAATTGACTTGATTCTTTTTCTGTTGTTTCTCAAATTCTGTCTAGTTTATTTTCATATTTATTTGAAAATGTTCCAAACAACGTTTTTGTACTGTTTTGAAACTATGTGTTAATTTGTATTTTCTCGAAATAGGATTTTTGAAGAAGGAAGCAACTTTCAAAAAGTGCAGCCCCACTTGCATACTCTTGAAGGCAAGCATTCTGAACCCTGGCATAATATTTTTGTGTGTTGTTTGATACGGTTACAACACCACCTTGACATGGAGCATTCGCTATTTTATGTGATGATATGATCATACACATGAGTGCATAATGAAGATTCTTTGCTGTTGGAAATGGATATGCTTGTGATAGTAATCATCCTCATATGCCTTTTATGCCTACCGGAAGGAAGCCGGGAAAGTCTCCGTCTTGGGTAGACATGAGCTTGTCTCTAGTTCCTCGTCGAGACGATTGTGTCCGGTATGGCATGATGAGGTATGATGAGTGGTGATTCTGTCTGTTGGTTGAAATATATTTGTTATGCTAATCATGCAGGGAATACTTAAACCTGCTGAGTCGACCATAGATCGAGTCTTGTTCCAGTAACCCCCATGCTTGTTTCGTACTACCACTTGTCCCTGCCGCAGGTAGGGTATAGTTCAGTAAGTTGTCAACCCTTTTCTTGGCACACACCGTACAGAGAGGCCATGGTGGAAGATACCGGCTGCATCCGGTAGGCATGCCACCTGGTCCGGGGGCATGGGTGTTTCTGGTTGGGACCGAGAGGGGGGCACCCCTTAGTAGCGCGCGGTATAAATTTGATCCCATGCTAATCGAGGTTGTAGCCTCCCCACTTAGAGTTTTGCTTAACAGTGTCGTGGGTGATTCGGACCTTTGGTAAGTTAAGCTGGTGTGTCTTGGTCAGGTGTGTTTTCAATTAAAAGACCGTAAATGGAATTAGTCCCGATGGACTAAAGGAATCCGTTACTTGTGGGTAAAGAGTACACCCTCTGCAGAGGTTAAATCTATTCGAATAGCCGTGTCCATGGTTAAGGACTACAGTCTGGGATGGGTCAAGTGTCGTTCTTCGGAGGAAAAACTGCTAAACCGGAACATGGATCATGACTTGTGACTCATGATGACTATGCTTATTATTAATATGGACTAACCATTTACATTATCTTAATTATTGAGTATCTTTGGGACGGTTCTACCTCCTGGATATTCACTGTGATTATTATCTTATCAGCCATTTATGTGGTGTCGCTGAGATGCCCGACTGTGGCATGCTTGTTATTTCTTTTATTTATAAGCCCTTTATGTCTTTGTCATTTGAGGCCTTTCATTATGGCATGCTTGTTAATTATTTACTCTATAAGCCCTTTATGTGGTGTCGCTGAGCGCCCGACTGTAGCATGCTTGTTAATTATTTACTCTATAATCCCTTTATGTGGTGTCGCACAGACGCCCGACTGTGGCATGTTTGCTACTTATTTCGTTTATAAGCCCTTTATGTTACGTCGCTCAGACGCCCGACTGAGGCATGCTTTATATTATTATCCTTTCGAGGCGTCGCTTCAGACACCCGATCGGTGCGTTCTGTTTCTACTCGTTGATTGCATATTCATATTTGACATGAATAACCTACTTGCGTGCATCATGATTTTTATTTGTGACTGACGTTGTGATCATAGAAAATTTCAGAGCATGATTATCATTTGTTATATTATACCCGTGTTCATAATGTTTGCGAGTACATTCAAAGTACTCACTGGCTTGTCCCTGGCTATTGTCTTGGCCAGATTTCTTGCGTGGAGAGGAGCATCGCGATGACAACCCCGGAACCTACGCAATGGTGATAGCAGCCTCGCGAAGATAGGAGTTACCCAGGTCAGCTGTTCCTGTGGGAAATGGAGTCCCATAGACGTTGATGATCCACAAACCGCTTCCGCCATCAACCACTAGAAACCATTTGTTGTACTCATAGGCCAGAATGGTCTTGTACTACACATTTTGTATTTTGCTTGGAATTTCTGTATCAAGTTGGTGCCTCATCAGCTAACAGTAATCCCGGGGCTGGTGAGCACAAGGACCATTTTCTGGGAAATTGATATCCCGAAAATCCGGTCCTGACAACAATGGAGCAAGCAACAAAACTGTTGGAAATAATACATACTGATGTATGCGGTCCGATGAGTGTTGATGCTCGCAGCGGGTATCGTTATTTTCTTACCTTCACAGATGATTTTAGCAAATATGGGTATATCTACTTGATGAAACATAAGTTTGAAACATTTGAAAAGTTCAAATAATTTCAGAGTGAAGTGGAAAATCATCGTAACAAGAAAATTAAGTTTATACGATCTGATCGTGGAGGTGAATATTTGAGTTATGAGTTTGGTCTTCATTTTAAACAATGCGGAATAGTTTCGCAACTCACGCCACCTGGAATACCACAGTGTAGTGGTGTGTCCGAACGTCGTAACCGCACTTTATTAGATATGGTGCGATCTATGATGTCCCTTACTGATTTACCGCTATCATTTTGGGGTTATGCTTTAGAGACGGCTGCACTCACATTAAATAGGGCACCATCAAAATCCGTTGAGACAATACCTTATGAACTGTGGTTTGGCAAGAAACCTAAGTTGTTGTTTCTTAAAGTTTGGGGCTATGATGCTTATGTGAAAGAGATTCAACCTGATAAGCTCGAACCCAAATAGGAGAAATGTGTCTTCATACGATACCCAAAGGAAACTATTGGGTACACCTTCAATCACAGATCTAAAGTCAAGATATTTGTTACTAAGAATAGATCCTTTCTAGAGAAGGAGTTTCTCTCGAAAGAAGTTAGTGGGAGGAAAGTAGAACTTGACGAGGTAATTGTACCCACTCCCTTATTGGAAAATAGTTCATCACAGAAATCAGTTCCAGTGATTCCTACACCAGTAAGTGTGGAAGCTAATGATGATGATCATGAAAGTTCTGATCAAGTTACTACTGAACCTCGTAGGTCAACCAGAGTAAGATCCGCACTGTGAGTGGTAAAGAATCCTGTTCTGGAGGTCATGTTACTTGATCCTGACGAACCTACGAACTATGACGAAGCAATGATGAGCCTAGATTCCGCAAAATGGCTTGAGGCCATGAAATCTAAGATGGGATCCATGTATGAGAACAAAGTGTGGACTTTGGTTGACTTGCTCGATGATCGGCAAGCCATAGAGAATAAATGGATCTTCAAGAAGAAGGTGACGCTGATGGTAATGTTATCTGTCTACAAAGCTCGACTTGTTGCGAAGGTTTTCGACAAGTTCAAGGAGTTGACTACGATGAGACCTTCTCACCCGTGGCGATGCTTAAGTCCGTCCGAATCATGTTAGCAATTGCCGCATTTTATGGTTATGAAATTTGGCAAATGGATGTCAAAACTGCACTCCTTAATGGATATCTTAAAGAAGAGTTGTATATGATGCAACCAGAAGGTTTTGTCGATCCAAAAGTTGATAACAAAGTGTGCAAGCTCCAGCGATCCATTTATGGACTGGTGCAAGCCTCTCGGAGTTGGAATATACACTTTGATAGTGTGATCAAAGCATATGGTTTTATACAGACTTTTGGAGAAGACTATATTTACAAGAAAGTGAGTGGGAGCTCTGTAGCATTTTTGATATTATATGTGGATGGCATATTGCTAATAAAAAATGATACTGAATTTCTGAATAGCATAAAAGGATACTTGAATAAGAATTTTTCAATGAAAGACCTCGGTGAAGCTGCTTATATATTGGGCATCAAGATCTATAGAGATAGATCAAGGCACTTAACTGGACTTTCAAAAAGCACATACCTTGATAAAGTTTTGAAGAAGTTCAAAATGGATAAAGCAAAGAAAGGGTTCTTGCCTGTGTTACAAGGTGTGAAGTTGAGTCAAACTCAATGCCCGACCACTGCAGAAGATAGAGAGAAAATGAAAGTCATTCCCTATGCTTCAGCCATTGGTTCTATCATGTATGCAATCCTGTGTACCAGACCTGATGTGTGCCTTTCTATTACTTTAGCAGGGAGGTACCAAAGTAATCCAGGAGTGGATCACTGGACAGCGGTCAAGAACATCCTGAAATACCTGAAAAGGACTAAGGATATTTTTCTCGTTTATGGAGGTGACAAAGAGCTCGTCGTAAACGGTTATGTCGATGCAAGCTTTGACACTGATCCGGATGACTCTAAGTCACAAACCGGATACATATTTTTATTAAATAGTGGAGTTGTCAGTTGGTGCAGTTCCAAGCAGAGCGTCGTGGCGGGATCTATGTGTGAAGCGGAGTACATAGCTGCTTCGGAAGCATCAAATGAAGGAGTCTGGATGAAGGAGTTCATATCCGATCTAGGTGTCATACCTAGTGCATTGGGTCTAACGAAAATCTTTTGTGACAAAACTGGTGCAATTGCCTTGGCAAAGGAATCCAGATTTCACAAGAGAACCAAGCACATCAAGAGACGCTTCAATTCCTTCCGCGATCAAGTCAAGGAGGGAGACATAGAGATTTTCAAGATACATACGGATCTGAATGTTGCAGACCCGTCGACTAAGCCTCTCTCACGAGCAAAACATGATCAGCACCAAGACTCCATGGGTGTTAGAATCACCACAATGTAATCTAGATTATTGACTCTAGTGCAAGTGGGAGACTGAAGGAAATATGCCCTAGAGGCAATAATAAAGTTGTTACTTATATTTCCTTATATCATGATAAATTTTTATTATTCATGCTAGAATTGTATTAATCGGAAACTTAGTACATGTGTGAATACATAGACAAACTGAGTGTCACTAGTATGCCTCTACTTTACTAGCTCGTTAATCAAAGATGGTTAAGTTTCCTAGCCATGGACAAAGAGTTGTCATTTGATAAACAGGATCACATCATTAGAGAATGATGTGATTGACTTGACCCATCCGTTAGCTTAGCACTATGATTGTTTAATTTATTGCTATTGCTTTCTCCATTTCTTATACATGTTCCTATGACTATGAGATTATGCAACTAGCAAATACCGGAGGAACACTTAGTGTGCTATCAAGCGTCCCAAAGTAACTGGGTGACTATAAAGATGCTCTACAGGTGTCTCCGATGGTGTTTGTTGAGTTGGCATAGATCGAGATTACGATTTGTCACTCCGTGTATCGGAGAGGTATCTCTAGGCCCTCTCGGTAATGAAAATCACTATAAGCCTTGCAAGCAATGTGACTAATGAGTTAGTTACGGGATGTTGCATTACAGAACGAGTAAAGAGACTTGCCGGCTGTCGGTGTCAAAACCGGCGGATCTCGGGTAGGGGGTCCCGAACTGTGCGTTTAGGTGGATGGTAACAGGAGACAAGGGACACGACGTTTTTACCCAGGTTCGGGCCCTCTCGATGGAGGTAAAACCCTACTCCTACTTGATTAATATTGATGATATGGGTAGTACAAGAGTAGATCTACCACGAGATCAGAGAGGCTAAACCCTAGAAGCTAGCCTATGGTATGATTGTTGTTCGTCCTACGGACTAAAACCCTCCGGTTTATATAGACACCGGAGAGGGCTAGGGTTACATAGAGTCGGTTACAATGGTAGGAGATCTATATATCCGTATCACCAAGCTTGCCTTCCACGCGAAGGAAAGTCCCATCCGGACACGGGACGAAGTCTTCAATCTTGTATCTTCATAGTCTAGGAGTCCGGCCAAAGGCTATAGTCCCGCTATCCGGACACCCCCTAATCCAGGACTCCCTCAGTAGCCCCCTAACCAGGCTTCAATGACGATGAGTCCGGCGCGCAGATTGTCTTCGGCATTGCAAGGCGGGTTCTTGTCGAAATTTTGTGTACCTGTTGAATAGTGTCCGGCTTCTCATGAATATTGCGCTCCTTGGCTTCCACGCCCAATAATGGCCATCTTCCACGTGTCAAACGAATGCGAAAAGCCAGGGTGTTTTTACGTTTACCCCCCTAGCTGCGCGAATGAGCTGCCTATAAAAGAGACGAGGATTTAGATCCGAATCACACCATCCTCCCTTCGCGAGCATTCATCGGAGCGCATCCGACAGAGATCCATTCCATCATGGCCAGTCGATGCAGCTCCTCCTCTCTCCCCTCAGCCCTCGGCACGGAGATTGGGAGACATGTTCCGTCCCGCCTGACTAGCTAGTGACGCTCCAAACCAAGGGATTCCTTCCCCCAGCCTTCATGGTCCCGGTTCGAGCCGCACTTGCCACCTATAATGGTGGAGAGCAAGCGGAAAGCGTCCCCAGTCCCTCCAAAGGAGAGCGGGTATGCCTTGTCCCTTATTTGATAAGAGGGCTCGGATTTCCAATTCATCCGTTTCTCCGGGGCTCCTGGAGTTCTACGGCCTCTAGTTGCACAATCTTCGCTGCCTCCATTTTGCATATTGCGGGCTTCGTTGCCCTTTGCGAGCTGTTTTTGGGCATCGAGGCTCATTTATTTGTGGAAGAAGCTGTTTTACGCCTTGTGCCCCGTTCTCGGGAGGGTCGATATATCAAGTGGGCGGAGCCGAACTATGGCGCATCGCCGGGACGGATATCTATCGGAACCCCGAAAAAAACATCCAAGACCGACCTTGAGAATGGTTTTATATAGAAGATGTCCCATTGCCGGACCCTGTTCGGATCGGCCTCCACGAGTTCGATAATGCTCCTTTGAAGAAGCGCCTAATTTGGCGTCCACGGAGCCCTCGAAGGAAAGCGACAAGGACATCTTTTACGATGGGCGGATAAGGTTGTTAGCTCATTCCGGATGACCATGATCGAGGTCATGGCCACATGCATTATGCGGGGGGTGCAGCCGCTTCAGTATAGAGGCCACCCCATGTGGGATTTCAACGGGGAGGATGATGCCACCCGCTGCGGCCGTAAGGGTCCGGGATCGGTTGCCGCTCTGAAGAAGATCTTGTCCGCATTGTACAAGGGAGAAGAGGAGGAGTTTCTCCGCGTCAATCCACAGGGCGGATTTTCTATGAACAATCCTCCAAGCTGGGTAAGAGAACACTTCTTCTTGCCCATACATTCCATATTCCCATAGTTAAGTATCTCATCTTGTGATTTCGATGCAGGAATTGCGCCGGGCCGTAAAGGATATAAACAGCCCTCCCCCACAACCCGAGGATCCGGAACGGTCCCTCGATCCGGCCTCCCAAGAGGATCCGGACATATCCGTGGAGCTGATCGATGGGGTATTTTATCAACTGAGTATCGACAATGCCTTGGTCGCCATTACGGCCGATTACCCCGGACTACTTCCAGCCTCACAGGTAACTGAGACCGAAGTCCCAATACTTTGAAAATGAACCATCCGTGCTTTTCGATCACCGTATACCAATGGTGTCTTGCAGGGGAAGTCCTTGAGGCGGAAGGTCGAGCCTGCGGTGGCTGGCCAACAAGGGGCAGTAAGGCCCAGCGGGCTAAAAAGAAGTGCGGTCCGGACTGAGACACCGGCACAACGGTATGGTGTGCCATCTTATTCCCAGGTTTTATTCCCTCAAGGCATAATAACGCTCGTGCTCTCTTCAGGAAAAAGAGCGCTCGTCGGACTATATCCGGAGAGGTTGCCAATCGCGCCACCACGAGCCAGGCTCCAAGGCCGGGTCCGGAAGCGGAGGCGAACACGAGGCGCGCATCGGACGCTCCTCCGACAAAGGATGCGGACGGGCTGTCTGCCACCAATTCCGAGGTGGAGAGTGCCATGAACCACAGGCATCGCCGGACAGTTCTTCGCGACGCTTGTTTCTCCCAAGAGGCATTGGATGCCTTCAATTCGAGACGCTTACCTCCGTGCTGCTCAAAATGGTCTAGCCAGAGCTACGGAGCAGTATGTGAAAGACATACGGGTGAGAAAATTTGATGGTTATATATATACATGGCCCCGAGAGTTGAAACAGTTAGAATAACCGATTTAAGGATCATTTGTTATGCATGATCTTACAGAAAAGAATACCCAACTGTCCCAGGAGCTTGAAGAGTGCAAAGCCCAACTTGAGGCCACACTAGCCGCGGCAGGTGAGGCCAAGGAGACCCCCTCTGGTAATATATGCTTCAAAAGATAAGTATGTTGTGAAGTGCGGCGTGTGTGCAAATCTGACAATAACATTGCAGATGGCGCCGGAGTAGATCCGGACAAGCAACAACTCTTGCGCCGGTTAAAGGCCTGCGAGAGCGTGCTTACGAGGGTGAGGCAGGAGAATAATAATCTCTAAGATGCCAACATCCAGCTGGGCGAGGAACTAAAGGATGTTCGTTCCCAGCTATCGGACTCCGTTAAGGAGAATCGGCGGCTTCGACGCGGCATGTTTAGTAAGTGCTTGAACGAACTTTGAAAAAGAGTTCGGTGAGGAAGTCGACTACAAGAGTTATGTCTGTAGGTATGCTAACAGGTCGTCCTGCGGATGAAATGCTCGGTTCTACGGGTGACCTTCTTCCCGAGCTCTTACAACTGCACGAACGAGTTCGGCAGGTGATGAAAGGCGTCGCCCACGCCTTGTGGCCATCTGTCTCCATGCCCGAAGGCCTTGGAGAGCTTGCGAGAGAAGCTTAAGGGGCGCGGCGCTTCCAATTATGGAAGATATCGGCCTGCCGTCAAAGGCGCCAGGAGGCTGAGGCCATGGTGAAGACGCGGTACACGAAGGCTGACCCAAACCACATGGCCGAGGTCGGACCTGTGGGGCCTGATGGGAAGGAGATCCCTGTAAGCTTAGTGTACGGCCAAGTGGAATTGGCCGCAAAGTATTCCCAACTGGACTGTAAACTAGACAGCCTATTAGATGGTATTGAAGAGGAATACAATCAGTCAAATTGACTATGTAATTTAAGATGACATGTAAAATGCCTTCTAGCCGGATTGTAGATCGTTTGTCATGGCCAGACTTTTTCGCTTCAACCTCGGGACCCGATAGTCCGGAGTGTGTCCGAATACCCTCTCGGTTATGTAAGAACCAGGGCATGCGTGGAGACCAAGCGTAGGGGTCATTAGTGCTTGAACAGACAAGTGCCCAACTAGTTATGTTATATTACATGGTTAGTAAGAAACATCTTCCAGGGAGAATAGTTCCGTTAGGGGTTCCTTTCCCTAGGAGGCATGCCCTAAAGTGCATGTCCGGACTGCGAAAAAAGCAGAAAAGCATCTGGGGGCAGATAAATAAACAAGTGAGAAATCATCTTTAGTTCACCGACCGAATATTCCCTTAAGAACGCTAGCTTTCGGCTTCACCCAGTCTAAGGTACACATCCGGCTGACCCGGCAGTAACAATCACAGAGGTGCTCCCTTTACCGCCTAGCCGAACAATCGGGAACGTAGGGGTAAGCACATGAGCCAGGCAACCCAGCTTGGCCAAAACTTAGTCATATCGATGCATATAATGGTGAATAAAAGGTACATGCAGAAGTGTAACACATGTGTTGGGCATTAAGCCCGTATAAATAAGCTTCTGTAAAAGAAGCCCCCAGGTCTAATGAGCACGGGGAGAGCGTCATTTGTGTGCAAACAAGGCACGGATGAGCCTTTAAGGCAATAAGAGACAGGGAAGGGAGAAGGAGAGAAATATAAGACAGATAGTGTATATAAAAAATAGATAGAGGAAGGAGACGAACACAGAGTCCGGCGCTAGGCGTAGAATCTTCAGAGACGGGCTGCGTTCCATGGGTTCGGCTCGAGTCGGTTATCCGATGCATCTCGCAGACGGTACGCTCCACCAGTCGGGACTTGGTCAATAATAAAGGGACCTTCCCATTTGGGCTTGAGTTTGTCCTTTTTCTTGTCCGGCAGGCGTAGAACTAACTCGCCAACATTGTAAGTTTTGCCCTGCACTTCTCTGCTTTGATATCTTCGAGCCTGCTGCTGATAGAATGCGGAACGGGCTTTTGCCACGTCACACTCCTCCTCCAAGGCGTCCAAACTGTCCTGCCAATCGAGTTCGGCTTCTTTTTCTTCGTACATGCGCATGCGAGGTGATTCATGAATTATGTCGCAGGCGTAACTGCCTCTAGCGTATACCATAAAGAATGGTGTGAATCCGGTGGTGCGATTCGGTGTGGTTCGCAACCCCCAGAGTACGGAGTCGAGCTCCTCTACCCAGTGCGTGTTAGATTCCTTGAGGGACCACACTAATCTGGGTTTGATGCCGCTCATGATTAGACCATTTGCTCGCTCGACTTGACCGTTAGTTTGTGGGTGATAGACTGAAGCATAGTCGAGCTTGATGCCCATGTTTTTGCACCAGAGTTTGACCTTGTCGGCCGTAAAGTTCATTCCGTTATCAGTGATGATGCTGTGGGGGACACCGTAATGGTGTACGACCCCTGATATGAAGTCTATCACTGGTCCGGATTCGGCCGTCTTAACAGGCTTGGCCTCTATCCATTTGGTGAATTTATCCACCATTACCAGTAGGTATTTTTGCTTGTGGGTTCCTCCTTTAAGGGGTCCAACCATGTCAAGCCCCGGACCACGAAGGGCCAGGTGATGGGTATAGTTTGGAGGGCGGTGGGTGGCATATGGCTTAGGTTAGCAAAGAGCTGGCAACCGACGCATCGTTGGACTAAGTCCTGAGCATCTGCCGGGCCGTCGGCCAATAAAATCCTGTACGGAAGGCCTTGCTTACAAGGGCCCGGGCTGCGGCGTGGTGCCCGCCGAGTCCGGCATGAATTTCAGCCAGAAGATGCCCTTCCTCTTTGGAGATACACCTTTGAAGGACTCCGGTGGTGCTTTTATTATAAAGCTCTCCCTCATGGACTTTATAGGCTTTAGATCGCCGCACTACGCAGCGTGCCTCGTTTTCGTCCTCGGAAAGTTCCTGCCTAGTTAGGTAGGCTAGGAATGGTTCTGTCCACGGGGCAATGACTGCCATTATTACGTGGGCTGAGGATGTTACTTCGTTGGCAGAGCCTCCCGTTGTGTCAGAATTTTCGGTGTCGGGCAGTGCGGTTGGGTCCGGGCTGTTATTTCCGGATTCCCCTTCCCATAATACGGATGGCTTGAATAGCCTCTCCAAGAAAATGTTGGGGCGGACTACATCACGCTTTGCGCCAATGCGTGCCAAGACGTCTGCTGCCTGATTGTTTTCCCGAGCTATATGGTGAAATTCGAGCCCTTCGAACTGAGATGACATTTTTAGGACGGCGTTGCGATAAGCTGCCATTTTCGGATCCTTGGCATCGAAGTCTCCATTTATTTGGGATATCGCGAGGTTCGAATCCCCGCGTACCTCTAGGCGTTGGATGCCCATGGAGACTGCCATCCGGAGACCATGTAGAAGGGCCTCGTATTTGGCTGCTGTCGGTGTCAAAACCGGCGGATCTCGGGTAGGGGGTCCCGAACTGTGCGTCTAGGCGGATGGTAACAGGAGACAAGGGACACGATGTTTTTACCCAGGTTGGGGCCCTCTCGATGGAGGTAAAACCCTACTCCTGCTTGATTAATATTGATGATATGGGTAGTACAAGAGTAGATCTACCACGAGATCAGAGAGGCTAAACCCTAGAAGCTAGCCTATGGTATGACTGTTGTTCATCCTACGGACTAAAACCCTCCGGTTTATATAGACACCGGATAGGGTTAGGGTTACACAGAGTCGGTTACAATGGTAGGAGATCTACATATCCGTATTGCCAAGCTTGCCTTCCACGCCAAGGAAAGTCCCATCCGGACACGGGACGGAGTCTTCAATCTTGTATCTTCATAGTCCAGGAGTCCGGCCAACGGTGATAGTTCGGCTATCCGGACACCCCCTAATCCGGGACTCCCTCAATAGCCCCCGAACCAGGCTTCAATGACGATGAGTCCGGCGCGTAGATTGTCTTCGACATTGCGAGGCAGGTTCTTCTCCAATTTCCATATACTTGTCGAATAGTGTCCGACTTCTGATAAATGCTGCGCTCCTTGGCTTCTACGCCCAATAATGGCCATCTTCCACGTGTTGAATGAATGTGAAAAGTCAGGGTATCTTTATGTTTACCCCCCTTGCTGTGCAAATGAGCTGTCTATAAAAGAGACGGGGATCCAGATCCGGATCGCACCATCCTCCCTTCGCGATCCTTCATCAGAGCGCCTTTGACAAAAAATCCACTCCATCATGGACAATTGATGCGGCTCCTCCTCTCGCGCTCACAGCCCTCAGCTCGGAGATTGGGGGAGATGCTCAGTCCCGCCCAGCGAATAGGTGGTGCTCCAAACCAAGGGATTCCTTCCCCCGGCCTTCTTGGTTCCTGTGCGTTCCGGACTCGCCACTTATAAGGGCGAGAAGCAGGCGGAGAGCATCCCCGATCCCTCTAAGGGAGAGTGGGTGTGCTTCGTCTCTTACCTAATGAGAGGACTCGGATTTCCAATCCATCCGTTTCTCGGGGGGCTTCAGGAGTTCTACGGCCTCCAGCTGCACAACCTTACGCCTGCCTCCATCTTGCATATAGCGGGCTTTGTGGCCCTTTGCGAGCTGTTTCTGGGCGTTGAGGCCCATTTCGCTCTGTGGAAGAGATTGTTCTACCTTGTGCCTCGTTCTCACGAAGGGTCAATATATCAAGTGGGCGGAGCCGAATTATGGCGCATCGCCGGGACCGGATACTTATCCGGAACCCCAAAGAAGGCGTCCGAGGACTGGCCCTCGGAATGGTTTTACATGGAGGACGTCCCGCTGCCGGATCCTATTCGGATCGGCCTTCTAGAGTTTAGCAACGCTCCTCTGAAGAAGCGCCTAAGCTGGCGCCCGCGGAGCCCCCAGAGGGAAAATGACCGGGACGTCCTTTACTTGATGAGCCGAATAAGATTGCTGGCTCATGCCGGATTGACCATGATTGGAGTCATGGTAATCTGCATTATGAGGGGAGTGCAGCCGCTCCAATATAGGGGCCACCCCATGTGGAATTTCAACGGGGAGGATGATGCCACCCGCCATGGCCGCAAAGGGCCGGGATCGGTCACCGAACTGGTGAAGACCTTGTCCGCCATGTACAAAGGGGAAGAGGAGGATTTTCTCCGCATTAATCCACTGAACGGGTTTTCTTTGAATAATCCTCGAAGTTGGGTAAGCGAATATCTTTGTGGCCTGTCCGATCCATGTTCCCGTGGTTAAATATCTCATTTCATGGTTTCTGCGCAGGAACTGTGCCGGGCCGTGGAGAAGATACACAACCCGCCTCCACAACCAGAGGATCCGGAACGGTCCCTCGATCCGGCCTCCGAGGAGGACTCGGATATAAAGGTGGAGCTGATCGACGGGGTGTTCTATCAACTTAGCATCGACAATGCTTTGGTTGCCATTACGGCCGACTACCCCAGACTATTTCCGGCCTCCCAGGTAACCGTGACCGATGTCTGGATACCATGACCCACCCGTGCCTTACTTCCAATCACCGCGTATTTGATGGTGTTTCGCAGGGGGTGCCTTCAGAACGGGAAGCCGAGCCTGCCGCGGCCATCCAACAAGGCAGCTTCGGCCCGGAAAGGAAAGAAGTGCGGCACGACTCGAGACGTCGCCGCAGCGGTATGATGTGCCATCGTGTTTTAAGGAGAGGTTCTGGGAGGCACACCGACGCTCGTGGTTTTCAGAAAAGAGCGCTCGCGGACCGAGTCCGAAGAAGTTGCCAATCAGACTCCGCCAGCCGAGCTCAAAAGACGAGTCCGGAAGGGGTACAAACACGAGGCGTCGTCGGATGCTCCTCCAACGGAGGATTCCGATGACTGTCCGCCACCAAGTCGGAGGTGGAGAGCGCCATGAATCATAGGCGCCGCTGGACTGTTCTACGTGACGCATGTTTCTCCCAAGAGGCGTTGGACGCCTTTAATTCGGGAGAAGTGCACCTCTGTGCCGCTCAAGATGGCCTAGCCAGAGCCACGGAGCAGTATGTGAAAGACATACGGGTAAGGAATTTTGACAGTTATATATGCCAGTAGCCCCAAGACTTAAAATAGTTAGGATAATTGATCTAAGGATTATTTGGAATGCAAGTTCTTACCGAAAAGAATACCGGTTTGTCCCAGGAGCTTAAAGAGTGCAAGGCCCAACTTGAGGCCGCACTGGCCGCGACCAGGAAAGCCATGAAGACTCCCTCTGGTAATATATGCCCTTCAAAGTAGAAGTAGTTTCGCAAAGTGCGGCGTGTGCATAAATCTGACATTAATAGTGCAGATAGCGCCGGGATGGATCTGGACAAGCAACAGCTCCTGCGCTAGCTAAAGACCGGCGAGAGCGTGCTTACGAGGGTGCGGCAGGAGAAAAATAACCTCCAAGATGCCAACACCCGACTGGGTGAGGAACTAAAGGATGTTCGTGCCCAGTTGTCTGACTCCGTAAAGGAGAATCGACGGCTTCGTCACGGCATTTTCAGTAAGTGCTTAAACGAACTTTGAAAGAGTTCGGCGAGGAAGGCGACTAACATAAACATGTATGTAGGTTTGCTCACAGGTCGTCCTGAGGAGGAGATGCCCAGTTCTTCGGGTGATCTTCTTCCCGAACTGCGTCAGTTGCACGAACGAGTTCGGCAGGTGATGAAAGGCGTCGCCCAAGCCTTGTGGCCATCTATCTCCCTGCCCGAAGGCATTGGGGAGCTGGCAGAGCGGCTTCAAGGAGCACAGCGGCGCTTCCGACTATGGAAGATATCGGCCTGCCGTCAAGGCGCCAGGGAGGCCTGGGCCATGGTAAAGACGCGGTACACGAAGGCCGACCCAAACCACATGGCCGAGGTCGGACCTGTGGGGCCTGATGGGAAGGTGATCCCTGTAAGCTTAGTGTACGGCCAAGTAGAATTGGCCGCCAAGTATTCCTTGCAAGATTGTAAATTAGATAGCCTATTAGATGGCATTGAGGAGGAATACAATCAATCGAGTTGACTATGTATTTTAATATGACATGAAAAATGTCTTCTAGCCGGATTGTAGATCGTTTGTCATAGCGGACCTTTTCGCCCGACCTCGGGACCCAATAGTCCGGAGTGTGTCCGAATACCCTCGCGGTTATGTAAGAACCGGGGCATGCATGGAGACAAGGCGTATGGGTCATTATTGCTGTATCAGACAAGTGCCCAACTAGTTATGTTATATTACATGGATAGTAAGAAACATCTTCCAGGGAGAATAGTTCTGTTAAGGGTTCCTTTCCTCGAGGCATGCCCTAAAGTGCATGTCCAAACTGCTAAGAAAGCGTAAAATCATCCGGGGCAGATGGATAAATAGTTTAAAAATCATCTTTCAGTTCACCGACCGAATATTCCCTTAAGAACGCTTAGCTTTCGGCTTCACCCGATCTAAGGTACACATCCGGCTGACCCGGCAAGAATAATCGCAGAGGTGCTCCCTTTACCGCCTAGCCGAACAATCGGGAACGTAGGGGTAAGCACAGAGCCGAGCAACCCAGCTTGGCCAAAACTTAAGTCATATCGATGCATATAATGGTGAGTAAAAGGTACATGCGGAAGTTTGACACATGTGTTGGGCATAAGGCCCGTATAAATAAGCTTCTATTAAAGAAGCCCCCAGGTATAATGAGCGCGGGTGGCGCGTCAAGTATGTGCGAACAAAGCGCAAGCGAGCCTCTACAGGCTTCAAGAAGAAGGATGAGGAAGGAGAGAAATAAAAGACAGCTAAAGTATAAATTTTGGACGGAGGAAGGAGACGAACCCAGAGTCCGGCGCTAGGCGTAGAATCTTCATAGACGGGCTGCGTTCCATGGGTTTGGCTCGAGTCGGTTATCCGATGCGTTTCGCAGACGGTATGCCCCGCCGGTCAGGACCTGGTCGATGATGAAGGGACCTTCCCATTTGGGCTTGAGTTTGTCCTTTTTCTTTTCCGGCAGGCGTAGAACTAGTTCGCCAACGTTGTAAGCTTTGGCCCGTACTTCTCTTCTTTGATATCTTCGAGCCTGCTGTTGATAAAATGTGGAACGAGCTTTTGCCACGTCGCGCTCCTCCTCCAAGGCGTCCAGACTGTCCTGCCGATCGAGTTCGGCTTCTCTTTCTTCATACATGCGCACGCCGAGGTGAGTCATGAATTATGTCGCAGGGCAAGAATGCCTTCGCACCGTACACCATAAAAAATGGTGTGAATCCGGTAGTGCGATTCGGCGTGGTCCGCAGCCCCTAGAGTACGTGAGTCGAAGCTCCTCTACCCAAAGGCGTGTTAGATTCCTTAAGGGACCGCACTAGTCTGGGTTTAATGCCGCTCATATTAGACCGTTTGCCCGCTCGACTTGACCGTTAGCTTGAGGGTGATAGACTGAGGCGTAATCGAGCTTGATGCCCATGTTTTTTCACCATAGTTTGACCTCATCGGCTGTGAAGTTGGTGCCGTTATCGCGATGATAATCTGGGGACGCCAGAACGGTGCACAACCCCGATATGAAGTCTATCACCGGTCCGGATTCGGCTGTTTTAACGAGCTTGGCCTCTATCCATTTGGTGAATTTATCCACCATGACCAATAGGTATTTTTGCTTGTGGGTTCCTCCCTTAAGGGGTCCAACCATGTCAAGCCCCCAGACCGCGAACGGCCTGGTGATGGGTATAGTTTTGAGGGCGGTGGGTGGCATGTGGCTTTGGTTAGCAAAAAGATGGCAACCGACGCATCATTGGACTAAATCCTGCGCATCTGCCCGGGCCGTCGGCCAATAAAATCCTGTACAAAAGGCCTTGCCTACAAGGGCCCGGGCTGCGGCGTGGTGCCCACCCAGTCCGGCATGAATTTCAGCCAGGAGGTTTCGCCCTTCCTCTTCGGAGATACACCTTTGAAGGACTCCTGTTGTGATTTTCTTATAGAGCTCTCCCTCATGGACTTTATAGGCTTTGGATCGCCGTAATATGCAGCGAGCCTCATTTTGGTCTTCGGGGAGTTCCTGCCTAGTTAGGTAGGCTAGGAATGGCTCCGTCCACGGGGCAATAACCGCCATTATTTCGTGAGCGGAGGGTGTTATCTCGTTGGCAGAGCCTCCGATTGTGTCAGAGTGTTCGGTGTCAGGCAGTGCGGTTGGATCCGGATTGTTATTTCCGGACTGCCCTTCCCATAGTACGGATGGCTTGAACAACCGTTCCAGGAAGATGTTGGGCGGGACGGCATCGCGTTTTGCGGCGATGCGTGCCAATACGTCCGCCGCCTGGTTGTTATCCCGGGCTATATGATGAAATTGAGCCCTTGAACCGTCGGCTGACATTTTTAGGACCGCGTTGCGGTACGCTGCCATTTTCGGATCTTTGGCATCAAAGTCTCCGTTTATTTGAGATATCGCGAGGTTTGAATCCCCGTGCACCTCTAGGCGTTTAACGCCCATGGGGACTGCCATCCGGAGGCCGTGCAGAAGGGCCTCGTATTCGGCTGCGTTGTTGGAGTCCGTGTACATTATCTGAAGGACGTATTGGACTGTGTCCCCGGTTGGGGACGTCAGGAAGACGCCAGCTCCCAGGCCGGCCAACATTTTGGAGCCGTCGAAGTGCATGATCCAATTGGAATATGCGCCGTACTTTTAGGGAGTTCGCCATTCAGCAACGAAATCGGCCAACACCTGTGACTTAATAGCTGGTCGTGGCTTATAGGTTATGTCGAATGGGAGGAGCTCGATGGCCCATTTGGCAATCCGGCCCGTCGCGTCGCGGTTGTTTATAATGTCGTTAAGAAGCTGAACGACCGGGTTTAGAGCCTCTGAATCCGGCATTTACTGTCGTATCTTCAGCATTGTCACCGTTAATGCGACATTTATGTTTGTTGCGACGCGACCTGCCATTGCTCTCCTTGGTATCCGAACTACCAGGGTGTTTGGCCAAGTTGTTGCTTTGAGCTAGCCAGCTGTCCTCTCCGCAGCATAAGCGGGTCATGAGTGTGGTGAGGGCTGCCATGGATTTCGGCTTTTCCTGTCCTAGGTGCCGGGCTAGCCACTCGTCGCGGATGTTGTGTTTGAAGGCTGCTAGCGCCTCTGCATCCGGACAGTCAACGATCTGATTTTTATTTGTTAGGAACCGCGTCCAGAATTGTCTGGTCGATTCTTCTGGCTGCTGAATTATATGGCTAAGGTCATCGACGTCTGGTGGTCGCACATATGTGCCCTGGAAGTTATCGAGGAATGCGGCTTCCGTGTCCTCCCAACAACCGATTGACTATCTTTGGCAAGCTGTTGAGCCAATGCCGAGCTGGTCCTTTAAGCTTGAGTGGGAGGTATTTGATGGCATGTAGATCATCACCGCGAGCCATGTGGATATGGAGGAGATAGTCCTCGATCCAGACCGCGGGATCTGTGGTACCATCGTATGATTCGATGTTTACGGGTTTGAAGCCCTCGGGGATTTGATGATCCATTACTTCATCTGTGAAGCATAATGGGTGTCTTGGCGCCTCAGATTGGGCTATATCACGACGTAGCTCATATGAGCTTTGTCTATTGTGTTTGGCCCGACCGGGGTTGCTGTATCCGGCGAGACGGTAATCATCCCGATTCGTTGGGCGCCCACGCGATCTGTAGATCGATCTTGTTGGCTTTGCCTTATCCTCCAGTATATCTCGCAAGTCCGGCGCGTTCTCCGTGCCTTGGTACTTTTTGAGCGGCGTCAGGCGTGGCTTGAGCGGAGGGCCGAGAGGCTTCTGCAGCGCTGACCACGGTGTGGCCAGATGTGCCATGTCGTGCTGGTGACGCGGGTGCTTCCTCCTCTGATCGAGGCAACGGCCTGCGTTTGGGGTAGCTTTTGAGGGCGTTGAGTTCGTACTCTTCGGCTGCAAGGACTTCGGTCCATCTGTCATTAGCAGGTCTTGGTCAGCTCTAAGTCAGCTGCTGCTTTTCTTGAGGCTGCTTGCCGTGGCCATAAGCCCTGCGTTTGGGAACGCCTCCTGTTGGCGGGATCCTCGAGCACGAAAAAATTGGCTGTCGTCGAGGCTTGCCTCATCTTCGAGGGAGGCATATAATTATTGTCCTCTACCTCTCTGTTTGCCGCTCTATCATGAGGGCTGGCTTCTCCTCCTCCTCTGTCTGAATCCTGCTGGAGGGGTTGTCTTCAACCTTTGTCCGGGTGTTATTATCTCTCGTGCCGGAATCACCGTTTTTGCTGTGGCAGGATTTAGAGCGGCGCCGCTGACGCCGGCGCTTCGGCTGTTTCTTAGAGGGGTCATCCTCCGCTGTTCCATCGCCATTCCCATCTTTTGGGATGTCCACCATGTATATGTCATATGACGAGGTGGCCTTCCAGTGCCCCGTGGGCGCTGGCTCTTGATCGTCTCCGGCACCATCGTCCATACCGTCGATGTCTTCGGAGTCGAAGTCGAGCATGTCGGTTAAATCATCGACAGTGGCTACAAAGTGGGTGGTGGGTGGGCGTTGAATTTCTTCATCGTCCCAATCCCAACCTTCCCGACCGTAGTTCGCCAGGGCTCCCACGACAAAGAGAGAGACTTTAATGAGTTCAGGATATCGCCAAAGGCGAGTCTTTGAAAGACGTCCGCGGCGGTGAACTCCATAACCGGCGCCCAGTCGGATTCGACTGGCAGGGGCGCGGGAGGTTCGGTGTCCGGCACCTGGGAGTCACGAGCTTCGCAAAGGACAGGGGTGGTGTTCAGCTCAATCGCCGTAGAGATTTCAGCCCCCGAGGCGGTGTCCAACCAACCGTCCTCGATCGGCGAAACCGGCTCCGGATTAA
Source organism: Aegilops bicornis (assembly GCA_021605145.1). Lineage (NCBI taxonomy): Eukaryota > Viridiplantae > Streptophyta > Magnoliopsida > Poales > Poaceae > Aegilops > Aegilops bicornis. The sequence continues at coordinate 129,430,518 of CM038673.1, read as the reverse complement.
GGGTCGGGCGGAATGCTGATGCGACCTCCGGGGCCTTTGTTAAGCGGCGAGCTTGATCGTACCCATCGAGACAGTGCGGCACGCTCGGCTGCGGCTCGAATCCGTCGAAGATCAAGTCTTCGCGGACATCGGCCGTATAGTTCAAACTTCAAATCTGACACGATGGCGAGGCGTAGCTTTCGATCTGCTCCGGATGACCAAGTGAATTGGCCCTTGATTGCAAAGCCGCCCGAATCACGAAGATCTGTGCGGGGAGAAAAGTCTCATCTGGACAGCGTCGTTGTTGATGATCGAAGGAGCCATCGGGCCTAAAGGTGACGACACGGAGGAACTCTCAATGAAATCAACAATGTCGGTGTCAAAAACGAAGTATCTCGGGTAGGGGGTCCAGAACTGAGCGTCGAGTAGGATGGGCAAACTAGACAAGGGACACGGTGTTTTTACCCAGGTTCGGGCCCTCTCGATGGAGGTAAAAACCTACTCCTGCTTGATTAATATTGGTGATATGGGTAGTACAAGAGTAGATCTGCCACGAGATCAGAGAGGCTAAAACCTAGAAGCTAGCTTATGGTATGATTGTTGTTCGTCCTACGGACTAAAGCCCTCCAGTTTATATAGACACCGGATAGGGTTAGGGTTACACAGAGTCGGTTACAATGGTAGGAGATCTACATATCCGTATTGCCAAGCTTGCCTTCCACGCCAAGGAAAGTCCCATCCGGACACGGGACAGAGTCTTCAATCTTGTATCTTCATAGTCCAGGAGTCCGGCCAACGGTGATAGTTTGGCTATTCGGACACCCCCTAATCCGGGACTCCCTCAGTTGTGTTGTTGGAGTCCGTATACATTATCTGGAGTACGTATTGAACTGTATCTCCTGTTGGGGACATTAGAACGACGCCAGCCACCAGACCAGCCAACATTTTGGAGCCGTCGAAGTGCATGATCCAGTTGGAATATGTGCCATACTCTTTAGGGAGTTCGGCTTCAGTCCATTCGGCAACGAAGTCAGCCAAAACTTGCGACTTAATAGCTCGCCCTGGCTTATAGGTTATGTCGAACGGGAGGAGCTCAATGGCCCATTTGGCAATCCGGCCCGTCGCGTCGCGGTTGTTTATAATGTCGTTATGAGGTACTTCGGAGGCTACTGTTATCGGACACTCTTGAAAGTAGTGTCGCAGCTTCCGGGATGCCATAAACACCGCGTACGCTATCTTTTGATAATGCGGGTACTGCGACTTGCATGGAGTGAGGACAGTGTACACATAGTAAACTGGCTTTTGAAGCGGGAATTTGTGTCCGTCCGTTTCTCGTTCGACGACGAGCACTGCGCTTACAACTTGATAAGTTGCTGCAATGTATAATAGCATTGGTTCGCCGATGTTAGGCGCGGCCAGGACCGGGTTTGTTGCCAATATGGCTTTTATTTCTTCGAGTCCGGCCGTGGCGGCATCCGTCCACTCGAAGTGTTCGGTGCGCCGGAGGAGGTGATAAAGGGGTAATGCCTTTTCTCCGAAGCGGGAGATAAAGCGGCTTACAGCCGCCACACATCTAGTCAATTTTTGTATTTGTTTGAGGTCCTTTGGGATATCCAATTGTGACTGAGCTCGGATCTTGGCTGGGTTTGCTTCAATTCCTCTACCGATACAATGAAGCCCAAGAGGTTTCCGGCTGGTACGCCGAAAACACATTTTTCCGGGTTAAGCTTGATGTCATATGTTCGGAGGTTATCTAATGTGAGCCTCAAGTCGTCTACTAGAGTTTCGACATGCTTGGTTTTGACGACCACGTCATCTACGTATGCCTCCACTGTTTTGCCGATCTGGTGTGCCAGACATGTCCGAATCATGCGCTGATATGTTGCGCCGGCGTTTTTGAGCCCGAAGGGCATTGTGTTGAAGCAGAATGGGCCGTATGGCGTGATGAATGCCGTTGCGGCTTGGTCTGGCTCTGCCATCTTAATTTGGTGGTAGCCGGAGTATGCGTGGAGGAAACACAATGAATCGTGTCCTGCGGTAGCGTCGATAATTTGATCGATGCGGGGGAGGGGGAAGGGATCCTTTGGGCAAGCCTTCTTGAGGTCCTTGAAATCGACGCATATGCGCCAGGATTTGTCCTTCTTTGGTACCATCACCAGGTTTGCTAGCCAATCCGGATGTTTTATATCTCTGATGAATCCGGCTTCCAGTAGTTTGGCTAGCTCCTCTCCCATGGCTTGTCTCTTAGGCTCGGAGAAACGCCGCAGAGCCTGCTTGACTGGCTTGAATCCTTTTAGGATGTTTAGGCTGTGCTCGGCCAGCCGGCGTGGGATTCCTGGCATGTCTGAAGGGTGCCAGGAAAAAATGTCCCAATGTTCGCGTAGAAATTCTCGTAGTGCGGCGTCTACATCAAGGTTTAATTGTGCCCCGATGGAGGCCATTTTTGTAGGGTCCGTTGGATGGACTTGGAATTTGACTATTTCGTCCGCTGGTTTAAAGGAGGTGGACTTGGATCTTTTATCGAGCATCACATCCTCCCTGTTCACCGTGGAGCCTTGCTGATCAGTTCCTCGGCCGCTAGGGCTTCGGATAGTGCCTCAAGGGCCAGCAGGACTGGTATCTTATTTTCGGAGCGGAGTGCTATGTCCGGGTCACTAGCAAGTGTGTTGTGTCCATTGGGCCCGGGCATTTTGAGCTTATTGTACCCGTAATGGGGTATAGCTTGAAAAATTGTGAATGCTTCTCGCCCTAATAGAGCGTGGTATCCGCTGCTGAACGGGGCCACTTGGAACGTGACCTCCTCGGACCTGTAATTGCCCGGCGTGCCGAGCACCACATCCAATGTGATTTTTCCTCAGACAAAGATGCTTCCCGGTAGGGATTATTCCTCTAAAGGTTGTGCTGCTTCGCTCAATGCGGCTCGATCTATTTCCATTTTGAAGGGTTTACTCATAAATGAGGTTCAATCCGCTGCCACCGTCCATGAGTACCTTGGTAAAGGCGGCAAATCCACTATTGGACTGAGGACCAATGCGGCTGGTGCTCGGGCTGTTCGGAATTTAGGTTCATCACTGGCATTAAAGGTAATAGTCGTGTCACCCCATGGTTTATTGTTGCTACTTGGTAGACTTCGGCAAGGCTGCGGAGTGTTCGTTTCCGCATATTATTTGATGCGAAAGTATCAAAGACTGTTAATACCGTACTGGTATCCTTGAGCTGGTTCTCTGTGGATTCTGGAGTTAGAAGCTCTTCGCCACTTCTAGCCACCTGCCGGAGTATCCAACATGCTCTAAGGCTATGAGTTGGTGTGGTGCCCTCTGTACTATGAATTTTACAGGGTCCATTGAGCCATCCCTCCAGTACGGTTCCATGCCCTATAGAGGGTTTTTGCTTTTGGTGTTTAACCTGTGTGCTGGCGATAATGCACCCTTTTATTTCGAACTGGGGTCGTATTCAGGGCCGGATTGTCCCAAAATTTTACTTCGGTTTTCCAGGCGCTTTCCATCGCACAGTACTTTCATACTATGGACACCAAGTCAGCAAAGCGTGTAATTTCACGGCGACTTATGGCGTTGAGGATTCCCTTGTCCGTGCAATTATTGTAGAAGAATGAAATTGCGTCTTCCTCGCGGCAGTCCTTTATCCTGTTCATAACCAGGAGGAATCGCCCGATAATGACGTCTTGTTTCTGCGGGCTCTTGCCGAATTTGGGATAGATCGCTTATGTTTGGGTGGGCGGGTGGAATTAAATCCGGAACCCCTCCCGATCTGAGACTCAGGGGCCAAGGAGTTTCCGAACTCGGAAGCTTGGGTTCTTGGATGTTGTCCAATAAATCTAGCCCGCTGCCTAACTTTAAGTTCAGGGCTTGAGTGACGTCCTCCCCTCCGCGGGTATCCGGCTTGGAGGGATCGGGGATCCGAACATAGCTAGTCCTTAAAATAGGTGAAGGGTCGCCGCATTGTTCCTCCACCACAGCAACGTGATGGGTGACACAGGAGAGTTAATCTCTCTCAGATCGGGTTTAGGCCCAATCTGATCGTAGTCTGTAGTGACTCCCAGGGCGGCGATGCGATCCAAGAGCTCGTTTAAGGAAAAGAGCTCCGTCGGATCTAACTGCTCGGCGAGTTCTGAGTTGACGTGAAGATTGCTTTTGATGACCCGAGAAGTCATCGTCGGCGCGGCGGCCGAACAGGCGGTCATAAGAAAACCGCCTAGCCGGAGAGTTTGGCCGATAGCCAAAGCTCCTTTAGTAACAGTGTCGTCTTTAAAGACGGGATGAAGCATCCTTTCTGATGGCAACGGCACAGAGGAACTCTCAGTGAAAGCACCAATGTCGGTGTCAAAACCGGCGGATCTCGGGTAGGGGGTCCCGAATTGTGCGTCTAGGTGGATGGTAACAGGAGACAAGGGACATGACGTTTTTACCCAGGTTCGGGCCCTCTCGATGGAGGTAAAACCCTACTCCTACTTGATTAATATTGATGATATGGGTAGTACAAGAGTAGATCTACCATGAGATCAGAGAGGCTAAACCCTAGAAGCTAGCCTATGGTATGATTGTTGTTCGTCCTGGGACTAAAACCCTCTGGTTTATATAGACACCGGAGAGGGCTAGGGTTACAGAGTCGGTTACAATGGTAGGAGATCTATATATCCGTATCGCCAAGCTTGCCTTCCACGCCAAGGAAAGTCCCATCCGGACACGGGACGAAGTCTTCAATCTTGTATCTTCATAGTCCAGGAGTCCGGCCAAAGGCTATAGTCCGGCTATCCGGACACCCCCTAATCCAGGACTCCCTCACTGGTAACGAGATTGAACTAGGTATTGAGATACCGACAATCGAATCTCGGGCAAGTAACATACCGATGACAAAGGGAACAATGTATGTTGTTATGCGGTTTGACCGATAAAGATCTTCGTAGAATATGTAGGAACCAATATGAGCATCTAGTTTCTGCTATTAGTTATTGACCGGAGATGACTCTCGGTCATGTCTACATAGTTCTCGAACCCGTAGGGTCCGCACGCTTAATGTTCGGTGACGATCGGTATTATGAGTTTGTGTGTTTTGATGTACCGAAGGTAGTTCGGATTCCCGGATATGATCACGGACATGACGAGGAGTCTCTGAATGGTCGAGACATAAAGATCGATATATTGGAAGCCTATGTTTGGACATCGGAATGGTTCCGGATGAGTTCGGGCATTTACCGGAGTACCGGGAGGTTACCGGAACCCCCCGGGGAGTATATGGGCCTTAGTTGAATAGAGGAGTGTCGGTGTCAAAACCGGCGGATCTCGGGTAGGGGGTCCCGAACTGTGCGTCTAGGAGTGATGGTAATAGGAGACGGGGGACACAATGTTTACCCACGTTCGGGCCCTCTCTATGGAGGTAATACCCTACTTCCTGCTTGATTGATCTTGATGAATATGAGTATTACAAGAGTTGATCTACCATGAGATCGTAATGGCTAAACCCTAAAAGCCTAGCCCGTATGACTATGATAATGATTTTCCTCCCTCCGGACTAAGTCCTCCGGTTTATATAGACACTGGGAGGATCTAGGGCTACCCCAGGTCGGTTACAAAGAAAGGAATTTACTTATTTGATCGCCAAGCTTGCCTTCCACGCCAAGGAGAGTCCTATCCGGACAGGGGTAGAGTCTTCGGTCTTTGTATCCTTACAGCCCATCAGTCCGGCCCATAACCAATAGATCGGACACCCGAGGACCCCTTAGTCCAGGACTCCCTCAAGGAGAGGAAGGGAAAGGTGGAGGGCGCGCCCCCCTAGCCCAATCCGAATTGGGTGGGGGGACGCCCCCTTCCTTCCCTCTCTCTTCCTCTTCCTTCGCTCCTACTCCTACTAGGGAAAGGGGGGAATCCTACTCCCGGTGGGAGTAGGACTCCCCCTAGGGTGCTCCATAGAGAGCACCGGCCCTCCCCTCCTCCACTCCTTTATATATGGGGGAGGGGGCACCCCATAGACACACAAGTTGATTGTTTAGCCGTGTGCGGTGCCCCCCTCCACAGATTTCCACCTCGGTCATATCGTTGCAGTGCTTAGGCGAAGCCCTGCGCCGGTAGCTTCATCATCACCGTCAGCATGCCGTCGTGCTGACGAAACTCTCCCTCGACACTCAGCTGGATCTAGAGTTCGCGGGACGTCATCGAGCTGAACATGTGCAGATCGTGGAGGTGCCGTACCTTCGGTGCTAGGATCGGTCGGATCATGAAGACGTACGACTACATCAACTGCGTTGTCATAACACTTCCGTTTACGGTCTACAAGGGTATGTGGACAACACTCTTCCCCTCTCGTTGCTATGCATCACCTAGATAGATCTTGCGTGTGCGTAGGATTTTTTTCGAAATTACCACGTTCCCCAACAGTGGCATCCGAGCCAGGTCTATGCGTAGATGTTATATGCACGAGTAGAACACAAAGGAGTTGTGGGCGTGGGTATATACATATTGCTTGCCGTTACTAGTTGATTCTTGATTCAGCGGTATTGTTGGATGAAGCGGCTCAGACCGACATTACGCATACGCTTACGAGAGACTGGTTCTACCGACGTGCTTCGCACAAAGGTGGCTGGTGGGTGTCAGTTTCTCCAACTTTAGTTGAATTGGATTCAATGAACAGGGTTCTTTCTGCAGTTCAAAAAGCAATCACTATCCGCGTTGTGGTTTTTGATGCGTAGGTAAGAACGGTTCTTGCTCAACCCATAGTAGCCATGTAAAGCTTGCAACAACAAAGTAGAGGATGTCTAACTTGTTTTTGCAGGGCATGTTGTGATGTGATATGGTCAAGACATGATGCTAAATTTTATTGTATGAAATGATCATGTTTTGTAACCGAGTTATCGGCAACTGGCAGGAGCCAAATAGTTGTCGCTTTATTGTATGAAATGCAATCGCCATGTTATTGCTTTACTTTATCTCTAAACGGTAGCGATAGTCGTAGAAGCAATAGTTGGCGAGATGAAAATGATGCTTCGATGGATAACAAGGTGTCAAGCCGGTGACGATGGTGATCATCACGGTGCTTTGGAAATGGAGATCAAAGGCACAAGATGATGATGGCCATATCATATCACTTATATTGATTGCATGTGATGTTTATCCTTTATGCATCTTATTTTGCTTAGTTCGGCGGTAGCATTATAAGATGATCTCTCACTAAATTTTAAGGTACAAGTGTTCTCCTTGAGTATGCACCATTACTACGGTTAAATCATGCGCAGAGACACCACGTGATGATCGGGTGTTATAAGCTCTACGTTCACATACAACGGGTGCAAGCCAGTTTTGCACACGCGGAATACTCAGGTTAAAATTGACGAGCCTAGCATATGCATATATGGCCTCGGAACATTGAGACCGAAAGGTCGAGCGTGAGTCATATAGTAGATATGATCAACATAGTGATGTTCACCATTGAAAACTACTCCATCTCACGTGATGATCGGACATGGTTTAGTTGATATGGGTCACGTGATCACTTAGATGATTAGAGGGATGTCTATCTAAGTGGGAGTTCTTAAGTAATTTGATTAATTGAACTTTAATTTATCATGAACTTAGTACCTGATAGTATTTTGCATATCTATGTTGTTGTAGATAGATGGCCCGTGCTGTTGTTCCGTTGAATTTTAATGCGTTCCTAGAGAAAGCTAAGTTTAAAGATGATGGTAGCAACTACACGGAGTGGGTCTGTAACTTGAGGATTATCCTCATTGCTGCACAGAAGAATTACGTCCTGGAAGCACCTCTAGGTGACAAACCCGCTGCAGGAGCAACGCCAGATGTTGTGAACACCTGGCAGAGCAAAGCTGATGAATACTCGATAGTTCAGTGTGCCATGCTTTACGGCTTAGAACCGGTACTTCAACGATGTTTTCAACGTCATGGAGCATATGAGATGTTCCAGGAGTTGAAGTTAATATTTCAAGAAAATGCCTGAATTGAGAGATATGAAGTCTCCAATAAGTTCTACAGCTGAAAAATGGAGGAGAATAGTTCTGTCAGTGAACATATACTCAAAATGTCTGGGTACCACAACCACTTGACTCAGCTGAGAGTTAATCTTCCTGATGACAGTGTCATTGACAGAGTTCTTTAATCACTGCTACCAAGCTACAAGAGCTTCGTGATGAACTATAATATGGAAGGGATGGTGTGACGCCCCCGATGCGGCTATATCTCCCACGTGTCGAGGCACGACTTAGAGGCATAACCGCATTGAAAGCAATGTCGCAAGTGAGGTAATCTTCACACAACCCATGTAATAAATAAGGGAAAGAGATACATAGTTGGCTTACAAATGCCACTTCACACAATACATATATAAACAACCATCATTGAGTACACTCAAGGTCCGACTACGGAACCAAAATAAAGAAGATACCCCAAATGCTACAGATCCCCGATCGTCCCAACTGGGCACCACTACTGATCATCAGGAAAAGACACATAGTAACGACCACGTTCCTCGTCGAACTCCCACTTGAGCTCGGTTGAGTCACCTGCGCTAGCATCGTCGGCACCTGCAACTGTTTTGGAAGTATCTGTGAGTCACGGGGACTCAGCAATCTCACACCCGCGAGATCAAGACTATTAAAGCTTATAGGAAGGACAGAGTAGTATAGTGGAGCTGCAGCAAGCGACTAGCATCTATGGTGGCTACTTACGCAAAAGAGAGCGAGAAGAGAAGCAAAGCGGACGTGAAGCTAGTAGCGATCAAGAAGTGATCCTGAACTACTTACGTCGGACATAACTCCAACACCGTGTTCACTTCCGGACTCCGCCGAGAAGAGACCATCACGGTTACACGCGTTGATGTGTATTTTATTTGAGGTCAACTTCGGGTTTTCTACAACCGGACATTAACAAATTCCCATCTGCCTCATAAATCAAGGGCACGGCTTTGAAAGATATTACCCTGCAGGGTGTCCCAACAGCCCATTATAAGCTCTCACGGTCAACGAAGGATATTCCTTCTACCGGGAAGACCCGATCAATCTCGGAATCCCGGACTACAAGACATTTCGACAGCAATAAAACAAGACCAGCAAAGCCGCCCGATTGTGCCGACAAATCCCGATAGGAGCTGCACATATCTCGTTCTTAGGGCACATCTGGATGAGACATCCTACGAGTAAAACCAAACCTCGAGTTTCCCCGTGGTGGCCCCATGATCTGCTCGTTTGAGCGGCCTTTCGAAGGAGCACTGGTCCGAGGGGTTAAAATAAAGATGACCCTCGGGCTCGCGAAAACCCGGGGAAAAGGCTTAGGTGGCAAATGGTAAAACCAAAGTTGGGCCTTCTTTGGACGAGTCTTATTCAAAGCGAACTGTCAAGGGGGTCCCATAAATCACCCAACCGTGTAAGGAACGCGAAATCAAGGAACATAACACCGGTATGACGGAACTAGGGTGGCAAGAGTGGAACAAAACACCAGGCATAAGGCCGAGCCTTCCACCCTTTACCAAGTATATAGATGCATTAATTATAGCAGATATATATATTGTGATATCCCCAACAAGTAAACATGTTCCAATAAGGAACAACATCTCCATGTTCCAACAAGGAACAAACTTCAACTTCACCTGCAACTAGCAACGCTATAAGAGGGCCGAGCAAAGCGGTAACATAGCCAATCAACGGTTTGCTAGGAAAGGATGGTTAGGGCTGACATGGCAATATGGGTGGCATGATATAGCAAGTGGTAGGCATCGCAGCATAGGCATAGCAAAAGAGCGAGCATCTAGCATAGCAAAGATAGAAGTGATTTCGAGGGTATGGTCATCTTACGCAATGTTCTCGAGTTGTCGAAAGCTTGATCCTCGTGGCGTTCTCAACAGGTTCCTCGTTCACGTACTCGTCTCCCTGCTCTACCCAAAGCAACAACACAAACAAAAGAACCACAATAAATCACGGTGCAATGCACAATCAACAAGATGCAAAACATGGCATGATATGCGGGATGTGATATGCAATGCGTATGCGCGCTCCGGAAGGGAAATGATGAACCAGGCATCAACTTGGCAAACCAAGTATGCCACTGGAAAGATGAGATGATTTCGGTTGAAATCGATATAAAGATCACCGGAATCGGATGCACGGTTTGGGAATGACAAGCAAAACAAGAATGGCACAAATCTGCCATTAACAGCATGATGCCACTTAGCAAGCAACAATAAATTAAGCTACTGCACCCAAACGTATGAACAAAGTATATGGAAGTGATCTACACAAGATGCTTGACAAAAGATGAGCACTGAGCTTCGCTAAATCACATCATAACAGGTTCAAACAAGCATGGCAAAAGTGCACAAAATATCAGGCTGGGCATGTCAAAAACAGCATCAGGTTGCAATGTTCAGAGCAGCAAAACCACATGCTACAGGACCTTAAAATAGCAAAACGTGACATGGCATGAATCTACTCAAAGCATAGATCAAAAGTCCCTTACTGACCATAAGCCAAAAAGGACTCGAATATATAGTAACACCCATGTCAATATTGAAAGTTCCGTTAACAGATTCAGCAACATGGAATGTCAAAAACGGATAACAAGTAGGCATGTTTACAAGCTCAAAGCATTCACTACAGAGCCTTATATGATAAACTAAGCATACATACATCAAGAAGACATGGCATAGAAGACATACATGGCAAGAACAATAACATAGAATACATGGATCAACCACAACAACCTTGGCAAAATTGAATAACATGTAAACAATCTGCCAGGGAACATTTTATAGCAAACGTAGAGCTCGATTGGCTCAAGCTATGGTACTCCATAATTGCAAACAAGGACATGAATGAATAGAGCAAGACATGTTTAACAAAACATCCTTACTGAAGTATCTCAAAATATGCATGGATCTCTCGGTAGCATCAAGTTAACATGGCATCAAAATATCAGCTAAACAGGGCTGAAAACAGCAACATCAGGACACCTAATTTGCATGCTTGTGCTAGTCACCACATAGATCAAAAAATACATGGCATACACCCTGGAAATATGGCATGGCATATTACAAAACACATGTAGGACTCAAATACATAGGGTGCACACAACAATCACGGCAAAAATAACAAAAGAGCAAGTTCTGTTAAGAAACAGAAACTAACATCACATAGCACTCTTGTGACAGCATTTCGGGCATCAAGATGAGCTCAATTGAAAATGATGCAATTGTATGAAATTATATACTCTTCGAGGCGAACATTTTGATATATTATACGCGCAAAATGGAGCAACAGATGCAAAGATATGCTATGATGAAAATGCCACGAAATATGCACATGATTTAAGACAGAAGAAATAGAGGGGGGAAGAAGGGAAAGTCAACCCTCGGCACGGTTTACGAGGACGGCCGGGATCGGGGCTGAGCTCGCCGGAGGAGGTCGGAGGAGGCGGATCCGAGGCGGGCAGGCCGGGCGGCAAGTCGGCGGTGGCGGCCATGAGCGCCCGTGAGCGCCCGGCGCGTGAGCCTTGGCCTTCGAGAGCTGCCATGGCCGTGGCAGGCGCTCCTCGGCGGCGGCGGCCTTCGGGCAGGAGGCGGGGCCGAGGCGGCGGCTCATGTGAACCCTTCTGGGCCCCATGGTGGCGGCGAAGTGGGGCCAGGTGGCGGCGTGGCGCCCGCGATTGGCCGGCGGTGGCGGTGACGCGTCCAGCTCGCCGGACGTGTCGCGGCGCGGAGGAGGAAAAAATGCTAGGGTTTCGGAATGATCCGGATTTGGAGGGGTTTGCTTAAATAGGCATAGAGGAGCTAGGAGAGTCCAAATGAGGTGTAGTTTTCGCCCTACGATCGTGATCGAGCGACGGAGAGCATGGGAGTGACTTAGATGGGTTATAGGGCTGTTTTGAAGGGGTGTTGGGCTGCAACTTAAAAGAGGCCTTTGCGAGAGTGCGGTTAACCGTTGGAGTACCAAAGCGAGCTCCAAATGACCCGAAACTTGACCGGTGGTCTAGGGGTGGTATACCAAGGCCACTAGACAAACCTCGGTCCACTCCGAGAAGGTTTAGTACCCGCACATGGAAAAACGTAAAAGGGGCCGCCGGGGGAGATAGGAGTGTCGGATTGCAAAACGGACAATGGGAAAAATGCTCCGAATCATGAGACGAACACGTATGCAAATGCGATGCACATGATGACATGATAAAATGCATGACATGGACAAAATGCAAAATGAAGGAAAACCCAACCACGGAGGGAATATCATATCACAATGCCGAAAATGGCAAGAGTTGGAGTTACAAATATGGAAAGTTACATCCGGGGTGTTACAACACTCCACCACTACAAGAGGATCTCGTCCCGAGATCTAGGACTGAAAGAACTTTGGATATTCGGAACGGAGGTGATCCTCGCGCTCCCAGGTAGCTTCTCGGTCGGAATGGTGTGACCACTTCACTTTCAGGAATTTGATTGACTTGTTGCGAGTCTTGCGCTCGGTTTCTTCGAGAATAGCAACGGGGTGCTCATGATAAGAGAGATCTTCTTGAAGGTCAATTTCTTCGAAGTTGATAGTGCGTTCAGGAGTCTTGAAGCACTTACGAAGCTGTGACACGTGAAACACATCGTGCACGTTTGCAAAGTTGGATGGAAGCTCAAGTTGATAGGCAAGATCGCCTCTTTTCCCAATGATCTTGAAAGGACCCACGTATCTAGGGGCAAGCTTCCCTTTGATACCGGGCGGCGAGTGCCTTTCATTGTAGAGACGGAGGTATACATGGTCTCCGATTTCAAAAGCCACATCACGGTGCTTATCATCATAATAGCTCTTCCGGCGCGATTATGCGGCTTTGAGATTCTCACGAATGACTTGGCACATTTCTTCCGCTTCGTGATCAAGTCATTGCCAAGAAGTTGGCGTTCACCTGTCTCGGACCAATTGAGAGGAGTACGGCACTTTCTCGCCATAGAGAATTTCAAATGGGGCCTTGCTCGAACTCGCTTGGAAGCTGTTGTTGTAGGAGAACTCGGCATATGGAAGACAATCTTCCCACTTCATACCGAAGGAAATGACACAAGCCCTGAGCATATCTTCAAGGATTTGATTAACTCGCTCGACTTGGCCACTTGTTTGAGGATGGAAAGCTGTCTTTGAAACGAATGTTGGTGCCCATGGCCTTCAAAAGAATCCCAGAACTTGGAGGTAAAGATGCTGCCACGGTCTGAAGAGATCAATTGTGGAATGCCGTGCAAGGAGACAATCATGGAGGTGTATAGCTCTGCCAACTGAGCTGCTGTGATAGATTCTTTGATAGGAAGAAAATGAGCCACTTTAGTAAGCTTGTCAATGACAACGAAGATAGCATCATTTCCACGCTTGGACTTTGTTAATCCAGTCACGAAGTCCATTTCAATATGATCAAACTTCCATTCTGGAATAGCAAGAGGTTGAAGGAGACCAGCTGGTCTTTGGTGTTCTGCTTTCACTCTTCTGCAGACATCACACTCATTCACGAATTGAGCAATTTCTCGCTTCATTCGAGTCCACCAATATGACTGCTTGAGATCATGGTACATCTTCGTACTTCCTGGATGAATGGATAGAAGCGAATTGTGAGCCTCGTTCATAATGACTTTTCGTAGATCACCCTTAGGAACCACAATCCGGTCCTCAAAGAAAAGAGTATCTTTGTCATCAACGTGGAAGCACTTGTACTTGGAAATGCCCTTGTCGATACCACGTTTCACCTTTTTCACCATGGTATCCAAGTTGAGCCTCACGAATCTGATCTTCCAAAGTAGGAGAGACTATGAGGTTGGCAAGAAAGCCTTGAGGAACAACTTGAAGATTCAGCTTGCGGAAAGCTTCACGAGAGATCCTATTGAAAGGGCTTGAGGATTAGACTGCTGCGATAAGCCTTCCTGCTCAAAGCATCTGCAATGACATTGGCCTTGCCGGAGTATATTCAATACTTGGGTTGTACTCTTGAATCATTTCGACCCATCGAGTCTGCACTGAGGTTGAGGTTGGGTTGAGTGAAAATGTACTTGAGACTCTTGTGATCGGTGAAAATGTCCACTTTCCTTCCCAACAAGAGATGTCTCCATGTAATCAATGCATGGACAACTGCCGCCAACTCAAGATCGTGAGTGGGGTAGTTCTTTTCATTGGGCTTCAACTGGCGAGAGGTATAAGCCACAACTCTCTTCTCTTGCATTAACACAAAGACCGAGACCTTGAAGAGAAGCATCACAGAAAACCTCAAATGGCTTGGATTCATCAGAGGAGTCAAGACAGGAGCTGTGACGAGTTTCTCTTTGAGAGTATTGAAAGCAACGTCACACTCGTAAGACCGTACATACTTCACATGCTTACGGAGAAGGTTGGAAAGAGGCTTTGCAATCTTGTAGAAGTTCTCAACTAAACTTATGCAATAGATTGCAAGACCAAGAAAGCTTCGGAGCTGCTTGACATTCTGAGGAGGTTCCCAATTCACAATTGCGGACACCTTCTCGGGATTAACAGCGATGCCCTTGGCGGAGATGATATGACCAAGGTAAAGCACTTCATCAAGCCAAAATTCACATTTGGAGAACTTCGCATAGAATTGATACTCTCTGAGCTTGTCTAGCACCAATCGCAAATGTTTGGCATGATCCTTCTTATTCTTGGAGAAAACCAAAATATCATCAATATAGACCAAGACGAATTCATTGGTGTAGGGGTTGAAAATGAAATTCATCATCCGAGAGAAAGTTGGAGGAGCATTGACGAGGCCGAAAGACATGACAGTATATTCATAAGAACCAAAGCTTGTTCTGAATGCTGTCTTGGGAATATCTTGTTCACGAATGCGAATCTGATGATAACCCATACGAAGGTCAAGCTTGGAGAACGCTGTAGCACCTTTGAGTTGCTCGAAAAGCTCATTGATGTTGGGAAGTGGATACTTGTTCTTGATTGTCTTCTTATTCAATGGACGGTAATCGACGCAAAGTCGGTCCGTGCCATCCTTCTTCTGGACAAAAAGAACACCACAACCCCAAGGAGATGAACTCGGTCTGATCAAACCCAGACGCTCTTGTTCATCGAGCTGCTTCTTCAATTCCTTCAGCTCATTAGGTCCAAGCTTGTATGGACGCTTGCAAACGGGTTCAGTGCCAGGCTCAAGATCGATAACGAACTCAACTGGCCGATGAGGAGGCATACCCGGAAGCTCTTCTGGAAAGACATCTTGGTACTCACAAACGACTGGAATCTGAGAGATGGCATTCAGTTCGCCCTTCTCATTGAGAGAAAACAACCGAATGGTTTCATCACGAGCGGCATAGATGATCACATCATTAGAAGAGTGAGTCAATTGAATTTCACTGGCAGCACAATCAAGCTGAGCTTTGTGCCGAGAAAGCCACCCATTCCGAGAATAAGATCAATATCCGAGTCACCAAGAACAATTGGTTTAGCCAGAAATCTATAGTTGCCCATCTTGATAGTGACATCGGGAGCAAACAAACTAGAAGTCATAAGCTTTCCGGGAGAAACAACTTGCATAACTTTGGACAAAATCTCTGTGTCAACATTGTGCTTGATGCAAAAGGATATGACATGAAAGAATGTGATGCACCAAAGTATCAAATAAGACTTTTGCAGGAATATCATTAAGCGGAAGATTACCCATGATCACATCGGAAGATTCCTCTGCTTGAGCTGCATTCATCATATTCACCTTGGCAGCCTTGGGATTATGCTTGACCACGCATTGCCGGGAAGATTTCACAGGAGGAGGAGGCGGAAGGCGCCTCTAGTTGAAGCATTTGTTCGCATACTGACCTTTCTGCTGACATTTGTTGCAAGTCACCTCAGAGAGCGGACGGTGGTAAGGAGCACTTGACCTTGGAGCTTGAGAATTAGACTTGTTCTGATAGCCAGGGTTGGGTGGGTGGGAAGATCCACGGCCACCTGAGTTCTTCTGCTGATAAGGCTGACGGAACGGAGGAGGAGGAAGGTAAAACTTCTGCTGCTTAGCTGCCACTTGAGAGGAAGAAGAAGACTGAACTGCATCCCTGATTCTCTTCTTAGAAGCCTCACATTTGAGCTGGGCAGCTTCTTGCTTGATGCCATGTTGTAGAAATAATCATACTTATCTTGCTCATAAAGCACAAGAGCTAATTGCAGATCTTCTCTCAGACCACCTCTGAATTGATAGATCATACTCTTTTCATCAGGCACGTCTTGCTTAGCAAAACGAGAAAGCTTCCGAACTGGATATTGTATTGATAGACAGACATGTTGCCCTGCTTGAGATTGCGGAACTCCTCACGCTTGCTCTCAACAACACTTTTCGGAATGTGGTGAGCTCTGAAATCACGGCGGAACTCATCCCAGGTAATGACACGACCTCCTCTGGAATCTTTGTATTGCTGGTACCACTCAGCAGCTTGATCCTTGAGTTGAAACGATGCAAACTTGACAAAGTCCTCAGGTCTGACATTGCTACAATCAAAATGCTTGCAGATGTCCACAAGCCAATCGTCAGCCTGTGGCCTCGACACATAAACCGAAAGACTTGGCTGATTAGCGAGGAACCGATCGAGAGTAGCAAAGTGCGGCTGATTGTTGCCTTGACCTTGATTGCCTTGATTGCCTTGCCCCTGAGTACGTTCTTACAAGAGCTGCAAAATCATCTGAGCATTGGCATTGGTGGCTGCCATGATAGCTTGCCATGCTTCTGGAGGCGGAGGTGGAGGTGGAGGGTTGACCGATCCCCTCATTGCGATCCGGATTCGGACGCCGTTAATGAGCCATCCTGAAGAGGGTGACATCCGTTAGTCCTTTGATAGACAAAAGATAAGTAGAATCAACGGATAGAAATTGCAACATATAGTCTTCACAATTAACATTCGAACAAGAATGAACGAATGAATTCCAAAGTTAAACATCACACGTCCATTAAGGTGAGAAGCCACTTAGATAAAGATAATGAAACATCATCTGCCTTTGAAACAAATCGAATATCACAACTGAAAACAAAAGATTGGCTTCTAGAATGAGCCGGAACAAACACATGATAGAGATTTCGCCCAAAGTGTTCGTGGGGGGGCCCACACGGACACGACGTATAGCGGCCGTCACGAATGACTAACAAGACGTCCCGAATCAGCATAGCCAAGGATTCTTTAAGACGTCTCGCGACCACTGTAAATCGACCGTGAATGGGCGGACCACTGAGACGTTGGACCCCAATCTCAAATCATACATCCGTCGGAAAGATATCCCGTAAGCTACTAGAATTCCCACCTATAAACTCCCGAAACTTTCTGGTTATGCAATCTGGTGTTGGGGATACAGGGACACAAAATATATCACCCAAACTAACAATACCTAGATCCAAAGTATCCATCCGTCAACACATAACCAAGAAATCCTCGGAAATCGTGTACCTCGACCTTGAAAAACATCCGTTATACAAGTCATGGCAATACTCCACTTTTCGCCTCGATCTTTGGGCTATCGTGGTTATCTCACCAACAACTGCACAAAAGAGATTTCGATGTCGGCAAAACTCAGGTATTCCGGAATCGCAACGATAAAATTGTGACGACAACACCTCGGAGCTCAACTCCCCGGGACACTGCCACAACCCCAAAATGTCAGGAGGCACCAAGAACAATGTTCTCGTCACAAAGCCATCGGAACGATTCCAAGATACCCACGTGATCCTAAAAATTTTTTTTAGTGAAAATTGAGGAGAGAAGAGTCAAAACACTACGTCAGGATACCTCACAGAGCTTTAAGGACCGGGAAGTAAAAAGAATCCTACTCTCCGATATATATAATCCTAAGACTCAAAAACATTTTTCCATTCTAGACTCAACAACGCCAAAGAAACAATCAAGTAGGGGGCTCCTAAGTCGGGAAGGCTCGATTACCAACTTGGCGCCCCGATGCGACTATATCTCCCACGTGTCGAGGCACGACTTAGAGGCATAACCGCATTGAAAGCAATGTCGCAAGTGAGGTAATCTTCACACAACCCATGTAATAAATAAGGAAAGAGATACATAGTTGGCTTACAAATGCCACTTCACACAATACATAAATAAACATCCATCATTGAGTACACTCAAGGTCCGACTACGGAACCAAAATAAAGAAGATACCCCAAATGCTACACAGATCCCCGATCGTCCCAACTGAGCACCACTCGATCATCAGGAAAAGACACATAGTAACGACCACGTTCCTCGCCGAACTCCCACTTGAGCTCGGTTGAGTCACCTGCACTGGCATCGTCGGCACCTGCAACTGTTTTGGAAGTATCTGTGAGTCACGGGGACTCAGCAATCTCACACCCGCGAGATCAAGACTATTTAAGCTTATAGGAAGGACAGAGTAGTATAGTGGAGCTGCAGCAAGCGACTAGCATATATGGTGGCTACTTCGCAAAAGAGAGCGAGAAGAGAAGCAAAAGCCGGACGTGAAGCTAGTAGCGATCAAGAAGTGATCCTGAACTACTTACGTCGGACATAACTCCAACACCGTGTTCACTTCCCGGACTCACGAGAAGAGACCATCACGGTTACACACGCCGTTGATGTGTATTTTATTTAAGGTCAACTTCGGGTTTTCTACAACCGGACATTAACAAATTCCCATCTGCCTCATAACCGAGCACGGCTTTGAAAGATATTACCCTGCAGGTGTCCCAACTTAGCCCATTATAAGCTCTCACGGTCAACGAAGGATATTCCTTCTACCGGGAAGACCCGATCAATCTCGGAATCCCGGACTACAAGACATTTCGACAAAGCAATAAAACAAGACCAGCAAAGCCGCCCGATTGTGCCGACAAATCCCGATAGGAGTTGCACATATCTCGTTCTCGTGGCACATCCGGATGAGACATCCTACGAGTAAAACCAAACCTCGAGTTTCCCGTGGTGGCCCATGATCTCTGCTCGTTTGAATGGCCTCGAAGAACCTGGTCGAGAGGTTAAAATAAAGATGACCCTCGGGCTCGCGAAAATCCGGGGAAAAGGCTTAGGTGGCAAATGGTAAAACCAAAGTTGGGCCTTCTTTGGGCGAGTCTTATTCAAAGCGAACTGTCAAGGGGTCCCATAAATCACCCAACCGTGTAAGGAACGCGAAATCAAGGAACATAACACCGGTATGACGGAACTAGGGTGGCAAGAGTGGAACAAAACACCAGGCATAAGGCCGAGCCTTCCACCCTTTACCAAGTATATAGATGTATTAATTATAGCAGATATATATATTGTGATATCCCCAACAAGTAAACATGTTCCAATAAGGAACAACATCTCCATGTTCAACAAGGAACAAACTTCAACTTCACCGCAACTAGCAACGCTATAAGAGGGGCTGAGCAAAGCGGTAACATAGCCAATCAACGGTTTGCTAGGAAAGGATGGTTAGGGCTGACATGGCAATATGGGTGGCATGATATAGCAAGTGGTAGGCATCGC
Organism: Aegilops bicornis; assembly: GCA_021605145.1. Lineage (NCBI taxonomy): Eukaryota > Viridiplantae > Streptophyta > Magnoliopsida > Poales > Poaceae > Aegilops > Aegilops bicornis. Next base: position 129,411,081 of record CM038673.1, on the reverse strand, counting down.
AGCATAGGCATAGCAAAAGAGCGAGCATCTAGCATAGCAAAGATAGAAGTGATTTCGAGGGTATGGTCATCTTGCCTGCAATGTTCTCAGAGTTGTCGAAAGCTTAATCCTCGTAAGCGTTCTCAACAGGATCCTCGTTCACGTACTCGTCTCTCGGCTCTACCCAAAGCAACAACACAAACAAAGGAACCACAATAAATCACGGTGCAATGAACAATCAACAAGATGCAAAACATGGCATGATATGCGGGATGTGATATGCAATGCGTATGCAGCGCTCGGAAGGAAATGATGAACCAGGCATCAACTTGGCAAACCAAGTATGCCACTGGAAAGATGAGATGATTTCGGTTGAAATCGATATAAAGATCACCGGAATCGGATGCACGGTTTGGGAATGACAAGCAAAACAAGAATGGCACAAATCTGCCATTAACAGCATGATGCCACTTAGCAAGCAACAATAAATTAAGCTACTGCACCCAAACGTATGAACAAAGTATATGGCAGTGATCTACACAAGATGCTTGACAAAAGATGAGCACTGAGCTTCGGCTAAATCACATCATAACAGGTTCAAACAAGCATGGCAAAAGTGCACAAAATATCAGGCTGGGCATGTCAAAAACAGCATCAGGTTGCAATGTTCAGAGCAGCAAAACCACATGCTACAGGACCTTAAAATAGCAAAATATGGCATGGCATGAATCTACTCAAAGCATAGATCAAAAGTCCCTTACTGACCATAAGCCAAAAAGGACTCGAAAATATAGTAACACCCATGTCAATATTGAAAGTTTCGTTAACAGATTCAGCAACATGGCATGTCAAAAACGGATAACAAGTAGGCATGTTTACAAGCTCAAAGCACTCACTACAGAGCCTTATATGATAAACTAAGCATACATACATTAGGAAGACATGGCATAGAAGACATACATTGGCAAGAACAATAACATAGCATACATGGATCAACCACAACAACCTTGGCAAAATTGAATAACATGTAAACAATCTGCCAGGGAACATTTTATAGCAAAAGTAGAGCTCGATTGACTCAAGCTATGTTACTCCATAATTGCAAACAAGGACATGGATGGATAGAGCAAGACATGTTTAACAAAACATCCTTACTGAAAACAGCAATCACATCGGTAGCATCAAGTTAACATGGCATCAAAATATCAGCTAAACAGGGCTGAAAACAGCAACATCAGGACACCTATTTTGCATGCTTGTGCTAGTCACCACATAGATCACAAAAATACATGGCATACACCCCTGGAAAGATGGCATGGCATATTACAAAACACATGTAGGACTCAAATACATAGGGTTCACACAACAATCACGGAAAAAATAACAAAAGAGCAAGTTCTGTTAAGAAACAGAAACTAACATCACATAGCACTCTTCTGACAGCATTTCGGGCATCAAGATGAGCTCAAATGAAAATGACGCAATGATATGAAATGATATACTCTTCGAGGCGAACATTTTGATATATTATACGCGCAAAATGGAGCAACAGATGCAAAGATATGCTATGATGAAAATGCCAAAAAATATGCACAGGATTTAAGACTTGGAAGAAATAGAGGGGGGAAGAAGGGAAAGTCAACCCTAAGACAGTTTCTGAGGACGGCCGGATCGGGCTGAGCTTCGCCGGAGGAGGTCGGAGGAGGCGGATCCGAGGCGGGGCAGGGTCAGCTGGGCGGCGACTGGGTCGGCGGCAGGGCCCGTGAGGCGCCCAGCAGGCCTTGGCGCCGGGGAGCAGCGGCGTGGAGGCGGCGCCTCGCGGCGCGGCGTGGCGCCGGGCCGGAGGCGGGAGCCGGGCGGGCGGCGGCAGGCTCGCTGGCTCCTCGCTCGGCCGGGCGCGAGGGCGGCGGCGGGCGCCATGGCGTGGCGCCCATGATTGGCCGACGGGCGGACGCGTCCGGCTCGCCCGGACGTGTCCGGCGGCGCGGAGGAGGAAAAAAATGCTAGGGTTTCGTGGGAATGATCCGGATTTGGAGGGGGGTTTGCTTAAATAGGCATAGAGGGAGCTAGGAGAGTCCAAATGAGGTGTAGTTTTCGCCCACACGATCGTGATCGAACGGCGGAGAGCATGGGAGTGACTTAGATAGGTTATAGGGCTGTTTTGAAGGGGTGTTGGGCTGCAACTTAAAAGAGGCCTTTGCGAGAGTGCGGTTAACCGTTGGAGTACCAAACGAGCTCCAAATGACCCGAAACTTGACCGGTGGTCTAGGGGTGGTATACCAAGGCCACTAGACAAACCTCGGTCCACTCCGAGAAGGTTTAGTACCCGCACATGGAAAAACGTAAAAGGGGCCGCCGGGGGAGATAGGAGTGTCGGATTGCAAAACGGACAACGGGAAAAATGCTCGGAATCATGAGACGGACACGTATGCAAATGCGATGCACATGATGACATGATAAAATGCATGACATGGACAAAATGCAAAATGAAGGAAAACCCAACCACGGAGGGAATATCATATCACAATGCCGAAAATGGCAAGAGTTGGAGTTACAAATATGGAAAGTTACATCCGGGGTGTTACAGATGGATAAGACGATTCCCGAGCTCTTTGCAATGCTAAAAGGCTGCGGAGGTAGAAATCAAGAAGGAACATCAAGTGTTGATGGTCAACAAGACCACCAGTTCCAAGAAAAAGGTAAAGGAAAGAAGGGGGACTTCAAGAAGAATGGCAAGCAAGTTGCTGCTCAAGTGAAGAAACCCAAGTCTGGACCTAAGCCTGAGACTGAGTGCTTCTACTTCAAAGGGATTGGTCACAGGAATCGGAACTGCCCCAAGTATTTGGCGGAGAAGAAGGATGGAAAGTGAAAGGTATATTTGATATACATGTTATTGATGTGTACCTTACTAATGCTCGCAATAGCGCCTGGGTATTTGATACTGGTTCAGTTGCTAATATTTGCAACTCGAAACAGGGGCTACGGATGAAGTGAAGATTGGCTAAGGACGAGGTGACGATGCGCGTGGGAAATGGTTCCAAAGTCAATGTAATCGCCGTCGGCACGATACCTCTACATCTACCTCCGGGATTAGTTTTAGACCTAAATAATTGTTATTTGGTGCCAGTGTTGAGCATGAACATTATATCTGGATCTTGTTTGATGCGAGACGGTTATTCATTTAAATCAGAGAATAATGGTTGTTCTATTTATATGAATAATATCTTTTAGGTCATGCACCCTTGATGAGTGGTCTGTTTTTACTAAATCTTGATAGTAGTGATACACATATTAATAGTATTGAGGCCAAAAGATATAAGTTTAATAATGATAGTGAAACTTACTTGTGGCACTGCCGTTTAGGTCATATTGGTGTAAAGTGCATGAAGAAACTCCATGCTGATGGACTTTTGGAATCACTTGATTATGAATCACTTGATGCTTGCGAACCATGCCTCATGGGCAAGATGACTAAGACTCTGTTCTTTGGAACAATGGAGCGAGCAACAGAACTGTTGGAAATAATACATACTGATCTATGCGGTCCGATGAGTGTTGATGCTCGCAGGGGGTATCGTTATTTTCTTACCTTCACAGATGATTTGAGTAGATATGCATGGGTATATCTACTTGATGAAACATAAGTTTAAAACATTTGAAAAGTTCAAAGAATTTCAGAGTGAAGTGGAAAATCATCATAACAAGAAAATTAAGTTTCTACGATCTGATTGTGGAGGTAAATATTTGAGTTATGAGTTCGGTCTTCATTTGAAACAATGCGGAATAGTTTCGGAACTCATGCCACCTGGAACACCACAGCGTAATGGTGTGTCCGAGCGTCGTAACCGCACTTTATTAGATATGGTGCGATCTCTGATGTCCCACACTGATTTACCACTATCGTTTTGGGGTTATGCTTTAGAGATAGCTGCATTCACGTTAAATAGGGCACCATCAAAATCTGTTGAGACAACACCTTATGAACTATGGTTTGGCAAGAAACCCAAGTTGTCGTTTCTTAAAGTTTGGGGCTGCGATGCTTATGTGAAAAAGCTTCAACCTGATAAGCTCAAACCCAAATCCGAGAAATGTGTCTTCATAGGATACCCAAAGGAAACTGTTGGGTACACCTTCTATCACAGATCCGAAGGTAAGATATTTGTTGCTAAGAATGGATCCTTTCTAGAGAAGGAGTTTCTCTCGAAAGAAGTGAGTGGGAGGAAAGTAGAACTTGACGAGGTAATTACCTACTCCCTTATTGTAAAGTAGTTCATCACAGAAATCAGTTCCAGTGATTCCTACACCAGTAAGTGACGAAGCTAATGATGATGATCATGAAACTTCCAATCAAGTTACTACTGAACCTCGTAGGTCAACCTGAGTAAGATCCATACCAGAGGCGATGCAGTAATCCTGTTACGGAGGTCATGTTACTTGACCATGACGAACCTACGAACTATGAGGAAGCGATGATGAGCCCAGATTCCGCAAAATGGCTTAAGGCCATGAAATCTGAGATGGGATCCATGTATGAGAACAAAGTGTGGACTTTGGTTGGCTTGCCCGATGATCGGCAGGCCATAGAGAATAAATGGATCTTCAAGAAGAAGACTGATGATGACAGTAATGTTACTGTCTACAAAGCTCCACCTGTTGCGAAAGGTTTTCGACATGTTCAAGGAGTTGACTACGATGAGACCTTCTCACCCGTAGTGATGCTTAAGTCCGTCCGAATCATGTTAGCAATTGCCGCATTCTATGATTATGAAATTTGGCAAATGGATGTCAAAACTGCATTCCTTAATGGATATCTGATACGTCTCCGTCGTATCTATAATTTTTGATTGTTCCATGCCAATATTATACAACTTTCATATACTTTTGGCAACTTTTTATACTATTTTTGGGACTAACATATTGATCCAGTGCCCAAAGGCGCCTCACATTTGTTGCACGTTTTGTTTCACAAGAATCCATATCAAACGGAGTCCAAACGGGATAAAAACGGACGGAGATTTTTTTTGGGAATATATGTGATTTTTGGGAAGAAGAATCAACGCGAGACGATGCCCGAGGGGGCCACGAGGCAAGGGGCGCGCCCCAGGGGGTCAGGCGCGCCCTGGGCCCTCGTGGCCACCCCGTAAGGCGGTTGATGCCCTTCTTTCGCCGCAAGAAAGCTATTATCCGGATAGAGATCGTGTTAAAATTTCAGCCCAATCGGAGTTACGGATATCCGAGAATTTGAAAAACGGTGAAAGGGCAGAATCAGGGAATGCAGAAACAGAGAGAGACAGAGAGACATATCCAATCTCGGAGGGGCTCTCGCCCCTCCCATGCGATGGAGGCCATGGACCAGAGGGGAAACCCTTCTCCCATCTAGGGAGAGGGTCAAGGAAGAAGAAGAAGGAGCGGGGCTCTCTCCCCCTCGCTTCGGGGCGCCTGGAGCATGGCGGGGGCCATCATCATCACCGCGATCTTCACCAACACCTCCGCCATCTTCACCAACATCTCCATCACCTTCCCCCATCTATCTACAGTGGTCCACTCTCCCGCAACCCGCTGTACCCTCCACTTGAACATGGTGCTTTATGCTTCATATTATTATCCAATGATGTGTTGCCATCCTATGTGTCTAAGTAGATTTTCGTTGTCCTATCGGTGGTTGATGAATTTCTATGATTGATTTAATTTGCTTGTGGTTATGTTGCTGTCGTGCCCATCATATGAGCGCGCGCGTGGATCACACCATAGGGTTAGTTGTATGTTGATAGAAATATGTATTGGAGGGCAAGAGTGACAGAAACTTCAGCCTAGCATAGAAATTGATGCATACGGGATAGAAGGGGGACCAATATATCTTAATGCTATGGTTGGGTTTTACCTTAATGAACGTTGGTAGTTGCAGATGCTTACTAATAGTTCCAATCATAAGTGCAAAGAATTCCAAGTCAGGGAGGACATGCTAGCAGTGGCCTCTCTGATGTCTACTACGCAACCTTCTTCTTGTAGACGTTGTTGGGCCTCCAAGTGCAGAGGTTTGTAGGACAGTAGAAAATTTCCCTCAAGTGGATGACCTAAGGTTTATCAATCCTTGGGAGGCGTAGGATGAAGATGATCTCTCTCAAGCAACCCTGCAACCAAATAACAAAGAGTCTCTTGTGTCCCCAACACACCCAATACAATGGTAAATTGTATAGGTGCACTAGTTCGCCAAGAGATGGTGATACAAGGGCAATATGGATGGTAGATATAGGTTTTTGTAATCTTAAAATATAAAAACAGCAAGGTAACTAAAGATAAAAGTGAGCACAAACGGTATTGCAAATGCTAGGAAACAAGGCCTAGGGTTCATACTTTCACTAGTGCAAGTTCTCTCAACAATAATAACATAGTTGGATCACATAACTATCCCTCAACATGCAACAAAGAGTCACTCCAAAGTCACTAATAGCAGAGAAAAAACGAAGAGATTATGGTAGGGTACGAAACCACCTCAAAGTTATTCTTTCCAATCAATCTGTTGGGCTATTCCTATAAGTGTCACAAACAGCCCTAGAGTTCGTACTAGAATAACACCTTAAGACACAAATCAACCAAAACCCTAATGTCACCTAGATACTCCAATGTCACCTCAAGTATCTGTGGGTATGATTATACGATATGCATTACATAATCTCAATTCATCTATTCAACCAACACATAGAACCTCAAAGAGTGCCCAAAGTTTCTACCGGAGAATCACGACGAAAACATGTGCCAACCCCTATGCATAGGTTCATGGGCGGAACCCGCAAGTTGATCACCAAAACATACATCAAGTGGCACGTGAGATCCCATTGTCACCACAGATACACACGGCAAGACATACATCAAGTGTTCTCAAATCTTTAAAGACTCAATCCGATAAAATAACTTCAAGGGGAAAACTCAATTCATTACAAGAGAGTAGAGGGGGAGAAGAAACATAAGATCCAACTATAATAGCAAAGCTCACGATACATCAAGATCGTGCCAAATAAAGAACAGGAGAGAGAGATCAAACGCATAGCTACTGGTACATACCCTCAGCCCCGAGGGTGAACTACTCACTCCTCGTCATGGAGAGCGCCGGGATGATGAAGATGGCCACAGGTGAGGGTTCCCCCCTCCGGCAGGGTGCCGGAACAGGGCCCCGATTGGTTTTTGGTGACTCCGGAGGTTTTGCGGCGGCGGAACTCCCGATCTAATCTCTGTTCTGGAAGTTTTTCGATACGTAGGTATATATGGGTGAAAGAAGTACGTCGGTGGACCGAAGGGGGGGCCACGAGGCAGGGGGCGCGCCCTAGGGGGGTGGGCGCGCCCCCCACCCTCGTGAGCACCTCCCTTATTTCCTGACGTGCACTCCAAGTCCATCGGGCGGCTTTCCTTCCAAAAATAACTTCTCCAGTTGATTTCGTTCCGTTTTGACTCCGTCTGATATTTCTTTTCCTCGAAACACTGAAATAGGCATAAAACAACAAATCTGGGCTGGGCCTCCGGTTAATAGGTTAGTCCCAAAAGTAATATAGAAGTGGATAATAAAGCCCAATATTGCCCAAAACAGTAGATAATATAGCATGGAGCAATGAAAAATTATAGATACGTTGGAGACGTATCAAGCATCCCCAAGCTTAATTGCTGCTCGTCCTCGAGTAGGTAAATGATAAAAAGATAATTTTTGATGCGGAGTGCTACTTGGCATAATTTCAATGTAAATCTTCTTAATTGTGATACGAATATTCAGATCCATAAGATTCAAGATAAAAGTTCATATTGACATAAAAATAATAATACTTCAAGCATACTAACAAAGCAGTTATGTCTTCTCAAAATAACATGGCCAAAGAAAGTTATCCCTAAAAATCATATAGTCTGGCTATGCTCTATCTTCACCACACAAAATATTTAAATCATGCAGAACCCCGATGACAAGCCAAGCAATTGTTTCATACTTTTGACATTCTCAAAACTTTTTCAATCTTCACGGAATACATGAGCGTGAGCCATGGATATAGCACTATAGGTGGAATAGAATGGTGGTTGTGGAGAAGACAAAAAGAGGGGAAGATAGTCTCACATCAACTAGGCGTATCAACGGGCTATGGAGATGCCCATCAATAGATATCAATGTGAGTGAGTAGGGATTTCCATGCAACGGATGCACTAGAGCTATAAGTATATGAAAGCTCAACAAAAGAAACTAAGTGGGTGTGCATCCAACTCGCTTGCTCACTGTCGGTGTCAAAACCGGCGGATCTCGGGTAGGGGGTCTCGAACTGTGCGTCTAGGCGGATGGTAACAGGAGACAAGGGACACGATGTTTTTACCCAGGTTCGGGCCCTCTCGATGGAGGTAAAACCATACTCATGCTTGATTAATATTGATGATATGGGTAGTACAAGAGTAGATCTACCATGAGATCAGAGAGGCTAAACCCTAGAAGCTAGCCTATGGTATGATTGTTACAGACTAAAACCCTCCAGTTTATATAGACACCGGAGAGGGCTAGGGTTACACAGAGTCGGTTACAATGGGAGGAGATCTACATATCCGTATCGCCAAGCTTGCCTTCCACGCCAAGGAAAGTCCCATCCGGACACGGGACGAAGTCTTCAATCTTGTATCTTCATAGTCCAGGAGTCCAGCCAAAGGTTATAGTCCGGCCATCCGGACACCCCCTAATCCAGGACTCCCTCAGTAGCCCCTGAACCAGGCTTCAATGATGACGAGTCCGGCGCGCAGATTGTCTTCGGCATTGCAAGACGGGTTCCTCCTCTGAATACTTCATGGAAGATGTTGAACACAAGGATAGTGTCCGGCTCTGCAAAATAAGTTCCACATACTGCCATAGAGAGAATAGTATTAACACAAATCTAATCTACTGACGTATTCCGTGACGTGACATCACACCACGGCCAAGTCTTTATTCGAATCGTTTTACTGTCCCACCTCAGCGCGTTTAGCGAGGCGGTTTCCTTGGCACGTCTTGTCGAAGCAGAGATCGTGTCCCCTTATTCCAGGATTCTCATCAATACGGGCGTGGGTAACCCAATCGTGCCCGTTGGTATGTCTCCTCAATCGAAGGCGAGTCCCAAACGGTCACAGGGAGGGCTCTTGGTATTCAACCTCTTTATAAAGAGACCAAGGCTCTACCCCTTTTTTTCAATCTCAATAGAATCCGCCTCTCGCCTCGAGTTCCAACACCCAAAGCTCCAGATTCAGGCGCTTCAGACCTTCGATGATGTCCGGCTCTGACCTTCAAGGCTGGTGGATGCCTTCCTCCATTACGTAAGAAGACGTGCTAAAGCTAAGAGATGCCAGGTATCTAACCGGCAAAATCTCGCATAGGCTACCTGCTCAAGGGCAGGTTATTCCCACTCCCAAGCCTGGTGAGAGCGTGGTGTTTGTGTCTCACTTCCTTCGGGGGCTATACTTCTCGACGGACCCCTTCGTGAGGGGGCTCATGTTTTATTATGGGTTGGAATTTCACGACTTGGCTCCGGAGTCCATCCTCCACATCTCATCGTTCATTGTCGTGTGCGAAGCCTTCCTCCAGACATTCCTCACTTCAGATTGTGGCTTAAGACCTTCAAAGTAGAGCCGAAGATGATCAAGGGGCAGCACGCGGAGTGCGGAGGTGTTGTTATAAGCAAGAATGCCGACGCTCCATGGCCCGAGGGCTCTTTTCAAGAGGAGTTCAGCTTATGGCAACGAGAGTGGTTTTGTATCACAGCCCCTAGGGGCACCAAGTGGGTGGCGCCACCTGCCTTTCGCTCGGGTCCCCCACCACAGCTAGCGTCATGGGTCAATAAAGGGTTTAACTGGGGGCCGTCCAAGGACATGCCCTTGTTGCAGGGCCGCATTCGAGACCTCCTAGAGAGATCAATCTGGTCATAGCGACACAGGTCATGTTGATTCGCCGCACCCTGCCCTGCAAACGTCACCCCCTCCGCCTATGGGAGTTTAATCTGGAGGGACCACGAGCCCTCCAACATTTTATGGGCGCGACGCCCATGGAGATGTACAAATTATTCTTCGGATCACAAGCAATGTGTCCGGACTCAACCGAGGACGCAGGTCTGAGCTGCAATCGCCCGGATACTCAAGTAAGTAGCCCTGTACCCGGACACGCTATCCGTATATTTATCATAAAAATGCCCTTAAAGGAGCTATCCCCTACACAGGAGTGGATAGCGAAAGCAAAGCTAATCAGTGTCCCACCCTCCCCTCGAGACCACGCCGGATCCCGTGTTAACCAGGATGCTTTGGAGGTTGCGCCTTTGGAAGAAGGTGAAGGGGGAACAAGGAAGCTACCGCCTCCTCGAAGGAGGAAATTTGTCGGGGAAAGGAGGAATCGAGAATTCCTCCATCCAGGGGAAGAAGAGGACCGCCTCTGAAGACCCGGAGACCATGGTCTCAAAGCGAGGGAAGAAATCTTCGTCAGAGGGTCCTGTGCCGGGGGATGCGTCGGCCGCACTGTGCACCCAAGGGGATCAGCCCTCCACCGAGCCGTAAGTAGAGAGGGGAGTTTTAAAATGAAAGACATCCCTGTTCTATTTCTGAGAAAGATAACCAAAATTTTACCTTGTAGTTCGGATCTCAGCCCTTCTCAGCAGAGCTCATCTTCAGGGGTTCTTCGTTCGGAGATGATGGAGAGCGGAACGCCTCCCCCTGCCGTACCGCCGTGCGAGGCGGGCGACCTTGAGGTGTCGTCACGGAGGCTTTCTCCGAATCCGGCAGGACCCGAAGGCAGTCGTATGGCCCCCCAAAGCCCTCCGTGTCCGGCCTTCGAAAAAGGCCATCGGACGAGTCCGGCACCGTCCGGTGCACGGTCGGAGGGGCTGAAGGATCTGCTTGGGCGAGCGTCTATCTCAGAAGAACACCGTGCGTTGATGGGTACGGTGATTGAAAGGATTTCATCCGCGGAGAGCGGGTTGTACGAGGTCGTCAGAAGTTTACTGACAGGTTTTGAGGTACGCAAAATGATGTACCTTTTGACAGTTCCGCATATATAAGATGCGCCTGTGTAGATAGTAGCCCACGAGACTCGGTGCGTTGTCGTAAATGACGGCGCCGAGGATCATAATGCCAGGTATAATATGTCGCCTTTCCTATGTAGGTGGCGAAGTGTCCGGTGGCTAGCCGGACTGATGAATTTGCCGAGCTAAAGCGGCAACTTGACGTGGCAGATGCCGACATCGCGCTTGTCAACAAGCGGCTTGACGAGGCACAAGGTATGTAATTTCTCCGAAGACACCTGGTAAGAGGAGCTTGATGTCCCTATCTTACAACATGTGTGCTTGATGCAGATGGTACCGTTGCCATGGAGAACCTTCGGGCGGAACTTGCCCGAGCCAAGGAGCAGGCCAGGAAAAGCGATGCGGCTGCCTTAAAGGCGGCTGAAGAACTGAAAGCCGAACAGGCTGCTCACTGCCGAAGCAAGAAGGAAATGGCCGAGATGGCTGTAAAGTTGAAAAATGCTGCCGACCGTTGCAAGCTTCTTGAAAAAGAAGATCGGGCGGAACAGAAGGACCTGAAGAAGGCCACTACCGAGGCCAAGGATGCTCGCTCTGCGATGAGAGCTATGAAGGAGGAGCTACGTCAGGCCGGAGATATCGCGGCTGGAAAGCCCTTTATGCTGCGGATGAAGTTCGGGGATCCTAAATATGCTCCGTTGGACTGGTTGTGGAGTGCGGCGGACACTTATCTGGACTTGGAGGCGAGTGCCGCGGACGTGGCCGAACACTTCCGAGATCAAAAGGATCACAAAGTGGAAAAGCTTTTTTGGTCACAGTTCCACAATCCAGAATGCCCACTTCCATTAACCGATCGTTTGGCCGCATGGGCGGAGCTGAATAGGTTATCTGGACTCGCCATGAAGTATGTCGTGAGTCATCTGTGGCCGGATAGGCCCGAGCCAAAGAGTTATTTTAGCTTGGTGCAGCAGTTCCTTGGTGCGGTCCCGCATATCAATGCAATGAAGAGGTCAGCGTGCATAGAGGGTGCGCGGATGGCTCTTGCCCGTGTCAAGACATACTGGGCGGAGATGAAGGCCACCGTTGTTGCATCCCAAGATTCAGACGAGAGCTGAGTACCTGCCGAGCACTATTTTCAGGAAGTTCTGCAGGGCGCTCGTTTTATAGAGACGCAGTGCTCAAAGGATGTTATGTTCGAATAACATGTATTAGTGTAAAACAATGTTTCAATGGAATATAAAAGCTTTTTATACTTGTGCCTTCAAGAATTAAAATACCTCCCGTGCGGCCGTTAATGTATATGTGTATATAACTTTGAAAGATGGCAGTCTTGACTTCAACCCCCACGCATATAATGCGGGGTGTTCGCAGAAGGCGATTTTCACACTTGATCCAACGTCTTGGTCCTATAAAGGAGGTGATAGCTAACTAACTAGGCAACCGGACTATAATGCTTTATCACTTTCACTTAGCCATAGGAGTTTGACAGTGGGGCTACTATATAGCCCCTAGGGGCACCGCGCTCACCCGAATTCGGGGCGCGTGTGTGCCTGGCCGGGAAACGGCCCTTCGTTAATGCGGAGGAATCCTATAGACTCCGGCGAGTCATTGAGTGGTTGACCAGTCTCACGCTATATCATGACAGTCAGTTTTCGGCTTTCTCTACTGAGGTGCTCGCCTGGCCGAACCGGGGCACAATCGCAGTAGTTCTCATGGTGCCGCCTTAGCCGATAGAGCGGAACGTAAGGCAGCAAAACACAGGAGCCGGGCAAACCCAACATTTGACCAAAGACATGATTCAGAGCTGATGCATATAAGGCCAAACTCGCGACACCGAACACTCCCTAAGGTATTCGGTCTTTATGAAAACGGGCTGAACAACGCCCTTGGTAAGAAGCCCCTGGTGTCCAGGTACGCGCAAAATTCTGACGTGGCCACATGCCAAGACGCCAGCCCCCTCCTCGGTTATACCAGGAAACCGGGGGATGTATGTCAACAAGAGACAGTGAGAAAGGTTTACGCAGGGTCTTAATCTAAAAAGAATCCTTGGAACGGGTCCCTCGCACGTCCGCTACAGTGTCTCCGCAGCCGTATCCTAGACGGGTGTAGCACGGTGTTCATCTGTAAAAGAGAGGAACTTAGTTGAAAAAGATCGTGCGAAAATGTATGTTATATTAAATAAACAAAGTATAATTCAAAAGATGGGTAAAATTGAGCTTTATTGTCTCTTGTTGTACATGCGCGGAGCCCCTTGTACGGGGCTATGCGGCTGGTAAGCCCTTGCATGTTTACGCCGGACTCGTCTAGCCATGTCCGGGGTCTAAACGACCTATTTAGGTGCTTTGATTAGTGAAGGCGGTTTAGTGTGTGGCTGTCAAGGCAGCCGCACAGTCTTCCGCGCTCGAGGAACACTCGATATTTCCGTTTAATGAGATGATGCCTCGCGGACCGGGCATTTTAAGCGTAAGAGATGCATAATGCGGTATTGCGTTAAAGCGGGCTTAAAGCTTGTCCCAGTATTGCTTGATAGGTACTTGTAAATGGGGCGATGTGGAAGGTTAGCTTTTGGCGGAAGTTGTCGGGGGAGCCGAACATAACTTCTAGCAGGAGAGAACCCGTACAATGGGCATCTGGGCCTGGCGTTACCCCTTGAAAGGAAGTGTTGCTATGGCGAACTTTTGTTGGGTTTATCCCCATTTTGCGGATTGTGTCCTGATATAGCAGGTTTAGACCACTGCCGCCGTCCATTAGGACTTGTGTAAAGTGGAGTCCGTCAATTATCGGATCTAATATCAAGGCAGTCCAGCCTGCGTTCCGGATACTTCTAGAGTAATCCTGATGGTCGAAGGTGATTGGTTTTAACAACCAGTGGCGGGACTCCTCTTGGATAGGCCATATGGCGCGTATCTCTGTAGGCGCCGCTCTGTTTTTCCCTTTTGTCACGTGAAGTGAGTTTACTGTTTTGACTTCTTGTGGGAAGTTCTTTTGTTTTTCGGTGCTCTGCTTGTGGGGTTCGTCATCGTCCTCGCTTGGTGTGTCGAGCCCCATGTGTTCGGCGTTGAGTTTGCCGGATTGCTTGAAGACCCAACAATCTCTGTGGGTATGGTTTGCAGGCTTCCCGGGAGTACTGTGGATTTGGCATATCTTGTCCAAGATTTTGTTTAGGTTAGATAGCTCGTCCCTATTATCCTTGAGGGGCAGCTTTTTCTGATTCTGCCGAGAGCTTTTGAATCCGGCGTTGACTGCCGTGCTCTTCGGGATGTTTCCCTTGGTCCGGCGCTGGTCCTTGCTGCGTCGCGGTTTCCCGTTTCCATCCCTAACTTCGGATGTACTTGGGTCGCTGGTACTGCATCTTGCCAACCAGCTATCCTCTCCTGCGCAAAAGCGGGTCATGAGGCTTGTTAATGCGGCCATTGTTCTTGGCTTTTCTCGGCCGAGGTGTCTGGCGAGCCATTCATCTCGAACGCTGTGTTTGAAAGCTGCTAAGGCTTCGGCGTCTGGACAGTCGACTATCTGGTTCTTTTTAGTAAGAAATCTTTTCTAGAGTTTCCGGGCTGACTCTCCGGGTTGTTGAGTTATATGACTTAAATCGTCTGCATCCGGAGGTCGGACATAAGTCCCTTGAAAATTTGCCCGAAAATCATCCTCGAGCTCTTCCCAACTTCCGATGGTGTTTTCGGGAAGGCTTTTAAGCCAATGCCGGGCTGGCCCTTTGAGCTTGAGGGGTAAGTATTTTATGGCGTGGAGTCATCTCCTCTAGCCATGTGTATGTGGAGGATATAATCCTCAATCCGCATCTGTGGTCTGTTGTTCCGTCAGATGCCTCTATGTTTACGGGCTTGAATCCCGCTGGAAATTCATGGTCCAGCACCTCATCGGTGAAACATAGGGGGTGTGCAGCACCCCTATATTTGGGTGTGTCGTGATGTTCAGATACTTGTTGTGTTGCATTGGTTACTAGAGCTTGCTTTCTTGGCCCGTAGATAGATCTGGCTGGGCCATCTTTTTGATGCGAATCCTTGTGCGGGTCGCATGCCGGCTTGTGTGTGGCGTCGTTTGCCGCTCTATGTTTGCCATGGGGTCGTCTATCCGACCGGGTGGCCCCCTTATTATTTGATTGCGGGGGCTCTAAGGCCTCCTCATCAAATTCGGGCAGTAGTTTTCGCTTCAGGTAGCTCTTTGTGTGGCGGCGCCGCCAGTGTTGTTCACGGTGTTACGTACTTTGCTCCATCTGATTCGAAGTGCGTCTTCCGCGGTTTTGAGCTTCCGCTTCTGCTTTTTCAGGCTACGTGCAATGGCAACGAGCCTTTTCTGGAGGTTACTCTGCTCCAGCAACTTGTCCGGCGTGAGGTCGTCCGGACTGTTATCTTCGCTGAGGACGGGTTGTTCGGTTTGTTTATCCAAGTTGCCCTGTTCAGACGGTTGCTCGAAGGCATGTTCATCGTCCGCCGGCTCGCCCTGCTCTATGGCTGGGTCTGTATGGCTGCTGTCTTTGTCGAGGCGGGACTTGGAGCGGCGCTTACGTCGCCGTTTTGACTGCTTTTCGAGGGAATGATCCCTCGTGGTATCCCTTTGTTCCTCGTCGTCGCTTCCTTTATGTGTGTCCACCATGTATACATCGTGAGGTGAGGTGGTTGTCCAGTGCCCTATAGGTGCTGGTTCATGTTCGTCTCCTACATCGTCGTCCATACCGTCGATGTCTTCGGAGTCGAAGTCGAGCACGCCATTTAAATTATCGACAGTGTCTACGAAGTGGGTGGTGGGTGGGCGTCGAATTTCTTCGTCGTCCGCATCCCAATCCTGCCGGTCATAGTCCGGCCAGGACTCTCCTGACAAAGAGAGAGACCTAAGTGAATTCAGGATGTCGCCTAAGGGCGAGTGCTGAAATATATCCGCGGCGGTGAATTCCATGATCGGCGCCCAATCGGGTTCGATCGGCAGGGGCGCGGAGGGTTCGGAGTCCGGAGAGGAGTCCGGCACCCTGGAGTCACGGATCTCGTAGGGGACAAGGCTGGTGTTCGGCTCGATCGCTGTAGAGATTGCAGCCCCCTAGGCGGTGTCCAGCCACCCGTCCTCAATTGGCGCAATCGGCTCCGAGCTAAGGTTCGGAGCGGACGCGGGTGCGGCCTCCAGGGCACTGTTCGGCGGCAGAGTTAGATCATGCCCATCATAACAGTGCGGCGCGCTTGGCTATGGCTCGAACCCGTCGAAGATCGAGTCTCCGCGGACGTCAGTCGTGTAGTTCAAACTTCCAAATCTGACCTGATGGCCAGGGGCGTAGCTTTTGATCTGCTCCAGATGGCCAAGCAAATTGGCCCGCAGTGCAAAGCCGCCGAATACGAAGATCTGTCCGGGGAGAAAAGTCTCACCCTGGACCGCATCGTTGTTGATGATCGGAGGAGCCATCGGGCCTAAAGATGACGACACAGAGGAACTCTCAATGAAAGCACCAATGTCGGTGTCAAAACCAGCGGATCTCGGGAAGGGGGTAAGAGGAGACAAGGGACACGATGTTTTTATCCAGGTTCGGGCCCTCTCGATGGAGGTAAAACCCTACTCCTGCTTGATTAATATTGATGATATGGGTAGTACAAGAGTAGATCTACCACGAGATCGTAGAGGCTAAACCCTAGAAGCTAGCCTATGGTATGATTGTTGTTCGTCCCCACGGACTAAAACCCACCGGTTTATATAGACACCAGGAGAGGGCTAGGGTTACACAGAGTCGGTTACAATGGGAGGAGATCTACATATCCGTATCGCCAAGCTTGCCTTCCACGCCAAGGAAAGTCCCATCCGGACACGGGACGAAGTCTTCAATCTTGTATCTTCATATTCCAGGAGTCTGGCCAAAGGTTATAGTCCGGCCATCCGGACACCCCCTAATCCAGGACTCCCTCACTCACGAAGACCTAGGGCATTTTGAGGAAGCCCATCATTGGAATATACAAGCCAAGTTCTATAATGAAAAATTCCCACTAGTATATGAAAGTGACAACATAGGAGACTCTCTATCATGAAGATCATGGTGCTACTTTGAAGCACAAGTGTGGTAAAAGGATAGTAACATTGTCCCTTCTCTCTTTTTCTCTCATGTTTTTGGGCCTTTTCTCTTTTTTTATGGCCTCTTTTTTTCTTTTTTTTCTTTTTTTGTCCGGAGTCTCATCCCGACTTGTGGGGGAATCATAGTCTCCATCATCCTTTCCTCACAGGGAAAATGCTCTAATAATGATGATCATCACACTTTTATTTAATTACAACTCAAGGATTACAACTCGATACTTAGAACAAAATATGACTCTATATGAATGCCTCAAGGTGTACCGGGATGTGCAATGACTCATGAGTGACATGTATGAAAGAATTATGAACGGTGGCTTTGCCACAAATACGATGTCAACTACATGATCATGCAAAGCAATATGACAATGATGGAGCGTGTCATAGTAAATGGAACGGTGGAAAGTTGCATGGCAATATATCTCGGAATGGGTATGGAAATGCCATGATAGGTAGGTATGGTGGCTGTTTTGAGGAAGGTATATGGTGGGCGTATGATACCGGCGAAAGGTGCACGGTATTAGAGAGGCTAGCAATGGTGGAAGGAGGAAAGTCCGTATAATCCATGGACTCTACATTAATCATAAAGAACTCATATACTTATTGCAAAAATTTACAAGTTATCAAAGCAAAGTATTACGCGCATGCTCCTAGGGGGATAGATTGGTTGGAAAAGACCATCGCCGTCCCCGACCGCCACTCATAAGGAAGACAATCAATAAATAAATCATGCTCCGACTTCATCACATAACAGTTCACCATACGTGCATGCTACAGGAATCACAAACTTTAACACAAGTATTTCTCAAATTCACAACTACTCAACTAGCATGACTCTAATATCACTACCTCCATATCTCAAAACAATTATCAAGCATCAAACTTCTCATAGTATTCAACACACTCATAAGAATTCTTACAAATCTTGTATGCTTAGCATATTAGGATTATTTAAGAAAATTACGATGCTATTTAAGACTCTCAAAATAATATAAGTGAAGCATGAGAGTTCATCTATTTCTTCAAAATACAACTACCACCATGCTCTAAAAATTATAAGTGATGCACTAGAGCAAATGACAAACTACTCCGAAAGATATAAGTGAAGATCAATGAGTAGTCGAATAATTATGTAACTATGTGAAGACTCTTTAACATTAAGGAGTTTCAGATCTTGGTATTGTATTCAAACAGCAAGCAAAACAAAATAAAATGACAATGCAAGGATAGCACAACTCATGTGAAGAAGCAAAAACTTAGGCTCAACCGATACTAACCGATAGTTGTTGAAGAAGAAAGGTGGGATGCCTACTGGGCATCCCCAAGCTTAGATGCTTGAGACTTCTTGAAATATTATCTTGGGGTGCCTTGGGCATCCCCAAGCTTGAACTTTTGTGTCTCCTTAATTCCTCTCATATCATGGTTTCTCTTTTTATCAAAAGCTTCATTCAGAACAAACTCAACAAGAACTCGTGAGATAGGTTAGAATAAACCAATGCAAAACCTTATCATTTTCTACTGTACCAAATCACTTAGATTATTATTCAATATTGCATACTAAATGCCTCTGCATATTTAATAATCCTATCCTCAAATAGAATCATTAAACAGGCAAACATATGCAAACAATGCAACCATAACAGCAATCTGTCAAAACAGTATAGTCCGTAAAGAATGCAAGATTCATCATACTTCCCTAACTCCAAAAATTATGAACTAAAATTCCCACTGTAATAAATTTATCAGAGCTCAATATTCAAAAATATTCAACATTATACCACTCTTTGACTTTTCTAGGGAATGTTTGCAACAGCGGTAAACTTTCTGTTTTCAAACAGCAACATGCATACTTGCAAAATAAGCATGGCAAAGGCTATCCTTGACTTTTTTATTGAAACTAAAGATGCAAAACATTATTCTAAATAACAGAAAGCAAATACTAACAAAAGAAAATGACGCTCCAAGAAAAACACATATCATGTGGTGAATAAAAATATGGCTCCAAGTAAAGTTACCGATGAACGAAGACGAAAGAGGGGATGCCATCCAGGGCATCCTCAAGCTTAGGCTCTTGGTTGTCCTTGAATATTACCTTGGGGTGCCTTGTTTATCCCCAAGCTTTGGCTCTTGCGACTCCTTATTCCGTAGTCCATCGAATCTTTACCCAAAACTTGAAAACTTCACAACACAAAACTTAACAGAAAACTCGTGAGCTCCGTTAGCGAAAGAAAACAAAACACCACTTCAAGGTACTGTAATGAACTCATTATTTATTTATATTGGTGTTAAACCTACTGTATTCCAACTTCTCTATGGTTTATAAACTATTTTACTATCCATAGATTCATCAAAATAAGCAAACAACACAATGAAAACAGAATCTTTCAAAAACAGAACAGTCTGTAGTAATCTGTAACTAACGCAAACTTATGGAACTCAAAAAATTCTAAAATAAATTGGTGGACCTGAGGAATTTGTATAGTAATCATCTGCAAAAATAATCAACTAAATAGCACTCTCCAGTAAAAAGTTGAAGCTAATCTCGTGAGCGCTAAAGTTTCTGTTTTTTACAGCATGATCATAAAGACTTCACCCAAGTCTTCCCAAAGGTTATACTTGGCACAAACACTAATTAAAACACAAAACCACATCTAAACATAGGCTAGATGGATTATTTATTACTAACCAGAACCAAAAATCAAGGAACTAAAATAAAATTGGGTTGCCTCCCAACAAGCGCTATCGTTTAACGCGCCTAGCTAGGCATGATGATTTCAATGATGCTCACATAAAGGATAAGAATTGAAATATAAAGAGAGCATCATGAAGAATATGACTAGCACATTTAAGCCTAATCCACTTCCTATGCATAGGGATTTTGTGAGCAAACAACTTATGGGAACAAGAATCAACTTGCACAGGAAGGTAAAACAAGCATAACTTCAAGATTTTAAGTACATAGAGAGGAAACTTGATATTATTGCAATTCCTACAAGCATATATTCCTCCCTCATAATAATTTTCAGTAGCATCATGAATGAATTCAACAATATAACAAGCACCTAAAACATTCTTTTCATGATCTACAAGCATAGAATTTTTACTACTCTCCACATAAGCAAATCTATTCTCATCAATAGTAGTGGGAGCAAACTCAACAAAATAACTATCATGTGATTGAAAATTAAGATCAAGATGACAAGTTTCATGGTTATCATTATTCTTCATAGAATACGTGTCATCACAATAATCATCATAGATAGGAGGCATGCTTTCATCATAGTAAATTTTCTCATCAAAGCTTGGGGGACAAAAAATATCATCTTCATCAAACATAGCTTCCCCAAGCTTGTGGCTTTACATATCATTAGCATCATGGATATTCAAGGAATTCATACTAACAACATTGCAATCATGCTCATCATTCATAGATTTAGTGCCAAACAATTTAATGCATTCTTCTTCTAACACCTTGGAACAATTTTCCTTTCCATCATACTCACGAAAGATATTAAAAAGGTGAAGCGTGTGAGGTAAACCCAATTCCATTTTTTTAATTTTATTTTATAGACTAACTAGTGCTAAAACAAGAAACCAAAAGATTCGATTGCAAGATCTAAAGATATACCTTCACTTACCTAACCTCCCCGGCAACGGCGCCAGAAAAGAGCTTGATGTCTACTACGCAACCTTCTTCTTGTAGACGTTGTTGGGCCTCCAAGTGCAGAGGTTTGTAGGACAGTAGCAAATTTCCCTCAAGTGGATGATCTAAGGTTTATCAATCCGTGGGAGGCGTAGGATGAAGATGGTCTCTCTCAAGCAACCCTGCAACCAAATAACAAAGAGTCTCTTGTGTCCCCAACACACCCAATACAATGGTAAATTGTATAGTTGCACTAGTTCGGTGAAGAGATGGTGATACAAGTGCAATATGGATGGTAGATATAGGTTTTTGTAATCTGAAAATATAAAAACAGCAAGGTAACTAAAGATAAAAGTGAGCACAAACGGTATTGCAATGCTAGGAAACAAGGCCTAGGGTTCATACTTTCACTAGTGCAAGTTCTCTCAACAATAATAACATAGTTGGATCACATAAATATCCCTCAACATGCAACAAAGAGTCACTCCAAAGTCACTAATAGCGGAGAACAAACGAAGAGATTATGGTAGGGTACAAAACCACCTCAAAGTTATTCTTTCCAATCAATCCGTTGGGCTATTCCTATAAGTGTCACAAACAGCCCTAGAGTTCGTACTAGAATAACACCTTAAGACACAAATCAACCAAAACCCTAATGTCACCTAGATACTCCAATGTCACCTCAAGTATTTGTGGGTATGATTATACGATATGCATCACACAATCTCAATTCATCTATTCAACCAACACATAGAACCTCAAAGAGTGCCCAAAGTTTCTACAGGAGAATCACGACGAAAACGTGTGCCAACCCCTATGCATAGGTTCATGGGCGGAACCCGCAAGTTGATCACCAAAACATACATCAAGTGGCACGTGAGATCCCATTGTCACCACAGATACACACGGCAAGACATACATCAAGTGTTCTCAAATCTTTAAAGACTCAATCCAATAAAGTAACTTCAAGGGGAAAACTCAATTCATTACAAGAGAGTAGAGGGGGAGAAGAAACATAAGATCCAACTATAATAGCAAAGCTCGCGATACATCAAGATCATGCCAAATCAAGAAAACGAGAGAGAGAGAGAGAGATCAAACACATAGCTACTGGTACATACCCTCAGCCCCGAGGGTGAACTACTCCCTCCTCGTCATGGAGAGCGCCGGGATGATGAAGATGGCCATAGGTGAGGGTTCCCCCCTCCGGCAGGGTGCCGGAACAGGGTCCCTTCTTTTTGGTGGCTCTGGAGGTTCCGGCGGCAGAACTCCCAATCTAATCTCTGTTTTGGAAGTTTTTCGATACATAGGTATATATGGGTGAAAGAAGTACGTCGGTGGACCGAAGGGGGGCCACGAGGCGGGCGCCCTAGGGGGTGGCGCGCCCCACCCTCGTGAGCACCTCCCTTCTTTCCTGACGTGCACTCCAAGTCCATCGGGTGGCTTTCCTTCCAAAAATAACTTCTCCAGTTGATTTCGTTCCGTTTTGACTCCGTCTGATATTCCTTTGCTCGAAACACTGAAATAGGCATAAAACAGCAAATCTGGGCTGGGCCTCCGGTTAATAGGTTAGTCCCAAAAGTAATATAAAAGTGGATAATAAAGCCCGATATTGCCCAAAACAGTAGATAATATAGCATGGAGCAATCAAAAATTATAGATACGTTGGAGACGTATCACTCTCCCACATAAAACTTGCTATCGGTCTAGTAAAGTAGTCAATTGCTTAGGGACAATTTCGCAACCCCTACCACCAGTTTTCCACACTCGCTATACTAACTTTATTACTTCTTTACCTAAACAGCCCATACTTTTTATTTACGTGCACTTTATATTCTTGCAAACCTATCCAAAAACACCTACAAAGTACTTCTAGTTTCATACTTGTTCTAGGTAAAGCGAACGTTAAGCATGCGTAGAGTTGTATCGGTGGTCGATAGAACTTGAGGGAATATTTGTGCTACCTTTTGCTCCTTGTTGGGTTCGACACTCTTACTTATCGAAAGAGGCTACAATAATTGATCCCCTGTACTTGTGGGTTATCAAGACCTTTTTCTGGCGCCGTTGCCGGGGAGGCACGGCGTGGGGTGAATATTCTCGTGTGTGCTTGTTTGCTTTATCACTAAGTAATTATTGTTTGCTGTTCTAAGTTGTTCTCTTTCTTTAATTATGGATATGGAGCATGAAATACCAAAAAAAATAGGTGTACCTGCTACTCATGGAGATGGGGAACCTCCTAAAACCCTCGATGCTGGTTATGTGAAAAATATTATGTACTACTTTGATAATCCTGAGAAAACCCCATTCAATTATGTAATGGGAGACACGTTGGATCAACGTGAATACATTAGGGATTATCGCTTGACTCAAAAAGGGAAACTTTTATGGGATCAAATTCATAAGTTGCATTGGTATGCTTGGGAACTATGCTTGAGATATGATTATACTTGTTGCTCTAGGATGAAGGCTCCACACCTTCCCTTTTCATGCAAATTTAATGATGATAAAACCTTGGCTTCTTATGCTAATGGTATATATGATTACTATGATGTGGAACAAATAGAAGAATTTGTTGCTTTTATGGGTGCTTATGAAATTGAATCTTTGTTTAAAGAGTGTGAAAATTTTGATGATTCACTTTATAGACCTGAAAATTTAGCTATCCTTAAATATTGCAATGAGAATTATGAATTCAATTCTGATATTGATGATTTTATTAAGAGAGTCTCCGCTGTCCGGGAAGAGAATAATATTTTGCAGGAGTCTATGGAAGAAGAAATTAATGACATTGTGAGCTCATTGGATGAAAAAGATGAGGAGGAGAGCGAAGAACAAAAGGAGGAAGAGCAGATTGATCACCCGTGCCCACCTTCTAATTAGAGTAACTCTTCAACTCATACATTGTTTAATTTCCCTTCATGCTTACCAAAGGATGATTGCTATGATGACTGTTATGATCCCGTTGATTCTCTTGAAATATCCCTTTTTGATGATGCTTGCTATGCTTGTGGCCAAGATGCCAATATGAATTATGCTTATGGAGATGAACTTGCTATAGTTCCTTATGTTAAACATGAACTTGTTGCTATTGCACCCACGCATGCAGTCCTATTATCTTTTTGAATTCTCCCAACTACACTATATCGTTGAAGTTAACCCTTATTAAGGATTATATTGATGGGTTGCGTTTTACTATTACACATGATGATTTTGATAGATATAATATGCATGTGCTTGCTGCTCCTACTTGCAATTATTATGAGAGAGGAACTACATCTCCGCCTCTTTATGTTTCCAACATGAAAAAATTGCAAGAAACTGTTTATACTATGCATTGGCCTTTACCTTGTGTGCATGAATTGTTCTTTTATGACATGCCGATGCATAGGAAGAGAGTTAGACTTCATTATTACATGATATATGTTTCTTTGTGCTCACTACTAAATGCCAAGTCATTGCTAATTCAAATTGGCTTTAATATACCTTGGGATCCGGGTGGATCCATTACTTGAGCACTATATGCCTAGCTTAATGGCTTTAAAGAAAGCGCTGCCACGGAGACAACCCGGAAGTTTTAGAGAGTCATTTATTTCTGCTGAGTGCTTTCATATAGTTTAAAACAAAAAAATAAAGAGGGGAACCCAAAACTTTTCAAAAAGGAAAGTGAAAGTGAGAGAGACAAGCATTGTTGAAGTGGGGGAGATCCTTGAACTTTGTTCATGCTCACGGAAACTTTGTGAATCTTGATTACAGAAACTTCTCAACAAAAATAATTATCCCCTTGTACAATTCCATTGTATTATAAAAATAATGTGCCAAGGTTTGCCTTTAGGATGTTTACATTGCTTGTTGGTTTGTGTGGTGCGTAATGTAAACTTTGGCTGTAGAAAAGCGATTTTACATTTTTACTGGAACGTCAAACGGTTCTGAAACTTTTTGCACTGTCTTTACATAAATTTTTTTATTTTTCCTAATTATTTCAGAATTTTTGGAGTATCAGAAGTATGGTGAATGTTCAGATTACTACAGACTGTCCTGTTTAAGACAGATTCTGTTTTTGATGCATAGTTTGCTTGTTTTGATGAAACTATCAATTTCTATCAGTGGATTAAGCCATGGAAAAGTTATATTACAGTAGCTAAAATGCAAAAACAAAATAGGAACTGGTTTGCAACAGTACTTAGAGTAGTGATTTGCTTTATTATACTAACGGATCTTATCAGACTTTTTGTTAAGTTATGTGTGATTGAAGTTTTCAAGTTTTGGGAGAGATCACGATGGATGAAGGAATAAGGAGTGGAAAGAGCCTAAGCTTGGGGATGCATGAGGCACCCCAAGGAAATATTCAAGGACTCCCAAGCAACCAAGCATGGGGATGCCCCGGAAGGCATCCCCTCTTTCTTCTAACAATCATCGGTAATTTTACTTGGAGCTATATTTTTATTCGTCACATCATATGCGTAAATCTTGGAGCGTCTTTTGCATTTAGTTTTCACTTTTCTTTTATGCACCATGCTGGTATGAGATAGTCCTTGGTTTATTTATAGAATGCTCATTGCACTTCACTTATATCTTTTGAGTATGGCTTTATAGAATGCTTCATGTGCTTCACTTATATCATTTGAAGTTTGGATTGCCTGTTTCTCTTCACATAAAAAACCGCCATTTGTAGAATGCTCTTTTGCTTCACTTATATTTTTTAGAGTGTGGGAATATCTTTTGTAGAAAGAATTAAACTCTCTTGCTTCACTTATATCTATTTAGAGAGATGACAGGAACTGGTCATTCACATGGTTAGTCATAAAATCCTACATAAAACTTGTAGGTCACTGAATATGATATGTTTGATTCCTTGCAATAGTTTTGCGATATAAAGATGGTGATATTAGAGTCATGCTAGTGGGTAGTTGTGGATTGTATAAATACTTGTGTTGAAGTTTGTGATTCCCGTAGCATGCACGTATGGTGAACCGTTATGTGATGAAGTCGGAGCATGATTTATTTATTGATTGTCTTCCTTATGAGTGGCGGTTGGGGACGAGCGATGGTCTTTTCCTACCAATCTATCCACCTACGAGCATGCGCGTAGTACTTTGTTTCGATAGCTAATAGACTTCTGCAATAAGTATGTGAGTTCTTTATGACTAATGTTGAGTCCATGGATTATACGCACTCTCACCCTTCCATCATTGCTAGCCTCTTCAGTACCGTGCATTGCCCTTTCTCACCTCGAGATTTGGTGCAAACTTCGCCGGTGCATCCACACCCTGTGATACGATACGCTCTATCACACATAAGCCTCCTTATATGTTCCTCAAAATAGCCACCATACCTACCTATTATGGCGGCATTTCCATAGCCATTCCGAGATATATTGCCATGCAACTTCCATCATCATCATGTACATGACTTGAGCATTTATTGTCATATTGCTTTACATGACTTGAGTATATGAGCCTTATTGGGCCTTAGTGGAGAGAGAGAGGGGAAGCCAGGGTAGGCCGCACGCCCCCTCCCCCTTGGGTCCGAATTGGACTAGGGAAGGGGGGGCGGCGTCCCCCTTTCCTTATCCCTCTTTCCTCCTTCCTTCCTCTCCTACTCCAACTAGGGAAAGGGGGAATCCAACTCCCGGTGAGAGTAGGACTCCCCCTATGGCACGCCATAGAGAGGGCCGGCCCTCCCCTCCTCCACTCCTTTATATACGGGGGAGGGGGGCACCCCATAGACACACAAGTTGATCTCTTAGCCGTGTGCGGTGCCCCCCTCCACAGATTTCCACCTCGTTCATATCGTTGTAGTGCTTAGGCGAAGCCCTGCGTCGTTAACTTCATCATCACAGTCATCATGCCGTCGTGCTAACGAAGTTCTCCCCTGACACTCAGCTGGATCTAGAGTTTGTGGGACGTCACCGAGCTGAACGTGTGCAGATCGTGGAGGTGCCGTACCTTTGGTGCTAGGATCGGTCGGATCGTGAAGACATCCGACTATATCAACCGTGTTGTCATAACGCTTCCGCTTACGGTCTATGAGCGTACGTGGAAAACACTCTCCCCTCTCGTTGCTATGCATAACCTAGATGGATCTTGTGTGTGCGTAGGATTTTTTTTAAATTGCTGCGTTCCCCAACACATCAAGCATTGGAATGTTGTCGGCGCATTGCATAATCCAAATGGCATCACCCGAAAGTGGTAGTTCCTGTGATGTGTTTTGAACGCAGGTTTCTCCTCGTGCTCTTCACGCATGCGGATCTGATGGTATCCCACACACAAATCGATCTTGGAGAAATATTTTGGCCCGGCAAGTTCATCGCGAAGCTCGTCGACAACATGGAGCGGAAACTTGTTCGTCACCATGGTGGAATTTAGGCATTGAAAATCCACATAGAAGGGCCAGTTGCCGCCCTTCTACTTGACGAGTAGGACAGGTCCAGCGTACAAACTCATCTTGTGCGCGATGACAACAGATTTAAGCATATCATGGACTTGCAGTTCGATCTCATCCTTCTGCGCCGATAAGTAGTGGTACAGTATGGTGTTGATGGGTGTAGTGCTCGGCTCCAGATTAAGATTAATTCCATGAAGGTACTAACGGCGCGGGGGCAAGGTTGTTGGTTCAATAAACACGTCCTGGTATTCAAACAAGACTTTCTGAATATTTGGTGGGACGGTTGGAGCTTGTGTTTCGTCAGTCTTCTGAATGGTAACCAAAGCTGTTGTCTAAATATCATTAGCTACCTCCATGCGATATAACTCATATGCATCCAATTCGGAGATGGGAGGCAGGTCTGTTGTTTTGACTCCTTTCAACAAAACTGTTTTGCCCTCGGTGTCGAACTGAATTGTCTTCAATTGCCAGTGACACAACATTGGGCTGTGAGCTAAAAGCCAGTCGATGCCCAGCACACCGCCGTATGCACTCAGTGGTAGCACACGAAGATTGGTGGACGGGCACTTGCCATGCCAATTGGTTCACAATCTTCACCGTACGCACTCAGTGGCAGCATGCGAAGATTGGTGGCCGGGCACTTGCCATGCCAATTGGTGCACAATCTTGTTGCCGAGGAGCCATTGTCCATTGGCCATGCGAACTGAAATCGGGGCTAGTTTGTCAGTTTGTGCAGAAAGCCGGGCGGCAAAGGACTCACTGATGAAACTGTGAGAGCTTCCCGAGTCGACCAGCAGCAGCATGATCAGATCGTCCACTGTGCCCGTAGGCGAATGGTGGAAGTGCCTTCCTCGCCAGAAACTGCATGTTGACTCAGAGAGCAACATTCAAGTTCGTGCGGAGCTGGTGCATCCAGAAGCTGCAGCGCGTGCACTCTATCATCAGATAGAATTTCACCGAATTCACCCACCTCGATAATTAGGATGTGTCACATGTGCTTGCACTGGTGCTCGTAGGAGTATTTCTCACCGCAGTGGAAATACAGGCCGTTAGCTCGCCGAAACTCCCGCAGTTGCTGCTCTCTGGCAAAGTCATGGTTTCTTTGAGCGCAGGGAGCTCTTCTTTGCGCGTCTTTGGAACGGGAGTTCTTTGCCATTAGGCGGTGGTGCACGACCCACTGGTATGATCCGATGGCGCGGGGCGTGTTGTTTCTCCAGCCCCTCTTCCTAGATTCATGCGAACATTGCGGCTCGCGTGATGCTGGAAGGAGCTTGTAAGCGCATGCCGAGCCGTAGTTCGTCTTTAAGCCCAATCAAGAACTGGGAGATGAAAAACTGCATCCTCAAGATTGGATCCAAGGACAGAAGATGGTACATCAGTGTCTCGAATTGCTGACGATATTCCTGCACACTCCCTGTCTGGCGCAACTAAACAAATTGGTGCATCTGTGCCTCAAACTCTTTTGGCCCGAATTCCTCCCAGACAGTCCGGCGGAACCCTGTCCAGGACATTCCTGGATGTTTCTGACGGTGTGGCTGCAGCCACATCGCTGTCAGTCCGTCCATGTACAGAGAGGCCATGGTGACCTAGCTGTGTGGTGGCACACGGTACAAATCGAAGTATGAAACACACCGCTCGAGCCAGATGCATGGGGCGTCGTTGTTGAACCGCGGGAAGTCGTGCTTGGGCGGCTTGGTGTACATATCGGTCCTGCGATCCCGATTGATGACCGTGGGCGATGTCTGGACCAGCAAAGGCGGGCCGTGGTTGACGAGCCGCGCAAACGGCAACTGGGCTGCCCTGTTGGTGTAGAGGGGTAGTGGCGTTGGGCGGGTTGGTGGTGGAGGTGGCGGTGCTGGTGGTGCGGTTGCGGAGGAGCCCACCATTGTCGGAATGCTTAATGGCGACATGGCGGCGGTGTCGTGCGAGGCGGTGGGGTCGACCGTTGGCGCGGCCTTGTGGGCCTCATACACATCTGTTTGGGTGAGGTCGATCTGCTTGGAGAGATGTTTGAGCTCGGTGGACACCTGCTCGTTGTAGGAGAGCTGCGCTTGAAGTCGTTCATCGGCTGTCTTCTGGTTTGCATCGAGGCGGCAGATGAACATCTCGAGCAAGTTCTGCAACTTATCGATGGTCTCCATCATCGCGTCGAGGACACGGTGGGTCTGCGGCGAGGGTTTGGAAGGTGCCGTGGTCTCGCTCCAAATCGGCCGAACCCCGAGCAGGATTTCGGGCGAGCTCACCGGAGCGGCTCACACCTAACCCGGTGGATTTTATCGGCGATCGAGAGGGTATGAGATCAGCGGCAGCGGTGAGGTGGTGGGAAAATAAATTCTAGGCTATGATTACCAGATTGTTATGACCCGGGTGAGAAGGGACCGAGAAGGGAGATAGGCGAGGAGTAGCATGTTAGGTGAGCGTGAGCTTGGAGAAGGGGAAAGGGAAACTAGTTGATATTTCCATCGCTGCCTCACACACTGGATCATACAATTTGTAGCTGCCCACCCGGGCTAGCCAACCCTAGCCTTGGGCCCAACACATTACACGACCTTTGTCCCAACATACACCACTCTCTTTCTGTTGCGGTTTTGTTAAACGCAGTTAACTGAACTGCACTTTCAGTCCACTGCAGATATGTCATCTGCAGTTGTTGGGGATATAACTACTGGGCGTAAACCGGCCTATCTGGGCCGGGTTAACTTCATCAGTAGATCAACAGTGTAGAAGCCCAAGAGGCATGAAAGTAAGGGCCCAAGGCATGTAGTCGGTTTAGCACCGTAGCTATAAACCGCCCGATATGTAAACTTGTATCATAAGTTAGGAATAGAGAGAGACCAACCGGATGTGTATGAACCGGAGATTGGGACTCTTCAACCGACAAGCGTCACCCATGTATATAAGGGGACGACCGGGACGGTTCAAGGACAACAACTTCGAGGCCTAGGAGAAGCTTATTTGCTCCCTAGTCATCGAAACCACATCAATCCAATCACAACTAGACGTAGGCTTTTACCTTCATCGAAGGGGCCGAACTAGTATAACTCTTGTGTCTTTGCGTCCGCTTTAACCCCTTCAAATTAAACCGTAGCGATGGCTCCACGACTAAGTCCTTTCATGAGGACATCTGCCGTGACAAAACCACGACAGTTGGCGCCCACCATGGGGCTATCGCACGATGGTTTGATGATCTTGGAGGGCAAGTTCAAGGACTCAAGGCTATCTTTGTGGTCAGATGACCAAGAGTCGTCGCGGCAAGCTCTACATCGACGACGCAGGATGGGGCCCCGAGACCGGTTCAATCGAGTACGGATACCGGGTCCCCTTTGGTGGCATCCATGTTTTCATCGGCAAGATCGGGGAGCCAGGGCCTAAGCCGAACATCTGCACCGACCTCGTCGAGACGGCTCAGCGTACGAGATCTGCCCAAGCTAAACCGGCCGTGAGGCGTTCCTTTGTGGGAGTTATCCACGGAGGAAGTTATGAGGGCGGATCAGAATCTGCACCGAACTGTCATTTGCTCGACGGCGAATCGTCAACCGGAGAAACTGAATCAGACGGCTACAAGATGGCCGGATTGGAGGCTATTCCGATGGTGATAGTATTCCGGACCCCTTCGATCTACCCAACCGGGTTGGAATATTCATGGCCGGTACACAAGCGGTGCTTCATTCTTCGACGGCTGCGGCGATGATGGCCGGCTCAACAGCGGCGACGGCTGCCGGGGCAGGAGGCCTCGTCGCCCACCACTCAAGTTTTATCGATCTGTTCGATGTGTTGGCTGCGCCGTGGCGTAGGTTAACCCGGCGGATCAGGACGCTCACAATGCGGAGATTGCAAAGGTAAAGGAACAAATCGCCCGAGGCTAAAACGGATCTAGCAATGCCGACGCCAGGATGACGGTAGAACGGGCCGCTTTAGATGCGCAGGCTTATAGGCTCATGTTGGATCAGAACGCGTCGCATGAAGTCATGAAAAGGAAATATAGATCCCGTTTGCCTTCAGGTTTCGGAGGAAGAGACCTTTTCAACACCCCCGGAGCGGGAACCAGTAATCCGCCAGCAGTAAACCGGACGGAAGCGCCTGGGATGAATGCGCCGGTTCAACCCCGTTTGATAGATCTGCCTCGTCATAACGCCAGTATACCTCAGGCTGTGCAAACACCTCCGGGCCACTACTCCAATCCGATGGATAACCTTGTTGCAGCTGCGGCGCGGCTGGAAGCTATTCCAGTTGAAGGTGATTCACCGCAGGCAGTAGAGACGCGCCGGGTTAAGGAGCTCCTTAGAACAGCCTTAGTTCAACAGGAGGCGTATTCATACAGCCGCGACCGGATCCACTCTACCCCCCGCCCAAGCCGGAGCTATAGCAGGCACGTGGATGAACCGCCAGATCAAGTAATGCACGGCGTAGGCGCCCGTGGCAACCACCCGGCAATGTGGTGTCTATAACGCCCAGGAGTTAGTAGACCGGCCCCGAGCACGCAGGGAGGCCGAGTTAGCAGCACAGCATCAAGCATATCAGCCTACGCCGGTTCGTCCAACCATCTCGATCGAGCCTGGGATTTCCTCTAGCTCTTTGGGGGTACCTTGCCTCGTCCCCGCTTTACGCAATGTGCGCTTGCCCAAAGATTTCAAGGGTCCGCGCAAGGTGCCAAATTACACTGCCGATTTAGCTCCAGAAGCATGGATAGAAAGTTATGAAATGGCCATGGAGATGCTGGATATGGACGAGGCAGCATGTGCAAAGTACTTCACCATGATGCTCGAAGGTACGGCCCGTACTTGGTTGAAGAGCTTGCCACCCAATTCTATCAGTTCATGGGCCCAACTGCGGACCAGGTTTATCCAGAATTTTAAAGATACATGTAAACAACCCATGTCCGTAGTGGACTTGGCGGCTTGTGTCCGTGGGGAAGGAGTCAACAACCCGTTGGAGTACGCCGTGTTTGAAATCCTGCATTCATCGACCGGATAAATGCTGACTGCGATCATAACCCTGGAGGGTAATTGCTGGTTTACGCCTTTAAAGTTGAAGTTGGGGCGCATGAAGCGGTTCTGTAATGACATGGGCACTCTCATGGGCGCTTTAGTAAAATATGCTGATTCTGATAGTACCAAGGATCCCGAGTCTGACGATGACGAGACAGAGAAGGGAAAAAAGAACAGCAACTTCAAGGGCCAGCAACATCACTCGGCAGGTAACGCTGGAGGCAAGCGTAAGGCGAATGGCAACATGGACTTCGTGGCCAACACCAATGCGCAGGACAAGGGTTAGCGGCGCAAGGGCAAACGGCCGAATCGAGGCGGCGCTCCTAATCCCAATCCAGACCGCTTGAACTATTTACTGAATCAACCCTGTCCGAAGCACGGGACGACGGAGACACCGGCAAACCACCTCTGGAAAGATTGCTACATTATGCGTGAGTTCAAGAATTCCAATGCTTTCCGGTATGATCGGGGTTCGGGCGGCGTTCAGAACCGGACCAGGTTTCGTGGAGGAAATTCAGTTCAGGATTTAATGGTGCTCCGGCGGACATAGCAATCGTAACAATCGAATAGCCAAAGGTGGTTACAGCCAGCAGCAGCAGCAGTCGGGTTACCAGAGCCACCCAAAGCAGTTGAATAGTGGGCAGTATCACGTCTTCACCACCAGCTTAAACAAGCGAGACCGGAAGCTTCAGAAGCGGGCAGTCAACACTGTTGAACCGGCCGTGCCCCATTTCCTGCGCTGGTCAGAGCAGCCCATTATTTGGAGTAGAGAGGATCATCCTCCTCGGGTGGACTATCCGGGTCAGCTAGCCCTGGTAGTGGCACCTCAGGTGGGAGGTTATAAGTTCACCAAGGTACTCATGGACGGAGGGAGCAGTATTAACATCCTGTACTATGAGACCTTCCGTCGTATGGGGTTAACAGATAAACATCTCAAACCGGCCCAATACAAAGGTTCCATGGGGTGGTGCCTGGCAAGTCAGCATATCCGGTTGGTAAGATAGCTCTGGAAGTGGCCTTCGGAGATGAATATGATTCTAGATCGGAAACATTGACGTTTGAAGTGGTAAAATACAAAGTCCATATCACGCCCTATTTGGGCGGCCGGCTTATGCCAAATTCATGGCACGGCCTTGTTATATTTATCTGCAGCTCAAAATGCCGGGTCACAAGGGGACAATAACGGTTCATGGGAACTGCAAGATCGCTTTGGAATGTGAGGAAGGTGATGCAGCTTATGCAGAGTCGGTTTGTGCCTCCGAGGAGCTGAAGTATTATAAGGACAATGTTGATCCGACGGACATGACTCCATTGAAGAAGCCAACCACAGAGCATGATCCGACCCTGAAATTCAAATCGGCAAATTTGAAACTAAGCTTGTTGACTTCATGCCCGCGATTCATCCAAACAGTTCGCATCGGTGTCAACCTGGATCCAAAATAGGAAAGCGCTCATCGAGTTCATCCGTGATAATCGGGACATTTTTGCCTGGAAACCTTCTGACATGCCAGGTGTACCGAGGGAACTCGCTGAGCACACTCTTAATGTTGATCCCAAGTACAAACCGATGAAGCAGTTTCTCCGCCGGTTTAACGAAGAAAGGCGCAAGGCCATCGGAGAGGAGGTGGCCAGGCTCTTAGCAGCTGGTTTCATCGTTGAAGTTTTCCATCCAGAATGGCTTGCTAATCCGGTGCTGGTTCTTAAGAAAAACAGCACTTGGCGCATGTGTGTGGATTACACAGATTTTAACAAGGCTTGTCCGGCAGATCCTTTTGCCCTCCCCCGCATTGACCAGATTATTGATGCCACTGCGGGTTGTGAGCGTTTGAGCTTTTTGGATGCGTATTCTGGGTATCATCAGATCAAGATGGCAGTTAAGTACCAGGAGAAAACAGCGTTTATCACCCCCTTTGGAGCCTTCTGCTATGTGTCTATGCCTTTTGGGCTCAAGAGCGCCCAAGCAACTTATCGGTAGCGTACGTAATTGCTGCATAAACAGATCGGCCGTAATGTGCACGCCTATGTGGATGATATTGTGGTCAAGTCAAGGAAAAGGAGACACCGATTGGTGATTTGAAGGAAACCTTTGACAACCTGCGGGTTTACAAGATGATGCTCAACCCGCCAAAGGTGTTTTTGGTGTTCCGGCAGGCAAGTTATTGGGTTTTCTCGTGTCCAACAGGGAATTGAAGCTAATCCGGAGAAGATTACGGCTATTACTTCCCTGGCTAAACCGAAGTGCATTAACGACGTCCAGCGTTTGGCAGGCCGGATTGCCGCACTAAGCCGGTTTATCAGCCGCCTCGAAGAGAAGGCCATCCCTTTATACCAGATGCTGAAGAAGACAGATCAGTTTGTCTGGAGTCCAGCTACTGATGAAGCGTTGGAGGACTTAAAGCGGCAATTGGCCATCCCTCCTGTGCTTGCCGCTCCCATTGACAAGGAGCCGCTTCGCTATATGTTGTCGCTAATGCCGAGGCGATTAAGCGTGGCCATTGTGGTAGAACGGAAGGAGGCAGGGAAGGAGCATCCAGTTCAACGTCCGGTTTATTATATCAGCGAAGTACTTATTGAATCTAAGCAAAGGTATCCACATTGGCAGAAACTGGTGTATGGGGTTTTTATGGCTAGCCGGAAGCTGAAGCAATATTTCCAAGGGCACCCCATCACGGTGGTCAGTTCTGCTCCTTTAGGTGATATCATACAAAACCGGAAGCGATCGTCGGATTGCTAAGTGGGCTATAGAGCTTGGGCCGCACGGTCTGAAGTACGTGCCTCGGACGGCGGTAAAGTCTCAAGCACTTGTGGATTTCATTAATGATTGGACAGAGTTGCAAGCACCTGAAGAAAAGCCGGATCACACATATTGGACCATCCATTTTGACGGATCCAGGCAATTGGAGGGCTCGGGGGCAGGAGTCGTACTAACTTCCCCACGAGGTGACAAGTTTTGTTACGTTCTTCGCTTAATGTTCCCTTGTACTAACAATGCAGCTGAGTATGAAGCCTTGCTCCATGGTCTCCGGATGGCTAAAGAGATGAACTTAAGCCGGGTTAAGTGCTTCGGTGACTCGGACCTAGTAGCTCAACAGGTATCCGGCACTTGGGATTCCAAGGACCCACTCATGGCTGCATATCGTCGTGAAGTGGATAACGCCGCGGGTCATTTCAAGGGCTATCAGGTGGACCACGTGGATCGTCGGAGGAATGAAGCGGCGGACGCTTTAAGCCGGTTGGGCTCTCAACGCAGCCGGTCCCGCCTAATGTTTTTTCTCGACGTCTTCGCACAACCCGTCGGTTAAGCTCCCTGGTGAAGCGGATTTGGCTATTCCTGATCCGGAGGCTCAATTGGTGGCAGCTCTTCACGCCACTCCGGATTGGACACTGCCTTATCTTGCGTACATGAACCGGGGCGAGTTACCAAAATCGGAGACGTTGGCTCGGCAGATAGTCCGGCGATCTAAGTCTATGACTATTATTAATGGTGAATTGCATCATTGCAGCGTATTCGGGGCGTTTCAACGCTGTGTGTCCCCTGATGAAGGCTATGAAATATTGCGTGAGATCCACGAAGGAGATTGTGGTCACCACGCCGGTTCAAAATCCTTGGTGGCTAAAGCATTTCGCCACGGTTTCTATTGGTTGACTGCTCATGCTGATGCGGAAGATCTGGTCAGACGATGTGATGGTTGCCAAAAGTTTTCCAGACGTGCTCATGTACCGGCCCAAGAATTGAGTATGATTCCGATTACTTGGCCATTTGCAACTTGGGGGCTGGATATGGTTGGACCTTTTAAAAGGTCCAAGGACAAAAAGACCCACCTCTTGGTAGCGGTTGACAAATTTACAAAGTGGGTGGAGGCAGAACCTGTTAGCAAGTGTGATGCAGCTACGACGGTTCAGTTCATCAAAAAGGTGATTTTCCGGTTTGGCTTTCCACATAGTATCATCACAGATAATGGTACCAACTTGTCTAAAGGTGCCATGAAAGAGTTCTGCGAACGTGAGCACATCCGGCTAGATGTTTCTTCAGTAGCACACCCACAGTCCAATGGTCAAGCGGAAAGAGATAATCAAGAGATCTTAAGAGGCATCAAGCCACGGCTTATGCTCCCTTTGCAGAGGACACAGCGAAGTAGGGTAGAAGAGCTACCGACTCTGTTATGCAGTATCAACACTACGCCTAACAGGTCCACGGATACACACCGTTCTTTATGGTTTATGGAGCGGAGGCGGTTCTCCCGATGACATCCGTCATGATTCACCTCGTGTGGCTGCTTATGTTGAAGCGGACAACGAGACGGCACGACAGACGCTTTGGATCGGTTGGATGAGGAGCGTGACATAGCAGCTGCCCGCTCGGCAATTTACCAACAGGATCTTCGTCGTTATCATAGTCGCCGGGTCAGAACCAGAACTTTTCAAGAAGGAGATTAGGTGCTTCGGCTCATCTAAGACCAGATGGATATGCACAAATTATCCCCTCCTTGGGAAGGACCTTTTGTGGTCAGCAAGAATCTGCTCAACGGGTCATACTATCTGATCGATATTCGAGATCATAAAGACTCACGCACGTCGGAGGAGGAGACCAACAGGCCATGGAACATAGCTCATCTTTGGCCTTATTATACCTGAGCCATCGGACCTACTTATGTACATATTATAACAGTGTTTATGATATAAATAAAGTAATAAACCGGAACCTCAGCTAAAGCAGGGTATCTGTTCTGTTACATCATGTGTGGTTACACGGAGTTGCTATGTTTTGCAAACGACCTCCGGTTTACCCCCTGAATTTGCTTTTTAAGAGCTTTGTAATATCACTTGGGGGCTTGGTCGTGTCCGAACCAATGCAACACCTTTTGATAGGCAAAAGCCACCAGATCACTTGGGGACATGGTCAAGTCTGAACCAGTCATGCCGCTTGATTGGCCTAAGGCCATAGAGTCACTTGGGGGCTTGGTCGAACCCGAACCATTGCCACGCCACTTGATCGGCATAATGCCACGGTTTCAGTTGGGGACCTGGCTGACTTGAATCATAGCTACACCTTATAGGGAGCTTGATCGTGTCCGACCATGGTAACACCATCTGATCGGCTCAGTAAAGCCTTCTTTTTTGCAAATGGTTTATCATGGCCTTTGCTTCCATGATTTTCTTGATTATTTTTGTGTTTCTTAAACCGACAACATTTTTAAGCCGGTTCAAACTGTCAATTGACGAAATTCGGTCCATTTTAAATCTGGAGATAGTTTCATCGGTTTGGTTTGTTCTGTTAACATCCCATTATGGGGTAGCAGGGGGCTTGTCATGACCCGGCACGGTTTACGCTGTAAACCGGCATTATAAATACAGGAGCTATTTTCTTCTTTGACGGTAAGGGTTTATACAACCTCCGCTTCAAGATTGGTTAAACCAACTTTATGCCCAGCGATGGCAGGTATTTTGTATCACAATTTTTGATTGTATACCTCCATATTTCATATATATATGAACATCACAAGCCAACTGGCGGTACAAACCGCCGTGGCGGTTTACGATTTTGTGACCGCAGCAATATAGATTGAAAATTTCGATCATTCACGCAAAGGTATCGCACCTATGCACGAAGGCATATTCAAGGCAAGAGTATTGGCTATCCTATTACAAGGCAACATGGTGCCCAAATAAGATCATTTGTTTTTGGCGGAAAATAATGAAGCAGCTATTTAAACCGCTTCCGGTTCATACTTGCTCGCCCGCCCTGATGGTTGTGGGTCGCCCTGCGCCGCTTCAGCTTCTTCATTTCTACCCACCGGCCGGAAATCAACAGTGGTCCATCGATTCCCATTAAAGCTTGAAAGACAGCCTCTTCATGGATCAGGGAAGATGGTTCAATATCAGGAGCGTAAGTGTGCTTACGGTTTGGGGGAATCAGGTTCTCCGCTTCAGGAACAGGTGCAACCACTCGCTTGTTCTGATCGTCATATTGACCTTGATAATGTGACAAATTTGTCTCTTCGACTAGTTGGCAAGCCAGAGGGCGCACCGCCCGGTTTATTGCTCTCAGATCATTCTCGTTGAACTCTGAACCGTCTTCCTTCAAACTGGATAGCCTGAGCTGCCTCCACAGGATCGAAGTCTGGCACCCATGCTTTGGCCCGGATTAAAGCATTAATGGCGCCGGTTCGAGCAGCAGATTTTTTCAGCTCTTCAATCCGGGCGGGGAGCATGGACAGCCTCTTAAGAGTGTCTTGGATCAAGGAGGGTGCCGGATTGTTGTGTGATGCAGTGGAGATGATTCGCTGCGCCCCGTTGTACAACTGCTCTACTAGGGTATAGACAACTTTCAATTTCATCCGCACATCTGCTCCCAAGTGACCAATACGTGTGCCTATGACAATAAAAGAACAATCACAAACCGGACTTATCATAATAAAGGACAAGTTGTTCTACAAGGCAAGAAAAGCTTACCAAAGATAGCAGCAGCCATGGCGTGCACTTGTCGCTTCACGCTGGTCAGCTCCTCCACCACCGGTTTAAGGGCAGCTTCAGCATTTTCAGCCCTTTTGGTTAAAGCGGCCTTTTCAGTATCCCAGCCGGCCCGCTCAGACTTGAACCACTCCTTGAGTTGCTCCATTGTGGTCAAGGCGGTTTTCAGTTCATCTTTGGCTTTGGAAGTTTCTGCTTGCTGAGTCTTCAGATTTTCTTGAAGGTCATTGATTTGTACGCCTTGTTGACATATTTCGCTCTGCAACGAAACAAGAGCACGTTCAATATCTTCATTACAAGTCCCGAGTGCATAACCAGTTATACACTTGGCACTTGGGGGCTAATGCATATTTGATCATCATCTACAAACGGAATCACAAAGTCCCAAGCTTAATACAAGTATTCAACTTGGCACTTGGGGGCTAATGGTTATTTGCTCGAACATGTTCTGATGCAGTGATATGAGTTACAGTCCCGGTTTAATTATATTACAGTTAAACCGGCCCTTGGGGGCTAGGAGAGCTAACAACAATTGAAACATTCTAGTAGAAAGAAACATGGAGATTACCTCAAATTTTTCTTTCATCATCTTCACCAAGCCAGCTTCGTAATCACGGCTAGTATACAGCCGGTTCAAATAACCAGAATGAAGGTCTTGGGGGCTCAGAGCAGCGTAAGTTGCCAGATCAACATCCCACTTGCCCTTGCTCATAGTGGCAGATTCTTCCTTGGCCGAATGCTTAGCTAAAGCAACCGGGTTGCCCGGTTCACTGTGGCCAAAACCAGTAATTACAACATCATCGTCCTTGCTAACGCCGGTTTGACCAGGAACGGTCGTTTTATCGGCAGGACGAATTGGACTGGTGGGTTTTTCAATCCGGACCGGGCTTCTGGGCTGGTCAGAAAGAAGGGAGGAATCAATAGGCCTGTCCTCAGCAACAAGATTGCCATCATGCAATCGCGGGTCATTGGGCGTGTCTTCACAAATAGCCGCTTCAGGATTTGGGGCGCTGTCCGGTTCAGGGGCAGCTTCTTCGTCAACCGTCTTATCCAGACGAGCCTTTTTACTTGGCCTCGGTTTAGCCCTGGAAAGGCACAATAACAGTCAAATACAGCGTATGTTATGCAATGATGCACTAGAAATAATATGAAGTGTATGACTTACCCAAGCACCGTTTTAAGCGGTGGCAGCTGGGTAGCTGATGACTCGCCAGATGAAGAGTGGGAAGTGACCTGATAATCGGAGTCAGATGGATTAAGGGGTTGACGAACACAGCCCGCTTTAGGGTAAGCACTGACAAGCAAATTAGAGACCTCTGAACGATGTTTGCAAACCGGACTGTTTGGTAAACCAGCGGAGGTAACTACCTGGCCGCTGTGCCGAGTTGCGGCGAGCTTCATGTTGTTGAGTCTTCATAAGAAATTTGGGATCCAAGTAAGCAAGGGGATGAGAAAATCTAATTTTCCGGTTTGCCCGACGGATTTTTAATGAAGGCGAAGGACTTGAATTAGAGGAGAGAATAATTACCTCTACATCATTAGCAATGCTGGCTTCAGCATCATCCTGACAAATATCATCGTTAATTAGGCGTGTGAAAAGTAAGCCAAGTGAGTCAAGTTCTACCTCAAGGTCCGGATTACCCACATCATCATCCACGGCCGGATCAGAAGATGCAGTGGTTCTCCTTTTATAAGCAGTTCTCTTGACAGCTTTGGTCTTTTGCCGGATTGGTTTTTCCGGTTTGTCTGGCTTCTCTGGTTTCTCTTGTGGATGTTTCTTGCTCCAGAATGGATCATCACCCTGATTGAGCAGCAGTTGAGGTTAAAAATGATGTCCAAAACAACAGTAATATATTCAGTAAAGATTAGTCAGAAGTCTTACAGAGGGTGGTTTGTTGATAGCACAGAACGGGAGCAGACCGGTTCGGGCACAGAGATGTTCCGGTTCATTCAACATTTTCTTCACCGCTTCAGTGACCTCATCATCGGTGAGCTGAATATTAATGTGTCGGAGGGGGTCATTGACACTACCAGAGTATTCGCACATTAAACCGGAGCGCTGGGAGAGGGGCAGTATGCTCCATGATATCCAACAGCGTGCGAGATCAATTCCGGTCAGACCATTAGCCATGAAGGCTCTGAGCTTGGAGAGTTGAGGAGCGTATTTGCTTCTCTCATTAGCGGTTAGCCTTTGCGGGAAGGGATGTGCATTACTGAGTCGCTCAGGACGAAAACCGGGCAAAGGATTCTCATTGGCAGGTGAGGTGTCTCTGCAATAAAACCATGTTTGATTCCATTCCTAGGGGTGGCTGTGCAGTTTGACATGAGGATAAGTGACCTCCTTCCTATTTTGAATCGCCACACCACCTAATTCTGTGTTGGGCC
Source organism: Aegilops bicornis (assembly GCA_021605145.1). Lineage (NCBI taxonomy): Eukaryota > Viridiplantae > Streptophyta > Magnoliopsida > Poales > Poaceae > Aegilops > Aegilops bicornis. Next base: position 129,370,177 of record CM038673.1, on the reverse strand, counting down.
CGTCGGTGAACTCTGTGCGGCGGTTTAGATGAAAGCAGTCTCTAAACAATTCAACCGTGGGTTCTTCTTGAAAGTATGCTTCACAGAGCACTTGGAAGTGAAAAATATTGGTAATAGAATTGGGGCCTGTATCTTGCGGACGGAGTTGAAAATTGGCTAGCACATCCCGGTAAAATTTTGAACCGGGCGGATTAAAGACCCGGGCTAAGTGATCTGCGAACACTACAATTTCTCCCTCCCGAGGTGTGGGTGGACATTCGCTGCAGGAACCCTCCAATGGATAACATTTTTGCCGCTTAAAGCGCCAACAAGACAAGATTGTTTAGTTGAGTTTCGTGACACGGAAGGCGCCAGTTGCATTCATACACTTGTTTGGCCATCTAAAAAAGAAAAGATATCCGTTTCAAGGAATGTGTTGGGACAAAAGAAGAACCGTGTACCGTGCTGAATCGAGACAAATACATCTAAACCGGAGTTCTCTGAACGGCGATGTCTGGTTAAGGAGTTACGCGGTTCAACAAGGGGACTAATGGTGTATACCGTTTAATTAATTTTTTCTATGTCAAGTTAAACCGCCTGGTCTAAATATTGAAAGCAACTAAGGTGGCAAATGACTAAGTATGCGTAAACAGGTTTCACAAGATTTCTTTACAACAAAGGATCCGGAGCCGGATCGTAAAAGAAGGAATAAAATGTAACATTTTTGATGCCATGAACAGGAGATAATATGTGGGATCTACGGGCATAGGCGCAAGGCTACAAAGCGGATACTAAAAGCTATCGTTAATCGTGAGCAAGTTCTCACAAGAACTAGCCAGAGTCTAGTATGAGCATGAGCAGTTCATGGAGTACGGCAAGAACAGGAAACCCTAGAACGGATCTAGGTCGAGGGGAGCTGAAGACTTACCTGAGTCAAGGAGATGCGGAGGAAGTGCGGCGTCTCTTTGGTGCGTTCAGGTTGATGCAGCGGCCCGAGACGAGGCAGAGGTCGACGGCGGCGGCGGAGCTCCGAGGTGAGTGACGCGAGGAAGACGAAGAGAAAGAGGACGAAGGGGAGAAAGGGAATGACCTTTCGGTCCTATTTATAAGGCGAGACACCTGTGTCAGGCGCGTGAATCAAGGAACTGCGAATCTGGGAAGCGAAGCTGTCGCCTCGATTATTGTGGATCTGTTAAATAAAGAAGACATCATGAATGCTATCTTTAACGAAGATGTCATGCCGATTTACAGCAGCTAGAGAAGGTGACGTCACGGCGGTTCAACGATTTCAAGAAAGTATTTGCAGATGAAGATTTTTAGCAAGGATTGACATGAACCTGTTCAAATCAATCTGGGGCCTAATGTTGGGGATATTACTATTACGTAAACCGGCCTATCTGGGCGGGTTAACTTCATCAAGAGATCAACAGTAGAAGCCCAAGAGGCATGAAAGTAAGGGCCCAAGGCACGTAGTCGGTTTAGCACAGTAGCTATAAACCGCCCGATATGTAAACTTGTATCATAAGTTAGGAATAGAGAGAGACCAACCCGGATGTGTATGAACCGGAGATTGGGACTCTCTGAACCGACGAGCGTCACCCATGTATATAAGGGGACGACCCGGGACGGTTCAAGGACAACAACTCGAGGCCTAGGAGAAGCTTATTTGCTCCCTAGTCATCGAAACCACATCAATCCCATCACAACTAGACGTAGGCTTTTACCTTCATCGATGTCCTTGCGTCCGCTTTAACCCCTTCAAGTTAAACCGTAGCGATGGCTCCACGACTAAGTCCTTTCATGAGGACATCTGCCGTGACAAAACCACGACAGCAGTCATGACAGCAGACTTGACTAATCCAAGACATAGTGAATCAGACATCCTTCTATTTTCCAAAGTACTAATATACCATGCATATGTGATATGTCAAGGCGAATCCTGATCAACCGTTGGCGCAACCCAGTAGAACAGGTCAAGATGACTAGTGTTCAAGCTTGCACCCTCGAGCCAGCCTACCCGGTGACCATGACTTCTCGTCGCGTTCACAGCATCCACCAGGAATGTGGCCATCAACGACGCGAGCCCCAGATCACACCAGAACAACGCCGTGGCAATCGACTTCATGCCCCATGGCGCCTCCCTGTTGAAGAATTCGAGCAGCCCGGTGAACGACGTCACGTCTGACATGCTGATGTCTACTACACAACCTTCTTCTTGTAGACGTTGTTGGGCCTCCAAGTGCAGAGTGTCGTGGTTTTGTCACGGCAGATGTCCTCATGAAAGGACTTAGTAGTGGAGCCGTCGCAACGGGTTAGCTTAAAGGGGTTAAAGCGGACAAGGGACGCAAGAGAGTTTTATACTAGTTTGGCCCCTTACGATGAAGGTAAAAGCCTACGTCTAGTTGTGATGGAATTGATGGGGTTTTGATAACCAGGGAGCAAATACGCTTTGCCTGAGCCTCGAGTTGTTGTCTGCTGTCCTGAACCGCCGCCGGGTCGTCCCCTTATATACATGGGTTGACGCCCGTCGGTTTACAGAGTCCCGAGGCTGGCTCATAAACGTGTCCGACCTGGTATCTGCTCTTTCTACCATATAGTACAAGTTACATTGTCAATACCGGTTTATGTTTACAGGCCTTAAACCGGCTTTGGGCCATGGGCCTTCTTGAAACGTCTTCGTCTGTCTTCATGGGCTTCGGATATGATAACTACTGATGAAGTTAACCCGGCCTCTCCTGGCCGGTTTACGCCCAGTAGTAGTATCCCCAATATTAGGCCCTAGATTGATTTGAACTGGTTCACGCCAATCCTCGGTACTTTAAGAAAACTTCGTCTTCAACATCTTCACATAATTTTGTAAACCGTTGTGACGTCATCTTCCCGGGCCATGGTAAACCGCCGTGACATCATTTGTTTATTAAAAACTGTGTATAGCCCATCTTCATTAATGGGCCTCCGACAATCGAGGCGACAGCTCCGCCTTATTTCCAAATTTCTGGCTCCTCGATTTTCGCGCCTGACACTTATCCCTTGCCTTTATAAATAGGGTCGAGGGGTCATTTTCACTTTTCCCCTTCGTGCCTCTTCGCGTCATCGTCTTCCTCGCGCTGCTCAACCTCGAGCTTCGCCGCCACCGTCGACCGTCGCCTCTGCTTCAACTCTGGCCGCTGCATCACCCTGAACGCACCAGAGAACTGCGGTGCTTCTCCGCTCTCTCATCAGCACTGGTATGCTCTCTGTTCTTCCACCATAGATCTGTTCTAGGGTTTCGGTGTTCTTCGGTGTTCGTCGGTGTTCATTGCTTGTATAATAGGGTTTTGATCCAGACCTTGATATTCATCCTGTTCAATGATAGCCGTAGCCCTTCTTTTCCATCTAATGCACCTCGTTAAAAGAGAATATCCCATCTGAACCTTCATCCACTGTTTCGGTACTACATCTTAGGTCTGAATATATTTTCCTTTTCTAACATGCAGTAGATCCAAAATTGTAATACCACCTTGTGAAATCTGTTTTCCTTCACTTATACATCTGTAGACTTGTATCTTCAATGTCAGACTAGGCGGTTTAACTTTTCAAAAAATGATGACCCGGTATATACCATTAGTCCCCTAGTTGAACCGCCAATGTACTTCAACTTATAGCCTTTGTTTAGTAAATTCCGGTTTATGATTAACCAACTCCGGTTTAACAACATGCTTACATCCTTGTACCGCTGCATAGTTGTCCACTGTAAATATTAATCCGGTAATTATCATGTTGTAGATCATTCATTGCCATGGACAAGCAATTGTATGAATGCAATTGGGTTCCTTCTCGAGTGACTGAAGAGCAGTTAAACAACCTTGTCAAAACGGGCGCTTTAACCAAGAAAGATGTCATTCACTGGAGGGTCCCTGGCCCGGAATGTCCTCCTGCACCCAAGGACGGGGAGGTTGTTGTATTTGCTGATCACTTAGGCCGGGGTTTCAAACCTCCCGGTTCAAAATAATTCCGGGATGTACTGGCCAGCTTTCAACTGCGCCCACAAGACATCGGTCCTAACTCTGTGACCAACATCTGCCACTTCCAAGTTCTTTGTGAGGTTTACCTTCAAGAGGAACCTACATTAGAACTGTTCAGGGATTTCTTTCACCTAAACCGTCGCACGGAATTCAAAGACGGACACAACACAGAATTGGGTGGAATGCCGGTTCAGAAAAGAAAAGAAGTCACCTTTCCTCATCCCTCTCTCCACAGTCACCCCAAAGAGTGGAACCAGACCTGGTTTTATTGCAAGGACACGTCTCCAGCTGACGAAAACCCCCTGCCGGGTTACCGTCCTGAACGTCTAAGCAACACACATCCTCTTCCTCAAAGGCTGACCGCCAAAGAAAGGGCCAAATATGCTCCTCAACTATCAAAGCTTAGGGCCTTTATAGCAAACGGTTTGACAGGAGTTGATCTTGCGCGCTGCTGGATAAGCTGGAGCATTTTGCCCTTAAGTCGGCGCCCCGGTTTGATGTGTGAGTATACAGGGAATTTGAAGGATGCCCAGCGGCACATTGACATTCAGCTTACAGATGACGAAGTCACTGAAGCTGTAAAAAAGATGTTGAACGAACCGGAGGCTGTCTGTGCTCAAACCGGACTACTCCCTTTCTGCACCACCAACAAACCACCAGCTATAAGAATCATATAAACTGTTTATCTGAAATTGCTTCTGTCCCAATACTCTCTGAAAGTGTGATTATTTTCTTGACAGGGCGATGATCCATTCTGGAACAAGAAACCCCCGCAAGACAAACCGGTGAAGCCAACCCATCAAAAAACCAAAGTTGTGAAAAACCTGCCAACCAGAAGAGGACCACTGCATCCTCCGATCCACCAGCTGATGATGATGTGGGTAACCCGGATTTAGAGGTAGAACTTGACTCACTTGGTTCATTTTTCATACGCCTTATTGATGATGATTATTGTCAAGGCGATGCTGAAGGCAGCCAAGCCAATGCTAGAGGTAATCACTCTTTCCTCCGATTCAGATCCTTTGCCAATACTAAAAATCTGTCGAGCAAACTGGAAAGTTAAATTTTCTCATCCTCTTGCTTACTTGGATCCAAACTTTCTTGTGAAGACACAACAGCACGAAGCTCGCCGCACAACCCGGCATAGCGGCCAGGTAGTTACCTCCGCCGGTTTACCGAACACTCCGGTTCGGAAACGCCGATCAGAGGTCTCTTATCCCCTTGACACTTCACGCCCCAAAGCGGGTTGTTTTCGTCAACCTCTTAACCCATCAGATTCCAATTATCAGGGTACTTCTCACTCATCATCTGGTGAATCATCTGCCACAAAACTTCCACCGCTTAAAACAGTGCTTGGGTGAGCCATACTCTTACTTATATCCTTGATATGTTACTTACTATATACTGTACTGATCCTTATTTTTATTTTCCTCAGGGCCAAGCCTAGACCCAGCAAGAAGGCTCGTCTGAATAAACCGGCAGAGGAAGACACGGCTGCTGAACCGGAGAAAACTCCAAATCCTGAAGAGGCCAACATCGATGATATGTTGAATGATCCACCGCCTCAAGATCATGACTTCGTTGCTGAGCAGGCAGAAGTTGATGGCACCGGCCATGCCGACCAGCCAACAAGCCCTATCCGGACTGACAAGCCGGTCAGTCCAGTAAAAAATACTGACAAACCGGCAACTCTAGTACGAGCTGCTGAGGAGAAGGATGATGACGTTCTGATTACTGGCATAGGCCATACAGATCCAGGAAATTGTCAGGACCGGTTTTTCAGGATATTAATTTCCCAAAAAACGGCCCTTGTGCTCACCAGCCCCATGATTACTGTTAGCTGATGAGACACCAACTTGATACAGAAACTCCAAGCAAAAAAATGTGGTACAAGACCATTCTGGCCTATCAGTACAACACAACGTTTCTAGTGGCTGATGGCGGAAGCGGTTTGTGGTTCTTCAGTGTCTATTGGCCTCCCTTTCCCACAGGAACAGTTGACCAAGGTAACTCCTATCTTCGCGAGGCTGCTATCACCATTGCATGGGTTCCGGGGCTGTCATCGCAATGCTCCTCTCCATGCAAGAAATCTGGCCAAGACAATAGCCAGGGACAAGCCAGTGAGTACTTTTGAATGTACTCGCAAACATGATGAACACAGGTATAATATAACAAATGATAATCGTGCTCTAAAATATTCTATGATCACAACTAGCAACGAGAGAGAGGGGAGTGCATCTTCATACCCTTGAAGATCGCGATGCGGAAGCGTTACAAGAACGCGGTTGGTGGAGTCGTTAATGAAGCGATTCAGATCGCGGCCGAATCCGATCTAAGCACCGAAGAAGGTGCCTCCGCGTTCAACACACGTGCAGCCCGGTGACGTCTCCCATGCCTTGATCCAGCAAGGAGAGAGGGAGAGGTTGGGTGTCGGTGTCAAAACCGGCGGATCTCGGGTAGGGGGTCCCGAACTGTGCGTCTAGGTGGATGGTAAAAGGAGACAAGGGACACGATGTTTTTACCCAGGTTCAGGCCCTCTCGATGGAGGTAAAACCCTACTCCTGCTTGATTAATATGGATGATATGGGTAGTACAAGAGTAGATCTACCATGAGATCAGAGAGGCTAAACCATAGAAGCTAGCCTATGGTATGATTGTTGTTCCTCCTACGGATTAAAACCCTCCGGTTTATATAGGCACCAAAGAGGGTTAGGGTTACATAGAGTCGGTTACAATGGTAGGATATCTACATATCCATATCGCCAAGCTTGCCTTCCACGCCAAGGAAAGTCCCATCCGGACACGGGACGAAGTCTTCAATCTTGTATCTTCATAGTCCAGGAGTCCGACCAAAGGTGATAGTTCGGCTATCCGGACACCCCCCAATCCAGGACTCCCGCAGTAGCCCCTGAACCAGGCTTCAATGACGACGAGTCCGGCGCGCATGTTGTCTTCGGCATTGCAAGGCGGTTTCCTCCTCCGAATACTTCATAGAAGATTTTGAACACAAGGATAGTGTCCGGCTCTGCAAAATAAGTTCCACATACCACCGTAGAGAGAATAATCTTTACACAAATTCAATCTGCTGATGTATTCCGCGGCGTGACATCACACCATGGCCAGGCCTTTATTCGAATCGTTTTTACTGTCCCACCTCAGCGTGTTTAGCGAGGCGGTTTCTTTGGCACGTCTTGTCAAAGCAGAGATCGTGTCCCCTTATTCCGGGACTCTCATTAATACGGGCGTGGGTAACCCAGTCGTGCCCGTTGGCACGCCTCCTCTATCGAAGGAGAGTCCCGAACAGTCACGGGCAGGGCTCTTGGTATTCAACCTCTTTATAACGAGACCAAGGCCCGCTCCTTTCTCTCAATCTCAATCGAATCCGCCCCTTGCCTCGAGTTCCAACACCCAAAGCTCCAGATTCAGGCGCTTCGGACCTTCGAGGATGCCCGGCTCCGACCTGCTAGGCCGGTGGATACCTTCCTCCGTCACGGAAGAAATCGTGCTAAAGTTGAGAGACGCCCGGTATCTAACCGGCGAAATTTCGCATAGGCTGCCTGCCCAAGGGCAGGTTATTCCCACTCCCGAGCCTGGTGAGAGCGTGGTGTTCGTGTCTCACTTCCTTCGGGGGTTAGGCTTCCGACGGACCCCTTCGTGAGGGGCTCATGTTTTATTATGGGCAGGAATTTCATGACTTGGATCCGGAGTCCATCCTCCACATCTCATCGTTCATCGTTGTACGTGAAGCCTTCCTCCGCATTACCCCTCACTTCGGATTGTGGCTTAAAACCTTCAAAGTAGAGCCGAGGATGATCAAGGGGCAACAGGCAGAGTGCGGAGGGGCTGTCATAAGCAAGAATGCTGATGCTCCGCGGCCCGAGGGCTGTTTTCAAGAGGAGCCCAGCCTATGGCAACAGGAGTGGTTTTATATCACCGCTCCTAGGGGCACCAAATGGATGGCGCCGCCTGTCTTTCGCTCGGGTCCTCCACCGCGGCTGGCGTCATGGGTCAATAAAGGGCTTGACTGGGGGCCGTCCAAGGACGTGCCCCTGTTGCAGGGCCGTATTCGAGACCTCCTAGAGAGAGAGATCAATCTGGTCGTAGTAGCGCAGGTCATGCTGATTCGGCGCCTCGCCTCTGGCGTCGCCCCCTCCGCCTATGGGAGTTTAATCCGGAGGGACCACGAGCTCTCCAACATTTTATTGACGCGACGCCCGTGGAGATGTACCAATTGTTCTTCGGATCACAAGGAATGTGTCCGGACTTGACCGAGGATGCAGGTCTGAGCTGCAATCGCCCGGATACTCAAGTAAGTGGCCTGCACTTTATTACACGATATCCATATATTTATCATAAACTTGCCCTTAAAAGAGTTGTCCCTTGAACAGGAGTGGATAGCGAAGGAAAAACTGATAATGTGTCCGCCCCCCCCCCCCCTCCCTGAGACCACACTGGATCCCGTGTTAACCAAGATGCTGGAGGCCGCGCCTTTGGGAGAAGGCGAAGGGGGGAACAGGGAAGCTACTGCCTCCGCGAAGGAGGTTATCAAGAAAGGGGGGATCAAGAATCCCTCCATCCAGGGGGAGAAGAGGACCGCTTCTAAAGATCCGGAGACCAAGGCCTCAAAGCGGGGGAAGAAATCTTCGCCAGAGGGTCCTGCACCGGGAAATGCCCCAGCCGCACTATCTCCCCAAGGGGATCAGCCCTCCAGCGAGCCGTAAGTAGAGAGGGGAGTTTTTTAATAAGGGACACCCCTGTTTTATTTCTGAAGATAATCGAGATTTTACCTTGTAGTTCGGATCTCAGCCCTTCTCAGCAGAGCTCATCTTTGGGGGATCTTCGTCCGGAGATGATGGAGAGCGAAACGCCTCCGCCTGCCGTACCGTCATCTGGCGGGCGACCACGAGGTGTCGCCGTGGAGGGTTTTCTCCGAATCCGCGGGCCGGAAGGCAGTCGTATGTCCCCTCAAAGCCCTCTCCGTCCGCCTTGAAAAAGGCCATCGGACGAGTCCGCACCAACCGGTGTTCGGTCCGAGGAGCTGAAGGGTCTGCTCAGCGGCGTCTATCTCAAGATCACCGTGCGTTAATGGAGTACGGTGATTGAAAGGATTTCATCCGCTGAGAGCGGATTACATGAAGCCGCCGAAGTTTATCGACGGGTTTTGAGGTACGCAAAATGATGTACCTTCGACAGCTTCTGCATATAGAATCGCGCCTATGTAGATAGTAGCCCACGAGTCTCGGTGCGTTGTCAAAATGACAACGCGCCGAGGATCATAATCCCAGGTATAATATGCGCTCTTCCTATGTAGGTGGCGAAGCGTCCGGTGGCATGCCGGACTGATGAATTTGCCGAACTAAAGCGGCAACTTGACGTGGCGGATGCTGACATCGCGCTTGTCAATAAGCGGCTTGATGAGTCACAAGGTATGCAGCTTCTCCGCGGACACCTGGTAAGGGAGCTTGATGTCCGTGCCTTACAACATGTATGCTTGATGCAGATGGTGCCGCTGCCATGGAGAACCTTCGGGCGGAATTCGCCCGAGCCAAGGAGCAAGCCTGAAAAACTGATGCGGCTGCCTGAAAGGCGGCCAAGAGCTAAAAGCCGAACAGGCTGCTCATCGCCGGGTTAAGAAAGAAATGGCCGAGATGGCCGTGAAGTTAAAGAATGCTACCGACTGCTGCGAGCTTCTTGACAAAGAAGGTCGAGCGGAGCAAGAGGACCTGAAAAAGGCCGCCACCGAGGCCAAGGATGCTCGCTCTACGATGAGAGCTATGAAGGAGGAGCTACGTCAGGCCGGAGATATCGCGGCTGGAAAGCCCTTTCTGCTGCGGAGGAAATTCACGGATCCTAAGTACGCTCAGTTGGACCGGCTGTGGGGTGCGGAGGATGCTTATCTGGACTTGGCGGCGAGTGCCGCAGACGCGGCCGAACACTTCCGTGGTCAAAAGGATCACAGAATGCAAGAGCTTTTTTGGTCGCAGTTCCATAGTCCAGAGCGTCCACTTACATTAACCGATCGTTTGGCCGAATGGGCTGAGCTGAATAGGTTGTCCGGACTTACCATGAATGATGTCGTGACTCATTTGTGGCCGAAAAGGCCCGACCCGAAGAGTTATTTTGGCTTGGTGCAACAGTTCCTTGGTGCGGTGCCGCATATCGATGCAATGAAGCGGTCAGCATGCATAGAGGGTGCGCGGATGGCTCTTGCCCGTGTCAAGACATACTAGGCGGAGATGAAGGCCACCGACGTTGCATCCCAAGATTCGAACAGAAGCCGAGTACCTGTCGAGCACTATTTTGAGGAAGTCCTGCAGGGCGCTCGTTTAATAAAGACGCAGTGCTCGAAGGATATTATGTTCTAATGACATGTATGATTTGTGAAACAATGTTTCAATAGAATATAAGAGCTTTTTATACTTGTCCGTTCAAGTATTAAAATACCTCATGTGCGGCTGTTAATGTATATGTGGATATAACCTGAAAGATGGCAGTCTTCGGCTTCAGCCCCCACGCACATAGTGCGGGGGTGTTTGCAAAAAGGCGCATTTTCACACTTAATCCAACGTCTTGGTCCTGTAAAGGAGGTGATAGCGCAACAAACTAGGCAACCGTACTATAATGCTTTATCACTTTCACTTAGCCATAGGAGTTCGATGGTGGGGCTACTATATAGCCCCTAGGGGCACCGCGCTCTCCCGACCGGGCGCCAGATGTGCTGACCGGGAAACGGTCCTTCGTTAATGCGTAGGAATTCTAAGCATTCCGGTGGGTCATCGAGTGGTTGACCAGCCTCACGCTATATCATGACAGTCAATTTTCGGCTTTCTCTACTGAGGTGCTCACCTGGCCGAACCGGGGCACAATCACAGTAGTTCTCCTGGTGCCGCGTTAGCCGATAGAACAAAACGTAAGGCAGAAAAATACAGGAGCCGGGCAAACCCAACATTTGACCAAAGACATGATTCGGAGCTCATGCATATAAGGCCTAACTCGAGACGCCGAACACTCCCTAAGGTATTCGGTCTTTACGAAAACGGGCCGAACAATGCCCTTGGTAACAAACCCCTGGTGTCTAGGTACGCGCAAAATTCTGACGCGGCCGATGCCAAAACGCCAGCCTCCTCCTCGGTTATAGCAAGAAACCGGGGGATGTGTATCAACAAGAGACAGTAAAAAAGGTTTACGCAGGGTCTTAATCTGAAAAGAATCCTTGCAACGGGTCCCTACTGCACGTCTGTGCCTGTGTCTCCGGTGTGCCGTATCCTGGACGGGTGTAGCACGGTGTTCATCTGTAAAAGAGAGGAACTTAGTTTAAAAAAGATCATGCGAAAAATGTACTTTATATTAAATAAGTAGAGTACAATTCAAAAAGTGAATAAAATTGAGCTTTATTGTCTCCTGTTGTACATGCATGCAGCCCCATGTACGGGGGTATGCGGCTAGTAGGCCTTTATATGTTTACGCCAGACTCGTCTAGCCATGTACGGGGTTTGAACGACCTATTTAGGTGCTTTGATTAGCAGAGCCGGATTAGTGTGTGACTGTCAAGGCAGTCTCACGTTCTTCCGTGCTCGAGTAACACTTGATACTTCCTTTTAATGGTATAATGTCGCGTGGACCAGGCATTTTAAGTGTAAGAGATGCAAAATGCGGTATTGCGTTAAAGCGGGCGAAAGCTTCACGTCCCAATAGTGCTTGATAGCTACTTTTGAATGGGGCGATGTGGAAGGTTAGCTTTTCGTGGCGGAGGTTGTCAGATGAGCCGAACACAACTTCTAGCAGTAGGGAGCCCGTGCAATGGGCATATAGGCCTGGCATGACCCCTTTGAAGGAAGTGTTGCTATGGCGAATTTTGGTTGGGTCTATCCCCATTTTGCGGATTGTGTCCTGATATAGCAGGTTTAGATCGCTACCGCCGTCCATTATGACTTGTGTAAATTGGAGTCCGTCGGTTATAGGACCTAATATCAAGGCAGTCCATCCTGCGTTCCGGATACTTCCGGAGTAATCCTGATGGTCGAAGGTGATTGGTTTTGAAAACCAGTGTCGGGACTCCGCTGGGATAGACCGTGCGGCACGTGTTTCTATGGGCGCTGCTCTGTTTTTCCCTTTTTTCACTTGAAGTGAGTTTACTATTTTGACTTCTTGTGGGAAATTCTTTTGTTTTCTGGTGTTCTGCTTGTGGGGTTCGTCATCGTCCTCGCTTGGTGTGTCGAGCCCCTTGTGTTCGGCGCTGAGTTTGTCGGACTGCTTGAAGACCCAACAATCTCTCTGGGTATGGTTTGCAGGCTTCCCGGGAGTACTGTGGATTTGGCATATCTTGTCCAAGATTTTGTTTAAGTTGGATAGCTCGTCGCTGTTATCCTTAAGGGGCAGTTTTTTATGAGTCTGCCGAGAGCTTTTGAATCCGGCGTTGACTCTCGTGCTCTTCGGGCTGTTTCCCTTGGTCCGGCGCTGGTCCTTGCTGCGTCGTGGTTTCCCATTTCCATCCCTAACTTCGGATGTACTTGGGTCGCTGGTGTTGCATCTTGCCAGCCAACTATCATCTCCCGCGCAAAAGCAGGTCATGAGGCTTGTTAATGCGGCCATTGTTCTCGGCTTTTCCTGGCCAAGGTGTCTGGCGAGCCATTCGTCTCGGACGTTGTGTTTGAAAGCTGCTAAGGCTTCAAGGTCCGGACAAATGACTATTTGGTTCTTTTTGGTGAGGGACTTGTTCCAGAATTTGCGGGCTGACTCTCCGGGTTGTTGAGTTATGTGACTTAAATCGTCTGCATCCGGAGGGCGGACATAAGTCCCTTGGAAATTTGTTCGAAAAGCATCCTCGATCTCATCCCAACTCCCAATGGTATTTTCGGGGAGGCTTTTAAGCCAGTGCCGGGCTGGCCCTTTGAGCTTGAGGGGTAAGTATTTTATGGCGTGGAGGTCATCTCCTCTTGCCATGTGTATGTGGAGGATGTAATCCTCAATCCAGACTCCAGGGTCTATTGTTCCATCGTATGCCTCTATGTTTACGGGCTTGAATCCTACCGAAATTCATAATCCAGGCACCTCATCGGTGAAACATAGGGGGTGTGCGGCACCCCTATATTTGGGTGTGCCGTGATGTTCGGATATTTGGTTTGTTGCATTGTTTACTAGAGCTTGCTTTCTTGGCCCATAGATAGACCTAACTGGGCCATCCTTTTGCTGCGAATCCTTATGCGGATCGCGTGCCGGCTTGTGTGCGGTGCCGCTTGCCGCTCTGTGTTTGCCATGTGGTCGTCTATCCGACCGGGCGGCCTCCTTGTTCTTTGATTGCGGGGGCTCTATGGCCTCCTCATCGAATTCGGGCAGTAGTTTGCGCTTCGGGTAGCTCTTTGTTTGGCGATTCTCGCCGTATTTGTCTGCGGTGTTGAGTACTTTGCTCCATCTGATTCTAAGTGCATCTTCCGCTGTTTTGAGCTTCCGCTTCTGCTTTTTCAGGCTACGCACAGTGGCGACGAGCCTTTTGTGGAGGTTCTTCTGCTCCAACAATTTGTCCTGCATGAGATCGTCCGGACTCTTATTTTCACCGGGGACGGGTTGTTTATCCAAGTTGTACTGTTCGGATGGTTGCTCGATAGCATGTTTGTCGTCCACTGGTTCGCCCTGCTCTATGGCTGGGTCTGTATGGCTGCGGTCTTTGTCGAGGCGGGACTTTGGGCGGCGCTTACGTCGCCGTTTTGACTGCTTTTCGAGGGAATTATCCTTCGTAGCATCCCGTTGTTCCTCGTCATCACTTCCTTTAGGAGTATCCACCATGTATACATCGTGAGATGAGGTGGCTGTCCAGTACCCTGTAGGTGCTGGTTCGTAGTTATCTCCTACATCGTCGTCCATACCGTCGATGTCTTCGGAGTCGAAACTGAGCACGTCGTTTAAACTTTCAACAGTGGCTACGAAGTGGGTGGTGGGTGGGCGTCGAATTTCTTCGTCGTCCGCATCCCAACCTTGTTGACCGTAGTTCAGCCAGGGCTCTCCTAATAAAGAGAGAGATTTTAGTGAATTCAGGGTGTCGCCAAAGGGCGAGTGCTGAAGGATGTCCGCGGCAGTGAACTCCATAACCGGCGCCCGATCGGATCTGATTGGCGGGGGCGCGGAAGGTTCGGAGTCTGGGGAGGAGTCCGGCACCTTGGAGTCACGAAGCCGCAAAGCGACAGGGATGGTGTTCGGCTCAGTCGCCGTTGAGATCGCAGCCCCCGAGGCGGTGTCCAGCCACCCGTCCTCGAGCGGCGCGGTCGGCTCCTAGCTAAGGGTCGGAGCGGACACTGGTGCGGCCTCCAAGGCACTGTTTGGCGGCAAAGCTAGATCATGCCCATTGAGACAGTGCGGCGCGCTTGGTTGTGGCTCGAACCCGTCGAAGATCAAGTCTCCACGGACGTCGGCTGTATAGTTCAAACTTCCAAAACTGACCTGATGGCCAGGGGCGTAGCTCTCAATCTGCTCCAGATGGCCAAGTGAATTGGCCCGCAGTGCAAAGCCGCCGAATACGAAGATCTGTCCGGGGAGAAAAGTCTCACCCTGGACCGCGTCGTTATTCTTGATCAAGGAGCCATCGGGCCTAAAATGACGACATACGCAGGAACTCTCAATGAAAGCACCAATGTCGGTGTCAAAACCGGCGGATCTCGGGTAGGGGTCCCGAATCTGTGCGTCTAGGCGGATGGTAACAGGAGACACGGGACACGTTGTTTTAACCCTGGTTCGGGCCCTCTCGGTGGAGGTAAAACCCTACTCCTGCTAGATCAATATTGATGATATGGGTAGTACAAGAGTAGATCTACCACGAGATCAGAGAGGCTAAACCCTAGAAGCTAGCCTATGGTATGATTGTTGTTCCTCCTAAGGACTAAAACCCTCCGGTTTATATAGGCACCGAAGAGGGTTAGGGTTACAGTAGTCGGTTACAATGGTAGGAGATCTACCTATCCGTATCGCCAAGCTTGCCTTCCACGCCAAGGAAAGTCCCATCCCACACGGGACGAAGTCTTCAATCTTGTATCTTCATAGTCCAGGAGTCCGGCCAAAGGTGATAGTTCGGCTATCCGGACACCCCCCAATCCAGGACTCCCTCATTGGGGAAGACTCCGTCCAGCAGCAGCACGACGGCGTGGTGGTGGTGGAGGAGCGCGGTACTCCAGCAGGGCTTCGCCAAGCACTACGAGAGACGAGGAGGGAGAGAGGTAGGGCTGCGCCAAGAGGGAGATCATATCATGTGTTGGGCAGCCCCCATACCTCAAGTATATATAGGGGGAGAGGAGGGGCTGCGCCCCCACCTAGGGTTCCTCCCTAGGGGTGGCGGCAGCCCCAGATCGCCTCTGGGTGGCGGCCACGGGGGGGAGAGAGGGGGGCGCACCTAGGGTGGGCCTTAGGGCCCATCTGCCCCTAGGGTTTGCCCCCTCTCCTCTTGAGGGCGCCTTGGGCCTTGGTGGGAGGCGCGCCAGCCCACCTATGGGCTGGTCCCTTCCCACTATTGGCCCACGTATGCCTCTGGGGCAGGTGGCCCCTCCCGGTGGACCCCCGGACCCTTCCGATGGTCCCGGTACATTACCGGTGATGCCCGGAACACTTCCGGTGGCCAAATCCTCACTTCCTATATATCAATCATTACCTCCGGACCATTCCGGAACTCCTCGTGACGTCCGGGATCTCATCCGGGACTCCGAAAAACATTCGGTAACCACGTATATCTATTCCCTATAACCCTAGCGTCATCGGACCATATGTGTAGACCCTACGGGTTCGGGAACCTTGCGCATATGATCGGAGACAACTCTCCGGCCAATAACCAACAGCGGGATCTGGATACCCATGTTGGCTCCCACATTTTCCACGATAATCTCATCGGATGAACCACGATGTCAAGGATTCAATCAATCCCGTATACAATTCCCTTTGTCTACCGGTATAGTACTTGCCCGAGATTCGATCGTCGGTATACCGATACCTAGTTCAATCTCGTTACCGGCAAGTCTCTTTACTCGTTCTGTAACACATCATCCCGTGATCAACTCCTTGGTCACTTTGGGCACGTTATGATGATGTCCTACCGAGTGGGCCTAGAGATACCTCTCCGTCACACGGAGTGACAAATCCCAGTCTTGATTCGTGCCAACCCAACAGACACTTTCGGAGATACCCGTAGTGCACCTTTATAGCCACCCAGTTACGTTGTGACGCTTTGGTACACCCAAAGCATTCCTACGGTATCCGGGAGTTGCACAATCTCATGGTCTAAGGAAATGATACTTGACATTAGAAAAGCTTTAGCATACGAACTACACGATCTTTGTGCTAGGCTTAGGATTGGGTCTTGTCCATCACATCATTCTCCTAATGATGTGATCCCGTTATCAACGACATCCAATGTCCATGGTTAGGAAATCGTAACCATCTATTGATCAACGAGCTAGTCAACTAGAGGCTTACTAGGGACATGGTGTTGTCTATGTATCCACACATGTATCCGAAGTTTCCTATCAATACAATTATAGCATGGATAATAAACGATTATCATGAACAAGGAAATATAATAAAATAACTAATTTATTATTGCCTCTAGAGCATATTTCCAATAGTCTCCCACTTGCACTAGAGTCAATAATCTAGTTCACATCACCATGTGATTAACACTCACAGGTCACATCGCCATGTGACCAACATCCAAAGAGTTTACTAGTGTCAATGAACTAGTTCACATCATCATGGGATTAAGACTCAATGAGTTCTGGGGTTTGATCATGTTTTGCTTGTGAGAGAGGTTTTAGTCAACGGGTCTGAACTTTCAGATCCGTGTGTGCTTTACAAATATCTATGTCATCTCCTAGATGCAGCTTCCACGCGCTATTTGGAACTATTCCCAATAACTGCTCAACTATACGAATCCGGTCTACTTCTCAGAGTCACCCAGATTAGTGTCAAAGTTTGCATCGGCGTAACCCTTTACGACGAACTCTTTTACCACCTCCATAATCGAGAAACATTTCCTTATTCCCCTAAGGATAATTTTGACCGCTATCTAGTGATCCACTCCTGGGTCACCTTTGTACCCTCTTGTCAGACATGTGGCAAGGCACACATCAGGTGCGGTACTCAGCATGGCATACAATATAGAGCCTATGACAAAAGCATAGGGGACGACCTTCGTCCTTCCTCTTTCTTCTGCCGTGGTCAAGCTTTGAGTCTTACTCAACTTCACACGTTACAACTCAGGTAAGAACTCCTTCTTTGACTGATCTATTTTGAACTCCTTCAGAATCATGTCAAAGGTGTGTGTTCTTTTGAAAGTATCATCAGTCGTCTTGATCTATCTCTATAGATCTTGATGCCCAATATGTAAGCAGCTTTATCCAGGTCTTCCTTTGAAAAACTCCTTTCAAACAACCCTTTATGCTTTCCAGAATTCTACCTCATTTCCGATCAACAATATGTCAACAACATATACTCATCAGAAATGATATAGTGCTCCCACTCACTTCTTTGGAAATACAAGTTTCTCATAAACTTTGTGTTAACCCAAAATCTTTGATCATCTCATCAAAGCGTATATTCCAACTCCGAGATGCTTACTCCAGTCCTTAGAAGGATTGCTAGAGCTTTGCATACTTGTTAGCATCTTTTAGGATTGACAAAACTTCTGGTTGTATCACATACAAACTTTCCTCAAGAAAATCGTCAAGGAAACAATGTTTTGACATCCTATCTGCAAGATTTCATAAATAATGCAAAGAATCGCTAATATAATTCCAACAGACTCTTAGAATCGCTACGAGTGAGAAAGTCTCATCGTAGTCAACTGCTTGAACTTGTCGGAAAACAACTTAGCGACAAGTCGAGCTTTCTTAATGGTGACACTTACCATCATTGTTCCGCCTTCCTTTTAAAATCCATCTGTACTCAACAGCCTTACGGCCATCGAGCAGTTCATACATGGATCCTCTCTCGGATTTTATGGCCTCGAGCCATTCGTTGGAATCCTGGCCCACCATCGCTTCTCCATAGCTCATAGGTTCATTGTTGTCTAACAACATGATATCTAAGACAGGATTATCGCACCACTCCGAAGCAGTACACGTCCTTGTCGACCTACGAGGTTTGGTAGTGGCTTGATCCAAAGTTTCATGATCACTATCATTAGCTTCCACTTCAATTGGTGTATACGTCATAGGAACAACTTCCTATGTCCTGCTACACACTAGTTGAAGTGATGGTTCAATAACCTCATCAAGTCTCCACCATCCTCCCACTCAATTCTTTCAGGAGATACTTTTCCTCGAGAAAGGACCCGATTCTAGAAACAATCCCTTTTCTTCCTAATCGAGACAGAGGTATACCCAACTGTTTTGGGTGTCCTATGAAGATGCATTTATCCGCTTTGGGTTCGAGCTTATCAGATAAAACTTTTCACATAAGCGTCGCAGCCCCAAACTTTTAAGAAACGACATACTAGGTTTCTCTAAACCATAGTTCATACGGTGTCATCTCAACGGAATTACGTGGTGCCCTATTTAAAGTGAATGTGGTTGTCTCTAATGCCTAACCCATGAACGATAGTGGTAATTTGATAAGAGACATCATGGTATGCCCCATATCCAATGGGGTGCAGCTATGATGTTCGGACACACCATCACACTATGGTGTTCCAAGCGGTGTTAGTTGTGAAACAATTTCCACAATGTCTCAATTGTATACCAAACTCGCAACTTAGATATTCATCTCTATGATCATATCATAGACATTTTATCCTCTTGTCACGACGATTTTCAACTTCACTCTAAAGTTACTTGAACCATTCAATAATTCAGACTTGTGTTTCATCAAGTAAATATACTCAGTATCTACTCAAATCATTTGTGAAGTAAGAACATAACGATATCCATCAAGGCCTCAACACTCATTGGACTGCACACATCAAATTGTATTACTTCCATCATGTTGCTTTCTTGTTCCATTTTTCTGACAACGAGTCTTTCAGTCATCTTGCCCATGTGGTATGATTTGCATGTCTCAAGTGATTCAAAATCAAGTGAGTCCAAACGGTCCATCTGCATGGAGTTTCTTCATGCGTATATACCAATAGACATGCTTCACATGTCTCAATCTTTTCAAAATGAGTGAGTCCAAACATCCATCAACCTGGAGCTTCTTCATGCGTTTTATACCAATATGACTCAAGTGGCAGTGCCACAAGTGTGTGGTACTATCATTACTATCTTATATCTTTTGGCATGAACAAGTGTATCACTACGATCGAGATTCAATAAACCATTCATTTTAGGTGTAAGACCATTGAAGGTATTATTCAAATAAACAGAGTAACTATTATTCTCCTTAAATGAATGATCGTATTGCGATAGACATAATCCAATCATGTCTATGCTCAACGCAAATACCAAATAACAATTATTTAGGTTTAACACCAATCTCGATGGTAGAGGGAGCATGCGATGCTTGATCATATCAACCTTGGAAACACTTCCAACACATATCGTCAGCTCACCTTTAGCTAGTCTCCATTTATTCAGTAGCTTTTATTTCGAGTTACCAACACTTAGCAACCGAACCGGCATCTAATACCCTGGTGCTACTAGGAGTACTAGTAAAGTACATATTAACATAATGTATATCCAATATACTTCTGTCGACCTTTCCAGCCTTCTCATCTACCAAGTATCTAGGATAGTTCCGCTCAAAGGACTGCTCCCCTCATTACAGAAGCACTTAGTCTCGGGTTTGGTTTCAAACTTGGGTTTCCTCACTAGAGCAGCAGCTGATTTGCCATTCTTGCCCTTGCCCTTCTTGAAACTAGTGGTTTCACTAGCCATCAACGATTGATGCTCCTTCTTGATTTCTACTATTGCGGTGACAAACATCGCGAATATTTCAACGATCATCATATCTATCCCTGATATGTTATAGTTCATCACGAAGCTCTAGTAGCTTGGTGGCAATGACTTTGGAGAAACATCACTATCTCATCTGGAAGATCAACTCCCACTCGATTCAAGTGATTGTTGTACCCAGACAATCTGAGTACAAGCTCAACAATTGAGCTTTTCTCCCTTAGTTTGCAGGCTAAGAAACTCGTCGGAGGTCTTATACCTCTTGACGTGGGCACGAGCCTGAAATCCCAATTTCAGGCCTTGAAACATCTCATATGTTCCGCGACGCTTCAAATCGCCTTTTGGTGCCTCAACTCTAAACCGCTTAACATTACATGAACTATCACGTAGTTATCAAGACGTGTATGTAAGATGTTCGCAACATCCACGCATTTGACGCTCGAGGTTCAGCACACCAAGCGGTGCATTAAGGACATAAGCCTTCTACGAAGCAACGAGGACAATCCTCAGTTTACGGACCTAGTCCGCATAATTGCTACTATCAACTTTCAACTGAATTTTCTCTAGGATCATATCTAAAATAGTAGAACTAAAGCATGATCTACGACATAATTTGCAAAAACCTTTTTGACTATGTTCAGGATAATTAAGTTCATCTTATGAACTCCCACTCAGATAGACATCCCTCTAGTCATCTAAGTGATACATGATCCGAGTCAACTAGGCCGTGTCCGATCATCACGTGAGACAGACTAGTCATCGTCGGTGAACATATTTATGTTGATCGTATCCACTATAAGACTCATGTTCGACCTTTCGGTCTCTTGTGTTCCGAGGCCATGTCTGTACTTGCTAGGCTCCGCAAGTCAACCTAAGTGTTTCGCATGTGTAAATCTGGCTTACACCCGTTGTATGTGAACGTTAGAATCTATCACACCCGATCATCACGTGGTGCTTCGAAACTACGAACTTTCGCAATGGTGCACAGTTAGGGGGAACACTTTTCTTGACATTATTGAGAGGGATCATCTTATTTAAGCTACCGTTGTTCTAAGCAAATAAGATGTAAAAACATGATAAACATCACATGCAATCAAATAGTGACATGATATGGCCAATATCATTTTGCTCCTTTTGATCTCCATCTTCGGGGCTCCATGATCATCATTGTCACCGGCATGACACCATGATCTCCATCATCATGATCTCCATCATCGTGTCTTCATGAAGTTGTCTCGCCAGCTATTACTTCTACTACTATGGCTAACGGTTAGCAATAAAGTATAGTAATTACATGGCGTTATCATTGCCACACAGGTCATACAGTAAATAAGACAACTCCTATGGCTCCTGCGGTTCTCATACTCATCGACATGCAAGTCGTGATTCCTATTACAAGAACATGATAAATCTCATACATCACATATATCATTCATCACATTCTTTTTGGCCATATCACATCACATAGCATACCCTGCAAAAACAAGTTAGACGTCCTCTAATTGTTGTTGCATGTTTTACGTGGCTGCTATGGGTTTCTAGCAAGGACGTTTCTTACCTATGCCAAAACCATAACGTGATATGCCAATTTCTATTTACCCTTCATAAGGACCCTTTTCATCGAATCCTATCCGACTAAAGTGGGCGAGACAGACACCCGCTAGCCACCTTATGCAACTAGTGCATGTGAGTCGGTGGAACCTGTCTCACGTAAGAGTACGTGTAAGGTCGGACCGGGCCGCTTCATCCCACGATGCCGCCGAATCAAGATAAGACTAGTAACGGCAAGTAAATTGACAAAATTGACGCCCACAAATACTTGTGTTCTACTCGTGCAAAGAATCTACGCAATAGACCTAGCTCATGATGCCACTGTTGGGGAACGTAGCAGAAATTCAAAATTTTCTACGCATCACCAAGATCTATCTATGGAGAAACTAGCAACGAGAGACAGGGGAGTGCATCTTCATACCCTTGAAGATCGCGATGCGGAAGCTGCCATAAGAACGCTGGTCGGTGGAGTCGTTTCACGGTTTATCTGCATCGCGTCCGAATCCGATCTAAGAACCGAAGAACGGTGCCTCCGCGTTCAACACACGTGCAGCCCGGTGACGTCTCCCATGCCTTGATCCAGCAAGGAGAGAGGGAGAGGTTGGGGAAGACTCCGACCAGCAGCAGCACGACGGCGTGGTGGTGGTGGAGGAGCGCGGTACTCCAGCAGGGCTTCGCCAAGCACTACGAGAGATGAGGAGGGAGAGAGGTAGGGCTGCGCCAAGAGGGAGATCAAATCATGTGTTGGGCAGCCCCAATACCTCAAGTATATATAGGGGGAGAGGAGGGGCTGCGACCCCACCTAGGGTTCCCTCCCTAGAGGTGGCGGCAGCCCCCAGATCCCATCTGGGTGGCGGCCAAGGGGGAGAGAGAGGGGGGCGCACCTAGGGTGGGCCTTAGGGCCCATCTGCCTCTAGGGTTTGCCCCCTCTCCTCTTGAGGGCGCCTTGGGCCTTGGTGGGAGGCGCCCCAGCCCACCTAGGGGCTGGTCCCTTCCCACTATTGGACCATGTATGCCTCTGGGGCAGGTGGCCCCTCCCGGTGGACCCCCGGACCCTTCCGGTGGTCCCGGTACATTACCGGTGATGCCCGGAACACTTCCGGTGGCCAAATCCTCACTTCCTATATATCAATCTTTACCTCCGACCATTCCGAATTCCTCAGAACGTCCGGGATCTCATCCGGGACTCGAACAACATTCGTAACCACGTATATCTATTCCCTATAACCCTAGCATCATCGAACCTTATGTGTAGACCCTACGGGTTCGGGAACCATGCATACATGACCGAGACAACTCTCCGCCAATAACCAACAAAGCAGGATCTGGTTACCCATGTTGGCTCCCACATGTTCCACGATGATCTCATCGGATGAACCACGATGTCAAGGATTCAATCAATCCCGTATACAATTCCCTTTATCTATCGGTATAGTACTTGCCCGAGATTCAATCGTCGGTATACTGATACCTAGTTCAATCTCATTACCGCAAGTCTCTTTACTCGCTCAGTAACACATCATCCCATGATCAACTCCTTGGTCACATTGTGCACATTATGATGATGTCCTACCGAGTGGTCCCAGAGACACCTCTCCGTCACACGAAGTGACAAATCCCAGTCTTGATTCATGGCAACCCAATGTACACTTTCGGAGATATCCGTAGTGCACCTTTATAGCCACCCGATTACGTTGTGACGCTTTGGTACACCCAAAGCATTCCTACGGTATCCGGGAGTTGCACAATCTCATGGTCTAAGGAAATGATACTTGACATTAGAAAAGCTTTAGCATACGAACTACACGATCTTTGTGCTAAGCTTAGGATTGGGTCTTGTCCATCACATCATTCTCCTAATGATGTGATCCTGTTATCAACAACATCCAATGTCCATGGTTAGGAAATTGTAACCATCTATTGATCAACGAGCTAGTCAACTAGAGGCTTACTAGGGACATGGTGTTGTCTATGTATCCACACATGTATCTGAGTTTCCTATCAATACAATTATAGCATGGATAATAAACGATTATCATGAACAAGGAAATATAGTAATAATAACTAATTTAGTATTGCCTCTAGAGCATATTTCCAACAATAACAAGCATGCCACAGTCGGGCGTCTGTGCGACACCACATAAAGGGCTTATAAGTAACTTAAATAACAAGCATGCCATAGTCGGGCGTCTGTGCGACACCACATAAAGGGCTTATAAGTAACTTAAATAACAAGCATGCCACAGTCGGGCGTCTGTGCGACACCACATAAAGGGCTAATAAGTAACTTAAATAACAAGCATGCCACAGTCGGGCGTCTGTGCGACACCACATAAAGGGCTTATAAGTAAC
Organism: Aegilops bicornis; assembly: GCA_021605145.1. Taxonomy (NCBI): domain Eukaryota; kingdom Viridiplantae; phylum Streptophyta; class Magnoliopsida; order Poales; family Poaceae; genus Aegilops; species Aegilops bicornis. The sequence goes on along the minus strand of CM038673.1, from coordinate 129,346,428 downwards.
TTAAATAACAAGCATGCCACAGTCGGGCGTCTGAGCGACACCACATAAAGGGCTTATAAGAGAATAATCACAGTGAATATCCAGGAGGTAGAACCATCCCAGGGATACTCGATAATTCAAATATTATAAATGGTTAGTCCATAATAATAATAATCCTAATCATCATAAGTCACAAGTCATGATCCATGTTCTGGTTAAGCATTTTTTCATCCGAAGACCGACACTAAGACCGACACTTGACCCATCCCAGACTGTAGTCCATACCCATGGACACGGCTATTCAAATAGATATAACCTCTGCAGAGGGTGTACTCTTTACCCACGAGTAACGGATTCGTTTAATCCATCAGGACTAATTCCGCTTACGGTCTTTTAATTGAAAACACACCTGGCTCGCACACACCAGCTTAACTTACTGGTGTCTGGAATCACCCACGACACCCGTTAAGCGAAACTCTAAGTGGAAAGGCTACAACCTCGACTAGCATGGGATCACAAAATTTATAGCGCGCGCAAACTAGGGAAACTACCCCCCTCTGCTCCAACCGGAAATACCCATGCCCCCGGACCAGGCTCGTGTCTACCCAAGACAGTGACTTTCCCGGATTCCTTCCGATAGGCATGAAGGGCATACGAGGGTGATTACAAAAGTTATAGCTCGTCAAAGTTTAGTCAAAATCTGTTTTTCAATAAAACAGAAAAAGAAAAATGGTTCGGCAGCACTTATGTTTTCCTCTAGCGAAGGCGTGTTTGGTGGAATGCGCTTCCACTTAAAACACGCTTCGGCAGGGCTGCATCACTGACAGTGGGTCCATCGGGCCCCCTGGTCAGGTTTGACCAGTCGCCCGCGCCTTCTTTCTCCTCTGGCCGAGCAGAGGCGGGGCTCCAGCGATCGCCGTCGATGAACGGCGGCTCCCCACGGGATTTCGAGGGCAGGGATGGATCCGCCACCAGGCGGTCCTCCCAAAGGGTCGATAGGTTGGCGGGGTGGAGGGGTCGCCGGCGGAGAGCTCCGCCGGGCGACGGTGGTTTCGGAGGATTGGGGGCTCAAGCTACGGTGGTTCTTGATCGGGTTTGAGAGGTGGGGTGGCTTCGCAAGGTCAAGGAGAAGAGGATGGTGGCACTGGATGGGCTGGGGAGGCCTTGCTCGCGACGAACGGGACCGGAGTGTGGCGGCGGCCGAACCGACCGGAGACGAGGAAGACGGCCTCCCTCCGTCGATTACCGGCTGTGGGGGCTCTAGAGGGATGGCCTGAGGTCGCCTCAAGGTCTGGACGAGCTCGGGGCTTCTTTTTATAGGCGGCCGAGGTTGGTTCGACGGTGGCCGTGGATAGGAACGGCGAACCGCCGCTCAGAGCTGGGCGGGGCGCGGCGATGGCCGGGCGGGTCTGGCAGGCGAGAGGATGAGCTCGGGCTATTCAGGCGAAGCCGGGCGCGCTGGCCGTGGCTCGGCAGAGCGTCTTGTGGACGCCGGGCGTGCTACCAAGGGGGCTCTGACGGGCGGCGATGTAGGGCGCCAGGTGGCTTGGAGGGTTCTCGCGAGGGATGGGAACGAGGCGCATTCGCGGGCGAGCGAAGGCTGGGGCAAGACGCTGCAGCGGTGCAGCTGCTGCTGCAAACGTGCGCCTGGCGCGCCGCAGCACGCGCGCCAGCTGCTCGATGCAATGCCAACGCGTTCTAGGCCTCTCTGATGCCTCTACAACTAAACAAAACTAGGCTAATGATCATGAGAGAGCTAAAAGACATGCTGGTAAGGTCATTAGGGCAACTTCCTAATGCAAGTCTAAAAGCATGCCAAAACTGGCCATGCTCCTAACCTGCTTGATGAAATGCCAAGGGTATCTAGGCATCTCTTCTACGGGCCAAAGTCTCCAGTTTGGGGTCTCTTTAGGTAAAAGTGATGATGGCAAGGTTATTAGGGCAAAACCAGAAACTTGTTAGTGCAAGTTTTTGAGAAAACCAAATCTGGACAGAAAATAAAGGGCATTATTGCATGGACCAACAATACTCCAATGGGTCCAATCTCCTGGACTTCAGGGTTTGGTAGAGTGGTCAATAAGCAGGAAAAAGAATCATGGGCAATAGAGCAAAACAAAATGGGGTTGCAGTAGAAAATTCCAAACTGGACCAGAGAGCAAAAGAGGATGATTTGCTCAAATTTTTCAAAGAACACCAATGGGTTTTTGCATATAGTTGAATTATATGCATCTACTGAAATCTCCAAATTTTTGGTGAAATTTTTAAAGAAATATTTAAATAGGTTGTAGTGCAAAATTACAAACTGGACCAGTTTTGAAAACTTGGGGTAGAGCTCAAAATCTCCAAATGTATAAAAGATATTATTGCACAAAAGTGATGTGGGAATATCACATGACATCCGTAAATTTTGATGGAAATATTAAAGAAGTGTCTAAAAGGGTTGTAGTGCAAATGGGACTATAACACTTATGAAAAAATCATTTTTAAAGGAATTAGGCCCAGGAAATTTAATTGTAGGAATAACTCCACTGATAAAAAGAAAAGGTCTTGGGAAGATATACAAGTCCAACAATATTTTTGAAAAGTTTTCACTTGGGGTGGAAACTCCACAATTCAGGAGAAAAGAGTGGTTCTGAATCAAAAGAAAATCCAGAAAATAAAAATTTAAGTTACCAAGGCAAAAATTTAAATTAATAAACATGGTTAAATTTTTTGGGTTGTTACAACACTACCCCCCTTAAAAAAATCTCGCCCTCGAGATTTGCTAAGGGCTGCTTTGAAAATATTACTCTTACCATTACAAAAATAACCATCCTACTTATGCTATAAAATGCGGCTACAGTGCGAGGGCAATAAGTGGGGGAAAACTACAGTGTGGAATACTGGCGTTGCATGGAAAATAATCCTGAGTTTGGGGAAAACGAGAAATTTCTACTTTGGATGCAGTAAATTTAGAATAAATTTCTTAATTTCTAATATACGCTGGTCATACCCGAGAGCACAGTGCTCCCTCTGGCTGACGGGTGGACCCGGGGCCCACTGCCAGTCTCTTCTTCTACCTTTGGCTCTCTCTTCTTCCTCTCTGTCACGCGCTTTCCCGCTTTCTCCACCGGCGACTTTTAGCGCCAGAGGGCATCTAGGCCGTCTTCACGGTAGTGCGTGGCGTGTTAGCTACCGTGCAGCGTGCACTCACTCGCAGGCCACATTGTCGGCATCGCCATGATTCTCCTCTCAACACCGGGCGATCGAGCGACGAGCGGCGCCTGTGGACTTCGCCCCACCGCATAATCGATCTCGAAGTTATAAAATGACCGAGGTGCTCCTTTCTTCTTCCTCACACCTGGCCTCGCTTCCCTTCTCCTTCCTTCTTCTCCATTTCGCTTGCGGGATCTCGAGATGAGGCTCTAATGGCGGAGGTGATGCCGGATCGGTACATGATCCTGGTGTGCGGAGGGTTGGCAGCATTGCTGGGGCTCTCCGTGCTCTTGTGCGCGATGATCCTCGATGATCGTCGTGATGCTGCTGCTCGAGTGTTAGCTCTTCGCGGCAGCGGCGATCATGAGGGTGCCGTGTCGGTGCTAATCATTGCCAATGTGTCAGAGGCAACTTGCACCCGAATAATTACCCGCAAATCTCTCCTTCAGAGACTGTGGTGTGTTAGGGAGGTGATCAATTAGATGCAACATGGGTACGTGGTTGTGAGCCTCCTGTCGTGGTGTTGCGTGAATAAAAATCTATGTCGTGAAGAGATATATACTGCAACAGCTCAGGAAAAAAAATCTCACTTCAGAAATTACCGAGAGCGAATTTAGTTAATCGAAATTAATAGCAGTAGAAACTACTCACATTAATTGAAAATAAATATTTAATTCATCGCACAAATTTAGGATATCACGCCTAAGTTGCAACACATAAATAAATGCTGGGACAATAAACATAGCAGTGATGTCTACAATGAAAATGGTAAATAGACAGGGTCCTGAGAAAATGTCTCTGGTATTGGGGCACACTCCTCTTCTATCGGGGAAAGCGGGTTGACTAGTCGGTGAATGCGTCTCTCATGGTTGGGCCTCAGTGGTGTACCAATGGCGATCTGAGGATTTAAACCAGCGAGGTTCTGGAGATAACCCATTACTTGCTTGGTCAAACGCTCTTGAGCGATGACATACTGTGCAAGGTTGGTCAGCACAGGGTCTCTCTCAAATCGTCCACCGGGAAAAGATCCAACTTCTCCGGGTGCTGCACGACTCGGGAAGTAATAATACCCTCGTTCGCTGGCATAGGGTACCGCGAATCGAAGGCGAGCAAGCGCTTCATACGCAGCAGCTTCTACGGCCATTTGCGGAGTCGGCATAGATTTCCCCACGAAGGAGACTTCCGTTGGGTCTTGGTTTGGGTTTGCGGGAGGGATTTGCACCACTGCCCAATATTTTGAGGTGGATGGTGTGATCCTCGATTTGAGCAACTCGTACTGGGATGGATGGGTAGAACTCATGGTACTGCAGGTAAAGTCCCACAATATTTTAACAAAACTACCTGGGGTTGCATCTTGAGTTCTCAGATAAATACTAGGGCTCGGCATGGCAAAGGAATGGCTGTGAGAGTTGTGCACAAGGTGAGGGGTACTTGGCAAGGTCACGAGGTGGCCTTTTATATAGCATTGGGGCTGGGTTATTTACCGCGGTGAGGGGCAACTAGTTTGTCGGTTCTGCTCTATGGGGTCGGGGTCAATGCCACAGATACACATATCTCACAAAAGTGATGTATTACTGTGGGTGTCGTCGGGGTGGTTTTTGGTAGCTATGCCCGAAATAATAAAAATAAATGCAACCACACGCCCACATACTCTTGCATGGCTACTATTTAAAATAGGGGCGCACAAGCAGACAACATTTAATTATGGTGATACAAGATCACACAATTTAAGAGCATGGACATACTAAGACTCGCACTACTCGAGTGACTTAGTCTACCTCGCTTATATCTAAGCGGGCGTGCCTTTATGGACGTCGAGGCTTCTCCATGGGTTTCACCGTCGGGATTAGCTGGAGGGGGTTGAGGGGCTGCAGGGTCGGGGTAGCGATGATGACCATCCCGGGGATTGTTGGTCACAATCCCTTTGGAGCGTGTTCCAAAAAGGCGACGAAGCACTTCTGGGGACACCAACACATTTTGGTCGATGGCTGGGCCAGACCTCAAGGACTCGATCGGTTGTCCGAACAGCACGACTAGGATGTCGGAATCGGGCTCATCTTCTCCTCTTGCCGGGGAACAGCAAACCAGTTCTCCATGAGCTGCGATCAGATCAAGGGTGATTTGATCGAATAGTTCCTCTAGTGCACTTACATAGCGCACCAGACGCAACAATGCAGGATCCGTCTCGTGATCTCCGTTGGCAACCTAGGGTGGCCTACCATACCCGTCACGGTTCGGGTAGTAGTAGAACGAGCGACAGTTAACTCTGGGCGACAAGTGTCGGAGTTGAACTATAGCCTCTCTAGCAGCTAGTTGGATGGCTTGTGGTTCAAAGGAAGTTGACCTTCCGGTGAATCAGAGGGCGTTTCGCGATAGACCCCTACCATAGACGCGTGCACAAAGGGCCTGCATTGATGGCTCTCACCGCTCATGGGCCCTTGGTACACAACATACTGGGGCTCTTCTAATGCAAAGGCACGGCGGGTGAGGTTTGCTAGCATGGCCACAAAACCTCCAAGGTTGGTTGTCGTGGTCTCATTGTGAACAATGGGTCCAGGCATTATAGCTCGGTTTGGGGTAGAGGCTGTGATGTGCTGGGTTGAGGCTAGCGTGCCCCTTTTTATAGAAAAAAGGGACGGAGTCTTCCTTCGCACGCTTGCGAATGGGACAATTTAGGTGTCGGTCACTGGCGCATGATCGACAGGCTAGGCTGATAGGTTAGGCACCGACTGCCAAAGGTGTCGGGTCACTATGTGGCTATCTTACATGAGAAGCTTGGCTGGGGGTTCGGTTAAGGTCTGGTGGGTTGGTTAACTTAGGTTTATTGACCTGGCCAAGATAGGATTAGCCAATGGTCACTGGCTCGATACCAAGGTTGTCGGGACCGGTTTTTCGTGATATTAATTTCCCAAATAATGGCCCTTGTGCTCACGAGCCTCGTGGATTATCAAGTTAATGATGAGACACCAACTTGATACAGAAACTCCAAGCAAAAAAATGTGGTACAAGACCATTCTGGCATATCAGTACAACACAAGGTTTCTAGTGTCTGATGGCGGAAGCGGTTTGTGGTTCTTCAAAGGTTCATGGGACTCCATTTCCCACGTGAACAAATGACCGTGGTAACTCCTATCTTCGCGAGGCTGCTATCACCATTGCGTGGGTTCCGGGGCTGTCATCGCAACGCTCCTCTCCATGCAAGAAATCTGGCCAAGACAATAGCCAGGGACAAGCTAGTGAGTTCTTTTGAATGTACTCGCAAACATTATGAACACAGGTATAATATAACAAATGATAATCATGCTCTGAAATATTCTATGATCACAACGTCAGTCACGAAATAAAATAAAAATCCATGATGCACGCAGGCAGGTTATTCATATGAATATGCAATAAGGGAGTAGAAATAGAATGTACCTATCGGGTGTCTGAAGCGACGCCTCGAAAGGATAATAATATAAAGCATGGCTTAGTCGGGCATCTGAGCGACACCACATAAAGGGCTTATAAATAAAATAAATAACAAGCATGCCACAGTCGGGCGTCTGTGCGACACCACATAAAGGGCTTATAAGTAACTTAAATAACAAGCATGCCACGATTGGCGTCTGTATACACCACATAAAGGGCTTATATGTAACTTAAATAACAAGCATGCCACGATTAAGGCCCGTATGACACCACATAAAGGGCTTATAAGTAACTTAAATAACAAGCATGCCATAGTCGGGCGTCTGTGCGACACCACATAAAGGGCTTATAAGTAACTTAAATAACAAGCATGCCACAGTCGGGCGTCTGAGCGACACCACATAAAGAGCTTATAAGAGAATAATCACAGTGAATATCTAGGAGGTAGAACCGTCCCAGGGATACTCGATAATTCAAATAATATAAATGGTTAGTCCATAAAAATAATAATAATCCTAATCATCATAAGTCACAAGTCAGGATCCATGTTCTGGTTAAGTAGTTTTTCCTCCGAAGACCGACACTAAGACCGACACTTGGCCCATCCCAGACTGTAGTCCTTACCCATGGACACGGCTATTCGAATAGATATAACCTCTGCAGAGGGTGTACTCTTTACCCACGAGTAACAGATTCCTTTAATCCATCAGGACTAATTCCGCTTACGGTCTTTTAATTGAAAACACACTGGCTCGCACACACCTTAACTTACCGTGTCCGGAATCACCCACGACACCGTTAAGAGAAACTCTAAGTGGGGAGGCTACAACCTCGACTAGCATGGGATCACAAAATTTATAACGCTAAGAAACTAGGGGAGCTACCCCTCTGCTTCCAACCGAAACACCCATGCCCCTGCATCAGGTGGCATGCCTACTACTGCAGCCGGATCTTCCTTCCACAATGGCCTCTCTGCATTTGCAAAAGCAAGAAAGGGGTTGACAACTTACTGAACTGTACCCTACCGGCGGCAGGGACAAGTGGTAGTACGAAAAAAGTATGGGGGTTACTGGAGGTTAAAGCATTACCTGCATGATAATCATAAGAAATATATTTCACACCAATCAGACAGAATCACCACTCATCATACCTCACCATGCCTTACCGGACATGATCGTCTCGACGAAGAACTAGAGACAAGCTCGTGTCTACCCAAGACAGAGACTTTCCTGCATTCCTTCCGATAGGCATGAAAGGCATACGAGGGTGATTACTATCAAGCATATCAAATTCCCAACAGCAAGGAATCATCATTATGCACTCATGAATATGATCATAACACCACATAAAATACTGAATACTTTATATCAAGGTGGTGTCAGATTTGCATCAAACGACACACAACAAATATTATGCCGGGTTCGTAATGCTTGCCTTCAAGAGTATGCAAGTGAGGGTGCACTTTTGAAAGTTGCCTTCTTCTTCAAAATCCTATTTTACTTAAAATTTGAATTAACACATAGTTTCAAAACTGTACAAAAACATTGTTTCAAAATTTTCAAATAAATAGGAAAATAAACTAGACAAAATTTGAGAAACAACAGAAAAAGAATCAAATCAATTGGACTTGTATTTCAAAAGTTATAGCCCGTCAAAGTTTAGTCAAAATCTGTTTTAAATAAAATGTAAAAAGAAAACGGTTCTCAGAAAGCACTTACGGTTTCCTCTAGCGAAGGCGTATTTGGTGGAATGCGCTTCCACTTAAAACACGCTTCGGCGGGGCTGGGTCACTGACAGAGGGTCCATCGGGCCCACTGGTCAGGTTTGACCAGTCGCCCGCGCCTTCTTTCTCCTCTGGCCGAGCAGAGGCGGGGCTCCGATGATCGCCGTCGACGAATGACGGCTCCCCACGGGATTTCGAGGGTAGGGATGGATCCGCCAGTCCAGGGCGGTCCTCCCAGTGGTCGATAGGTTGGCGGAGGTGGAAGGGGTCGCCAGCGGCGAGCTACACGGTGGACGGTGGTTTCGGGAGGATTGGGGGCTCAAGCTACGGTGGTTCTTGATCGGGTTTGAGAGGTGGGGTGGCTTCGCAAGGTCAAGGAGAAGAGGATGGTGGCACTGGATGGACTGGGGAGGCCCTGCTCGCGACGAACGGGATCGGAGTGTGGCGGCGGCCGAACCAACCAGAGACGAGGAAGATGGCCTCCCTCCGTCGATTGCCGGCTGTAGGGGCTCTAGAGGGATGGCCTGAGGTCGCCTCAAGGTCCGGACGAGCTCGGGCCTTTTTTATAGGCGGCCGAGGTTGGTTCGATGGTGGCCGTAGATAGGAACGGCAAACCGCCGTTCTGTAGCCAAGGGGGTGCGTGGCGATGGCTGGCGGGGTCTGGCAGGGTGAGAGGATGAGCTCGGGCTGTTCAGGCGAAGCCGGGCCATGGCCAGGTTTTCGGGCGCCGTCCACGGCAGGAGCGTGTTGTGGACGCCGGCGTGCCGCCAAGGGGGCTCTGACGGTGGTGCTGTAGGGCGCCAGGGTGGCTTGGAGGGTTCTGGCGAGTGGATGGGAACGAGGCGTGACCCTGCGGGCGAGCGAAGGCCAGGGGCAAGACGTGGCGGCTCGGTGTGCGCGCGTGCAAAACGTGCGCTCTGGGCGCGCCCAGAGCACGCACGCCAGGTGCTCGACGCAATGCCAACGCGTTCTAGGCCTCTTTGATGCCTCTACAACTAAACAGAACTAGGCTAATGATCATGAGAGAGCTAAAAGACATGCTGGTAAGGTCATTAGAGCAGCTTCCTAATGCAAGTCTAAAAGCATGCCAAAACTGCCATGCTCCTAACTCGCTTGATGAAATGCCAAGGGTATCTAGGCATCTCTTCACGCCAAAGTCTCCAAATTGGGGTCTCTTTAGGTACAAGTGATGATGGCAAGGTTATTAGGGCAAAACCAGAAACTTGTTAGTGCAAGTTTTTGAGAAAACCAAATCTGGACAGAAAATAAAGGGCATTATTGCATGGACCAACAATACTCCAATGGGTCCAATCTCCTAGACTTAAGGGTTTGGTAGAGTGGCCAATAAGCAGGAAAAAGAATCATGGGCAACAGAGCAAAACAAAATTGGGTTGCAGTAGAAAATACCAAACTGGACCAGAGAGCAAAAGAGGATGATTTGCTCAAATTTTTCAAAGAACACCAATGGGTTTTTGCATATAGTTGAATTATATGCATCTACTGACATCTCCAAATTTTTGGTGAAATTTTTAAAGAAATATTTAAATAGGTTGTAGTGCAAAATTACAAACTGGACCAGTTTTGAAAACTTGGGGTAGAGCTCAAAATCTCCAAATGACTAAAAGATATTATTGCACAAAAGTGATGTGGGAACATCACATGACATCCCCAAATTTTGGTGGAAATATTAAAGAAGTATCTAAAAGGGTTGTAGTGCAAATGGGACTATAACACTTATGAAAAAATTATTTTTAAAGGAATAAGGCTCAGGAAAATTAATTGTAAGAATAACTCCACTGATAAAAAGAAAAGGTCTTGGGAAGATATGCAAGTCCAACAATATTTTTCAAAAGTTTTCACTTGGGGTGGAAACTCCACAATTCAGGAGAAAAGAGTGGTTCTGAATCAAAAGAAAATCCAGAAAATAAAAATTTAATTTACCATTCTGAATGCTCAAGACCTTCATTCCGGCTACCTGAACCGTCTATATACCAGTCGTGACTATGAAGCCGGCTTGGTAAATATGATGAAGGAACGATATGAGGTAATTTCATAAGTGTTTCCCCCTTATTTTTAATTGCAGCTACCACCCAAAGAGCCCCCAAGTGACGGTTTAAGATACCAATCTAAACCGTGACCGAGTAAAACTTTTATGCTTTGCAACAATGCATCTGAACTTCACTGAAGTAGCCCCCAAGTGCCAGTTTAACTTTGTAAAGATGAACCGGAACTTTGTATAAGAAAACTCCCGTATCAGCATTCTTTGAGAAAATATCCATTAGCCCCCAAGTGCCAAGTTGAATACTTGTATTATGCTTGGGACTTGTAGAAAATGTATGATGAGGAGCAAATATGCATTAGCCCCCAAGTACCAAGGGCTTAACTTGATGTGTGCTTGGTACTTCAAGTATGTACTGTCACCTCATCATATAAATGTCTCTTTGCAGGCCGAGCTGAGCAAGAAAGACAGCCAAAGCGCCGATCTGCAGGAGAACCTTAAATCGCAACAAGCTGAAACCTCCAAGGCGAAGGAAGACTAACCAGCGCCTAGGCGCTTATGGAAAAACTGAAAGAAGGCTTCAACAAGGAGCGGACGGATTGGGAAGGTGAAAATCCAATTTGATCAAAAGGGCTGAGAAAGCGAAGCCGCCTCAAACCGGTGGTTGATGAACTAACCAGAAAAGCGGCGGTGTTCATGCCATGACCGCAGCTGTGTTTGGTAAGCATCCTTGATTCCTGATTTCAACATATCCTTTCATGTATTTGCCGGTTTACTAATCTTTATAATGATACAGAACTCAGACGCCCACTTGGGATTTTATGTGCGTAAGAAATCGAAGCAGCTTATACTCCGATAGAGCAGTCAGATACCGCGCCAAGAACGGATCATATATACTGCTTCTCACAACAATCCTCCTCCCACCTTGATTAAAGATACTTTACAAAGGTTATCTATGCTTCCTGCTCGAGTTGACGAACTGAAAAAGTCTGCTGCTAGAACGGGCGCTTTGGTCAGACCGACCGGTAAAAGCATGGGTACCTGAATTTGATCCAATTGAAGTGGCCCATGGTTATCCCAGTTTAAAGGAGGATGGAACAAAATTTGGTGAAGATGATCTCCGGATCATAAACCAGGAAGTACGCCCATTGGCTTGTCAACCCGGTCTGGGATTTCGATTCAAAACCAGACCGGGCTGATAGTCTTCGGATTATGATTTGATCGTGTACTGTCGATTTGTAATTGGCAGTCTAACCGGGTTGATAACACCAGTTTAAAAAACATCATAAATCTTATCAAAAAGAGAGCAAAACTCAATCAAAGGCAAATAAAACCGTTGTAGTCGAGGCTTTTCACGGGCTGCCGTGCCCCAAATTCGAGGCTTTTCATGGGCTGCCGTGCCACCGAATTAAACCATTTTTACAAAGCCTTTAAGATGGTCCGCAATCCTTAACCAATCATCGCTTTTAACTTGACAATTTCAGGGTCTATATTTTAGAGTAACTTGTCAAAGTTCAAGGGTCATACCAGGTTTACAGGTGGCGTGACTTACTTAAAGAGGCAGGTTAACCCGGGTTTTAGGTGTATACACCAAAGCTTCCAAGCCATGGCTTGATAGCCCAATTACAAGCATTGATTCTAAGTTCATCGCGATTGCAAAGAATCCCTAAGTAACATTTTGAGCAAAGTGCTCAAAGGTGCCTATGTTTGAGTTGTTGTTTTTACAACACTCTCTTTGGCCTCGGATTGATTTGGCTTTAAGCCGATCAAGAGGTGTGACTGCGGTTCAAATACAACCAAGCCCCCAAGTGATGTTGTGGCATTACGCCGATCAAGAGGTGTAGCTATGGTTCGAATACGACCAAGCCCCCAAGTGATGTGATATAAAGCTTTAACAAGCTAAACCAAGGGGTAAACCGGACGCTGTTTTAGAAATAGAAGCTCCATGTAAGCACACATGATGGAAGAAAACAACGGATACCCCGCTTTAACTGAGGTTCCGGTTTATTGTATTGATCATAATATATACATTGTCATAATATGTACATAAGCAGAGCCTATAGCTCAAGTATATTAGGGCCGAAGATGAGAAATATTCCACGGCCGGTTGGTCTCCTCCTCCGATTTACGTGAGTCTTTGCGCTCTCGAACATCGATTAGGTAGTACGACCACAGTGCAGATTCTTGCTGACCACAAAAGGTCCTTCCCAAGGGGGGGATAACTTGTGCATATCCGTCTGATCCTGGATGAGTCGAAGCACCAAATCTCCTTCTTTTCTGGTTCTAACCCGGCGGCTATGATAGCGACGCAGATCTTGCTGATAAATCGCCAAACGGGCTGCCGCTATGTCAAGCTCCTCATCTAACAGGTCAAGAGCCTCTTGCCGTGCCTTCGCTGTCGCCTTCAAAGATATGCAGCTACACGAGGTGAGTCATGACGATGTCACTAGGAAAAACCGCCTCGCCCATAAACCATGAAGAACGGCGTGTATCCTGGCCGATTTGTTGGGTGTGGTGTTGATGCTCCATAACACGTAAGGTAGCTCCTCAACCCAACAACCCGGCGTCTGCTGGGTAAAGGAACCATAAGCCGGGTTTGGTGCCTCTCAAAATCTCTTGATTGGCCCTTCCACTTGACCATTGGACTGTGGGTGAGCCATCGATGATACGCTGCCGGATGTGTTCACGCTGACAGAACTCCTTCATGGCACCCTTTGACGGATTGGTACCATTGTTTGTTATAATGTTGTGTGGAAAATCAAACCGGAAGATCACCTTTTTGATGAATTGAACCGCCGTGGCTGCATCACACTTGCTGACTGGTTCTGCCTCCACCCACTTTGTGAACTTGTCAACCGCCACCAAAAGGTGGGTCTTCTTGTCCTTGGACCTCTTGAAAGGCCCAACCATATCCAGTCCCCAAGTCGCAAACCGCCAAGTGATTGGAATCATCCTCAATTCTTGAGTCGGTACATGAGCGCGCCTTGAGAATTTCTGACAGCCATCACATCTTTTGACTAAGTCCTCAGCATCAGCATGAGATGTCAACCAATAGAAACCATGACGAAATGCCTTAGCCACCAAAGATTTTGAACTGGCGTGGTGACCACAGTCTCATTCATGGATCTCACGCAAAATTTCACAGCCTTCTTCAGGAGACACACAACGTTGAAACGCCCCTGTCACACTACAATGATGCAACTCTCCATTGATAATGGTCATGGACTTGGACCGCCGGATTATCTGTCTGGCCAAAGTCTCATCCTCTGGTAACTCGCCCCGGTTCATATACGCCAGATAAGTAACCGTGTAATCTGGGATAACATGAAGAGCTGCCACCAACTGAGCTTCCAGATCAGGAATAGCCAAATCCTCTTCACCAGGGAGCTTGACGGACGGATTATGCAGAACGTCCAAGAAGACGTTAGGTGGAACCGGTTTACGTTGGAAACCCAGGCGGCTTAAAGCGTCCGCCGCTTGGTTCTTCCGCCGGTCCACATGATCCACCTGATAACCTTTAAAGTGACCTGCAACAATATCCACCTCACAACGATATGCTGCCATGAGTGGGTCTTTGGAATCCCAAGTGCCAGACACTTGTTGAGCTACCAGTCCGAGTCATCAAGACTTAACTCGCTAAGGTTCATCTCCTTAGCCATTCAAGACCATGGAGTAAGGCCTCATATTCAGCTGCATTGTTAGTGCAAGGAACATTAAACGGAGAACATAACAAAACTTATCACCTCGGGAAGTTAATACGACTCCAGCCCCCGAGCCCTCCAATTGCCTGGGCCCATCAAAATGAATAGTCCAATAAGTGTGATCCGGCTTCTCTTCTGGTGCTTGTAGTTCCGTCCAATCTTTGATGAAATCCACAAGTGCCTGAGATTTGATCGTCGTTCGGGGTATGTATTTCAACCCGTGAGGCCCGAGCTCGATAGCCCACTTGGCAATCTGGCCAGTTGCTTCCCTGTTCTGGATTATATCTTCTAAAGGAGCAGAGCTGACCATCGTGATGGGATGACCTTGGAAATATTGCTTGAGCTTCCGGCTTGCCATGAAAACCCCATATACCAGCTTCGCCAAGTGGTACCTCGCTTGGACTCAATAAGTACCTCGCTGATATAATAAACCGGACGCTGAACCGGATATTCCTTTTCCCCGCCTCCTTGCGCTCCACCACAAGAGCTACACTAATCGCCCGAAAGTGTTAGCTGCCACATATAGCGGCTCCTTGTCAACCGGGCAAGAACCGACGGGTTAGCCAGCTACCGCTTAAGTCTTCAAACGCTTCATTTGTGGCGCTACCTGCATAAAGTCATCCGCTTCTTCAAAGATCCGATACAAAGGACTGGCCTTCTCGCCAAGCCGGCTTATAAACCTGCTCAACTAGGCAATTCGTACTACCAAGCGATGAACATCATTGATACACATCGGTTTTGACAATGAGGTGGTAGCCTTAATCTTTTCCGTATTATCTTCAATGCCCCTGTTAGACACCAAAAAGCCCAAGAGCTTGCGTGCCGGTACACCAAAAACGCACTTGGTCGGATTAAGCATCATCTTGTAAACCCGCAGGTTATCAAAGGTTTCCTTCAAGTCATCAATCAATGTCTCCTTCTTCCTTGATTTGACCACAATATCATCCACATAGGCATGAACATTACGGCCGATTTGTTTATGAAGACAATTCTGCACACACCGTTGATAAGTCGCCTGGGCACTCTTGAGCCCAAAGGGCATGGACACATAGCAGAAGGCTCCAAAAGGAGTTATGAAGGCCGCCTTTCTCCTGGTCCTTAATCGCCATTTTGATCTCGATGATAATCAGAATATGCATCCAAAAAGCTCAACGCCGCAACCCGCCGTAGCATCAATAATTTGATCAATACGGGGGAGGGCAAAAGGATCTGCTGGACAAGCCTTGTTGAGATCTGTGTAGTCCACACACATACGCCAAGTGCCGTTCTTCTTAAGGACCAGCACCGGATTAGCCAACCACTCAGGATGGAAAACCTCAACGATAAATCCAGCTGCCAAGAGCCTGGCCACTTCTTCTCCAATAGCCTTGTGTCTTTCTTCATTGAACCGGCGGAGAAACTGCTTGACCGGTTTGTACTTAGGATCAACATTAAGAGTGTGCTCAGCGAGTTCTCTCGATACACCTGGCATGTCAGAAGGCTTCCACGCAAAGATATCCCGATTCTCACGGATGAACTCGATGAGCGCGCTTTCCTATTTCAGATCTAAGTTAGCGCTGATGCTGAACTGCTTGGATGAATCGCCAGGTACGAAGTCAACAAGCTTAGTCTCATCAGCCGATTTAAACTTCAGGGCCGGATCATGCTCTGTAGTTGGCTTCTTCAATGAAGTCATATCTGCCGGATCAACATTATCTTTGTAAAACTTTAACTCTTCTGTGGCACAAACCGACTCAGCATAAGCTGCATCACCTTCTTCACACTCCAGAGCAATCTTGCGGCTCCCATGGAAGGTTATAGTTCCCTTTGTGACCCTAAGATCTTGAGCTGCAGATAGACATAGCAAGGTCGTGCCATAAATTTAGCATAAGCCGGCCGTCCAAACAGGGCGTAATACGGACTTCTGATTTTCACTACTTCAAAGGTCAAAGTTTCTGATCTCGAGTCATGCTCATCCCCAAAAGCCACCTCCAGAGCTATCTTACCAACAGGATACGCCGCTTTACCAGGCACCACACCATGGAACGCCATATTGGACGGTTTAAGATTTTTATCTGTTAACCCCATGCAACGGAAAGTTTCATAATAAAGGATATTGATACTGCTTCCT
Organism: Aegilops bicornis; assembly: GCA_021605145.1. Taxonomy (NCBI): domain Eukaryota; kingdom Viridiplantae; phylum Streptophyta; class Magnoliopsida; order Poales; family Poaceae; genus Aegilops; species Aegilops bicornis. The sequence goes on along the minus strand of CM038673.1, from coordinate 129,330,310 downwards.
CCATCCATGAGTACCTTGGTGAACTTATAACCTCCCACCTGAGGTGCCACCACCAATTCCAGATGACCCGGATTGTCAACCCGGGGTGGATGATCTTCTACTCCACACAATAATCGGTTGCTCAGACCAAAGATAGGTAACGGGCACCGCCGTTCAACGGAGTTCACTACCCTCTTATGAAGCCTTTGGTCACGCTTTGTCTAAGCTGGTGGTGAAGACATGATATTGCCCACTATTTAACCGCTTCGGGTTGCTCGTTAACCCGATCGCCGCCGCTGATTTCTCCGATGATTATAGCCACCTTGGTTGCCCTGATTACCTTGATTGTTATGTCCGCCCTGATTACCATGGAAACCTGAACCGGAGTTTCCTCCACTATAACCCAGCCCTTGAGCTCCGTGGCCCGAACCGCCACCCGGCCCATTATCATATCGGAAAGAATTAGAATTCTTGAACTCTTGCATGATGTAGCAATCCTTCCAGAGATGTGTGGACGGAATCTCCTTCGTCCCATGTTTTGGGCACGACTGGTTCAACAGGTAAGACAGGCGGTCCGGGTTAGGGCTTGGTGCTCCCCCGCGCTGGCGTGGTTTACCCTTACGTCGCTGGCCCTTGTCCTGCGTGCTGGTATTAGCCCCGAAGTCCAAGCTGTGATCCGCTTTACGCATGCCACTGTTTCCATGACCCGCCGAGTTGTGGTGCTGCCCCTTGGCGTTGCCGTTTCTTTTTCCCTTCCCTGTCTTATCATCGTCAGACTCGGGATCCTTGGTACTATCAAAATCAGCATACTTCACCAGAGCAGCCATGAGGGTTCCCATGTCATTACAATGACGCTTGTGTCGCCCCAACTTCAACTTCAGGGGTTCAAACCGCAATTGCCTTCCAATGTTAGAACTGCAGTATCCGCGTTGATGCGGTCCGATGAATGCAAAATTTCCGAGACCTGGCGCACCCACCGGGTTGTTGACTCTCCTTCCTCCTGGACACAGGTAGCTAAGTCCACAATTGACATGGGCTGCTTGCAGGTATCTTTGAAATTCTAGATAAACAGGGTTCTCAACTCGCCCATGACCTGATAGAATTCACCGTAAACTCTTTAGCCAAGCACGGGCGCCCTTCCAACATCATGGTGAAATACTTTGCACACGCCGCATCGTCCACATCCAGCATCTCCATGGCCATCTCATGGCTTTCAACCCATGTCTCAGGGGATAAATCGGCAGTGTAATTCGGCACCTTACGCGGGCCTTTGAAATCCTTAGCAGGCGCACGTTGCCCAACGCTGGGACAAGACACGGCACTCCCAAAGAACTAGAGGTAACTCAGGGCTCTACCGACGTGGTTGGACGAACCGGAGTAAGCTGACGGGCTTCATGCTGCGCCGCTAACTCGGCCTCTCTGCGTGCCCGAGCCCGGTCCACTACCTCCTGAGCATCACCCGCCGGGTTATTGCCACGGGGCGGATCACGGTTCCGTGCATTGCTTGGCACTGTCGGTTCATCCATACGCCTGCTGTAGCTCCGGCTTGGACGAGGAGTGGAATGAATCCAATCGCGACTATATGAGTAAGCCTCCTGTTTGACCAAGGCTGTCTGAAGAAGCTCCTTAACCCGGCGCATCTCAACCGCCGCCGAAGAATCACCTTCGATCGAGATGGCCGCCATCCGTGAAACGGCAGCAACAAGGTTGTCCATCGGGGTAGAGTAATGACCCGGTGGTGTTGGGACAGGCTGCGTCACAATGTTGTTCTGACGAGGTGGATCTATCAAACGCGGCTGAACCGCCCCTCGCTTCCAGCGCCCGCCAGTTTGCTACCGGCGGGTTACTGGTCCCCGCTCCTGGGGTGTTAAAGAGGTTCCTAGCATCATAAACTGGAGGTAGGCGAGACCGGTGCCTCCTCTTCAGGACTTCGTGTGATGCATTCTGATCCAGCATAAGCCGATAAGCCTGTGCATCCAAAGCGGCCCGCTCCATGGCCATCCTGTTATCCTCGGCTGCCAAATCGGCCTTGGCCTGGGTGATTTGATCTTTCACCTTTGCGATCTCCGCACTGTGTGCATCCTGATCCGCCGGGTAACCTCCGCCATCAGCGTTGCCAACACATCAAATAAATCACATAGAACCTGAGCCGGCGGTCGCACAAGGCCTCCTGCCCCGGCTGCCGTCGCCGCTGCTGATCCGGAAATCATCGCTGCTGCGGTCGAAGAGTGAAGCGTCGGCTGCGTACCAGCCATGAAGATTGCAACCCGGTTTGGCAGATCAGAGGGGTCCGGAATACTGTCGCCATCGGAACAGCCCCCAATCCGGCCGTCTTGTAGCTGATACAACGACTCGGTCTCTCCGGTTGATGACTCGTCGCCGGAATAAACGACGGTCTCACCACCAGATTTCGATCTTTCCTCGTATTCCCCTCCATGGATGACTCCCATGAAGGCACGCTTCATGGCAGGCTTGACCCGGGCAGATCTCGCACGCTGAGCCGTTTCGATGAGGTCGGTGCAGATGTCCAAATTTCAGGCCCGGTTCACGATCTTGCCGATGAAAACGCAGTATGCCACCAAAGGGGACCCGGTACTGCAGACTCGATTGAGCCGGCCTCGGGCCCCAAACTGCATCGTCGATGTAGAGCTTGTCATGACGACTCTTGGTCATCCGCCCACAACAGAACTCCTTGAGTCCTTCGAAGTTGCCCTCCAAGAACTTGAAACCATTGTGCGATAGCCCCACGGTGGGCGCTAACTGTCGTGGTTTTGTCACGGCAGATGTCCTCATGAAAGGACTTAGTCGTGGAGCCATCGCAACAGGTTAGCTTAAAGGGTTAAAGCGGACAAGGGACACAAGAGAGTTTTATACTAGTTCGGCCCCTTACGATGAAGGTAAAAGCCTACGTCTAGTTGTGATGGAATTGATGGGGTTTCGACGACCAGGGAGCGAATACGCTTTGCCTGAGCCTCGAGTTGTTGTTTGTTGTCCTGAACCGCCACCGGGTCGTCCCCTTATATACATGGGTTGACGCCCGTCGGTTTACAGAGTCCCGAGGCCGGCTCATAAACGTGTCCGACCTGGTATCTGCTCTTTCTACCTTATAGTACAAGTTACATTGTCAATACCAGTTTATGTTTACAGGCCTTAAACCGGCTTTGGGCCCTGGGCCTTCTTGAAGCATCTTCGTCTGTCTTCATGGGCTTCAGATATGATAACTACTGATGAAGTTAACCCGGCCTCTCCTGACCGGTTTACGCCCAGTAGTAGTATCCCCAACACAGAGGTTTGTAGGACAGTAGCAAATTTCCCTCAAGTGGATGACCTAAGGTTTATCAATCCATGGGAGGCGAGATGAAGATGGTCTCTCTCAAACAACCCTGCAACCAAATAACAAAGAGTCTCTTGTGTCCCCAACACACCCAATACAATGGTAATTGTATATGTGCACTAGTTCGGCGAAGAGATGGTGATACAAGTGCAATATGGATGATAGATATAGGTTTTTATAATCTGAAAATATAAAAACAAAAGGTAACTAATGATAAAAGTGAGCACAAACGGTATTGCAATGCGTTGAAACAAGTCCTAGGGTTCATACTTTCACTAGTGCAAGTTCTCTCAACAATAATAACATAATTGGATCATATAACTATCCCTCAACATGCAACAAAGAGTCACTCCAAAGTCACTAATAGAGGAGAACAAATGAAAAGATTATGGTAGGGTACGAAACCACCTCAAACTTATCCTTTCTGATCGATCTATTCAAGAGTCCGTAGTAAAATAACACGAAGCTATTCTTTCCGTTCAATCTATCCTAGAGTTCGCATTTAGAATAACACCTTAAGACACAAATCAACCAAAACCCTAATGTCACCTAGATACTCCAATGTCACCTCGAGTATCCGTGGGTACGATTATACGATATGCATCACACAATCTCAGATTCATCTATTCAACCAACACAAAGTACTTCAAGAGTGCCCCAAAGTTTCTACCGCAGAGTCATGACAATAACATGTGCCAACCCCTATGCATAGGTTCATGGGCGGAACCCGCAAGTTGATCACCAAAACATACATTAAGTGGATCACGTGATATCCCATTTCCACCACAGATACGCACATGCAAGACATACATCAAGTGTTCTCAAATCCTTAAAGACTCAATCCGATAAGACAACTTCAAAGGGAAAACTCAATCCATTATAAAAGAGTAGAGGGGGAGAAACATCATAAGATCCAACTATAATAGCAAAGCTCGCGATACAACAAGATCGTATCACCTCAAGAACACGAGAGAGAGAGAGAGAGAGAGAGAGAGATCAAACACATAGCTACTGGTGCATACCCTCAGCCCCGAGGGTGAACTACTCCCTCCTCGTCATGGAGAGCGCCGGGGTGATGAAGATGGCCACCGGTGAGGGTTCGCCCCTCCGGCAGGGTGCCGGAACAGGGTCCCGATTGGTTTTTGGTGGCTACAGAAGCTTGCGGCGGCGGAACTCCGGATCTATTCTGCTCCCCGGTCGTTTTAGGGTATATGGATATATATAGGCGGAAGAAATACGTCAGGGGAGCCACGAGGGGCCCACGAGGGTGGAGGGCGCGCACAGGGGGTGGGCGCGCCCCCTGCCTCGTGCCTCCCTCGTTGCTTCCTTGACGTGGACTCCAAGTCTCCCGGTTTCCTTTCCTCCCAAAAATAACTTCTCCAGAAGGTTTCATTCTGTTTCAACTCCGTTTGATATTCCTCTTCTTGAGAACACTGAAACAAGGAAAAAAACAAGAACTGGCACTGGGCTCTGGGTTAATAGGTTAGTCCCAAAAGTAATATAAAAGTGCATAATAAAGCCCATTAAACATCAAAGATGGATAATATAATAGCATGAATACTTCATAAATTATAGATACGTTGGAGACGTATCACACGCCGAGCAGGAAGAATTGAGGTGCGAGCCAGAAAAGGGACATCTGCACCTCAGCCCCTTCCTCTTTTTCTCGACAACCGATGTGATGACGCAGGCAAGTATCATGGAGGCAAAACCTATGCTGATGCGCTGCAAGTGGGTAATGCCACCGCTGTAGCCCGTGCGCCTTTCCAGGAATGGCACGATGAACTGATCGTAGACTGCAAGCATCAACATCTGGAATGTGATGGGGATGATGAAGAGTGTCGCCAGGGAAACGTGGATCTTGCCGAGCCTTGTGTTGGTCAATCCACCTTGCTGCACGGTGAATGTGAAGAAGATGATGCTCGATATGTATCCAATCACGGAGCTGATGAAGATGGGAAGCATGCGAAGCACAATCTTGGTCTCCTCCACCTTGGTCACGCTGCAGACCAACCAGTCCCCCTTTTCACCACGGTTGATGCAAGCTTTATCGAGAAATCTGGCACCATGCATCACAGAGTTAGGGAATAGATTCTCAAAACTTTGTTTGGGTACGATACTCTCTATGGCAACTTGATAAGTACTCCCTCTGTTCGCCAATATAAGATGTTTTGGATATTTCAATATGAACTACATACAAAGCGAAATGAGTGAACAAGCACACTGAAACATGTCTATATACATTTGATTTAGAAAAAAATTAAAACATTTTATATTTGTGAACGGAGGGAGTACAAGTAAGAAAAAAATGGTTCAATTCACCGAGTCTTACTTCAGATTATTTGTTTGTGAGAGCGAGCCAATATAACCTGTCCCCACCTCAGTACTGCTTTCATGTGCTTCTTCTAGCCCCTCGCCAACTTCAATCTTCCTGTTGCGGAACGCAACCACAAGAACGTGGGAGAAGCAAAACTGAAGTCAACAAAAGTAACATACTATTTTGTTTTGAGCCAGGAAGTAGCTTGTACCACCTGAGTATTCGAGTCAGAGGGCTTCCTTGTGGAACTTGCTTGGGGTAAAAAGGGAGACCAACAGGAACTACGAGCAATCCTAACAGAACTATGACGGCACACAACCCTAGTGCGATATCCCACCCTTTGTAGTTCTGGAGCCACACTATGAGAATCAGCCCTATATATGAAACCCCAAAAGAGATTCCGAAGGTATACCAGTTAAAAAGCTGGACTGCTGACGGGACTCTGAGGGATCTTCATGGTCAAAGTCTGCTCCAAGGGATGGCAAGCAAGCCCGTATACAACCATCACCAAATGCACTCACATACAAGCCTACGTACAATAAGGCAGCGTTCTTGCCCTGGACCTCTTTGCAATTGTTTAGCTCTGCTTCAATATTGCAAGGGGGTGGATGGAGGGAGGGTAGGTAGGCTTGCAGTGCGAGCAATCCGTATCCCTGCACAAATTAATGCGTGTTCGATTAATTATGCTACAATAACATTACATATCCTCATTTATCAGCATTAATAAGTGGGTTTCATGGTCAAGGATATGCCAAAGTATGTACTGTATCTTTCGCACGAATTGAATTATACAAAAACATGGCAAGTTATAAGGTAGTTTTAAGTTTCAGCATATAGTCGGTATACCAAAGGCGCGTCCTGTTTTAGTAAGGTATATTTACAGTCCAGCCTCACCACGCCGCTTACAATTTCGTACACTCAAAATTCATTATTGCTTATGGTTTGTGTCTGTTAGATGCCTGGCTAAATGGTTGGATGACATTTCCTCTTCTTCTTTTCAAACAATTGTTCTCACTGATTTTGTTAATGAAATCAGGTCTCTATTTTGCTTTTTCAAAAAATAAATGTATCCCAAGTTCCCAACTAAATTTTAGCTTTGGAAATGTACATTAGAATTGTAAACCACCTCCGTCGCCCCCTCCCGCCTCGGTCGCCGCCTCCCGAGCCTCCTCCTCAGAGTCAGCCGGTGGATCACCTCGAGGAGCACCGCCTGTCAGCCGCCTTCATGCCCTGCTTCCACCTCCTCCCGACCTGCCGCCGCCTCCCCACGATGAGCCCCTGTCACCCCATCTCCTGTTTTTTCTTCTGTTTTTTTGTTTAGGTTTGTTTAATTAGTTTAGGTTTTTTTAGTTTAGTTAGTTTAGGACTAATTAGTTTAGGTTTTTTAGTTTAGGTTTAGGTTTAATTTATTTAGGTTATTTAGTTTAATTAGTTTAGGTAGTTTAGTTTAGTTAGTTTAGGTTTAATTGGTTTAGGTTTTCTAGTTTAGTTAGTTTACGTTTAATTAGTCTAGGTTATTTAGTTTAATCAGTTTAGGTTTTTTAGTTTAGTTAGTTTAGGTTTAATTAGTTTAGGTTTTTTAGTTTAATTAGTTTAGGTTATTTAGTTTAATTAGTTTAGGTATTTTTTAGGAATAAACAAGAAAGATGAAAAAAAGAAGTAAAAGAAGAAGAAGAAGAGGTGTCGGAGTGTCGTGTTGAGGGTCGAGGGGTCAGGGTGTCGTGTCGAGGGTCACTGTGGGGTCGAGGATTTTCCATCCCGATCACAACACCCCGACCCCCTGACCCCGACCTCTAATTCTATTAACACGACACCCCGACACCCCGACCCCTCGACCCTTGACATGACACCACCGACACCCCGACCCCGACACGACTCCTCGACCCCGAGGGTTGCCAAGGCACCCCACCCGACACAAAGACTCTCGACACATTATTACCACGGACACCTCGAATTCCCAAGACGACACCCCAAGATCTCGACACGGAACCCCGACACCGACACCCCGATATTAATTAGTGAAAGTTATTAGGTATTTAATTTTTTTATTATGTTCATGATGATGATACACACTAATTTTTTTATTATGTTTATGTTGTACTAATTTCATTTACTCTTTGTAATTGCAGGTGTTGACAGATGGTGGGCTTGGGTAGAGAGCGCTGCAAGCCTCCTACCTCGGCACGTGGGATGGGTGTTGTTATAGCACCCCAGAACCTTCGGAGAGCGCTGGTAGACAGCATGCATACACCCTCAAAGACCTTCAAGGGCGCTTTCTTCTTCAAATTGGAGAGGAGGCTCGGGGGAAGAAGAGGGTGGAGGTAGAGGTGGACGGTGTTGGAAATATGCCCTAGAGGCAATAATAAATTAGTTATTATTATTATATTTCCTTGTTCATGATAATCGTTTATTATCCATGCTATAATTGTATTGATAGGAAACTCAGATACATGTGTAGGTACATAGACAACACCATGTCCCTAGTAAGCCTCTAGTTGACTAGCTCGTTGATCAACAGATGGTTACGGTTTCGACCATGGACATTGGATGTCGTTGATAACGGGATCACATCATTAGGAGAATGATGTGATGGACAAGACCCAATCCTAAGCCTAGCACAAAGATCGTAGTTCGTGATGCTAAAACTTTTCTAATGTTAAGTATCATTTCCTTAGACCATGAGATTGTGCAACTCCGGATACCGTAGGAATGCTTTCAGTGTACCAAACGCCACAACATAACCGGGTGGCTATAAAGGTGCACTAAGGTATCTCTGAAAGTGTATGTTGGGTTGGCACGAATCGAGACTGGATTTGTCACTCCGTGACGGAGAGGTATCTCTGGGCCCACTCGGTAGGACATCATCATAATGTGCACAATGTGACCAAGGGGTTGATCACGGGATGATGTGTTATGGAACGAGTAAACAGACTTGCCGGTAACGAGATTGAACAAGGTATCGGCATACCGACGATCGAATCTCGGGCAAGTACAATACCGCTAAACAAAGGGAATTGCATACGGGATTGATTGAATCCTTGACATCGTGGTTCATCCGATGAGATCATCGTGGAACATGTGGGAGCCAACATGGGTATCCAGATCCCACTGTTGGTTATTGACCGGAGAACGTCTCGGTCATGTCTGCATGGTTCCCGAACCCGTAGGGTCTACACACTTAAGGTTCGGTGACGCTATAGTTGTTATGGGAAATAGTATGTGGTTACCAAAGGTTGTTCGGAGTCCTGGATGAGATCCCGTACATGACGAGGAGCTCCGGAATGGTCCGGAGGTGAAGATCGGTATATTGGACGAAGGGTATTGGAGTCCAGAATTGTTCCGGGGGTACCAGGTGATGACCAGCGTGTTCGAAAGGGGTTTCGGAGGCCCCGACACGCTTTGGGGGCCTTATGGGCCAAGGGGAGAGGGCACATCAGCCCACTAAGGGGCTGAGCGCCCCTCCCACCCCATCTCACGTAACCTGGGCAGCCACCACTCCCGGCTTGGGGGGCAAGTTTCCTAGGGGGTGGGGGCGCCAAAACCCATCTAGGGTTTCCCCTATGGCCGCCGCCCCTCCCCTAGGTAACCCTAGGGCGCCTCCCCCTCCTCCCTTCCCCCTATATATAGTGAGAGAGAGAGAGGGAAGCCGCACTTTCCTCTCGGGCGCAGCCTCTCCCTCCTCCAACACCTCCTCCTCCTCCGTAGTGCTTGGCGAAGCCTCGCCGAGAATCACGAGCTCCATCACCACCATGTCGCCGTGATGTCGGAGTTCTCCTCAACTTCTCCTCTCCCTTGCTGGATCAAGAAGGAGGAGACGCCCCCGGCTGTACGCGGTGTTGAACGCTGAGGCACCGTTGTTCGGTGCTTAGATCGAATCAACCGCGATCTGAATCGCCGCGAGTACGACTCCTTCATCCGCTGCTTCTTGTAACGCTTCCGCTTAGCGATCTTCAAGGGTATGAAGATGCTCATCCTCTCCTCTCTTGTTGCTAGAATCTCCATAGATTGATCTTGGTGATGCATAGAAAATTTTGAATTTCTGCTACGTTCCCCAACAGTGGCATCATGAGCTAGGTCTATTGCGTAGATTCTATGCACGAGTAGAACACAAGTTGTTGTGGGCGTTGATTTTGTTCAATTTGCTTACTATTACTAGTCTTATCTTGATTCGGCGGCATTGTGGCATGAAGCGGCCCGGACCGACCTTACACGTACTCTTACATGAGACAGGTTCCACCGATCGACATGCACTTGTTGCATAAGGTGGCTAGCGGGTGCCGCCTCCCACTTTAGTCGGATCGTATTTGATGAAAAGGGTCCTTATGAAGGGTAAATAGCAATTGGCATATCACGTTGTGGCTTTTGCGTACGTAAGAAACGTTCTTTCTAGAAACCCATAGCAGCCACGTAAAACATGCGAACAACAATTAGAGGACGTCTAACTTGTTTTGCAGGGTATGCTATGTGATGTGATATGGCCAAAAAGAATGTGATGAATGTGTGATGTATGAGATTGATCATGTTCTTGTAATAGGAATCACGACTTGCATGTCGATGAGTATGACAACCGGCAGGAGCCATAGGAGTTGTCTTTATTTATTGTATGACCTGCGTGAACATCGAATAACGCCATGTAATTACTTTACTTCATTGCTAAACCGTTAGCCATAGTAGTAGAAGTAATAGTTGGCGAGTTTCATGGAGACACGATGATGGAGATCATGATCATGGAGATCATGGTGTCATGCCGGTGACGATGATGATCATGGAGCCCCGAAGATGGAGATCAAAAGGAGCAAAACGATATTGGCCATATCATGTCACTTTTTGATTGCATGTGATGTTTATCATGTTTATGCATCTTATTTTCTTAGAACGACGGTAGTAAATAAGATGATCCTCATTAAAATTTCAAGAAAGTGTTCCCTAATCTGCAATCGCTATGAAAGTTCGTTGTTTCAAGCACCACGTGATGATCGGGTGTGATAGATTCTAACGCTCACATACAACGGGTGTAAGACAGATTTACACACGCCGAAAGACTTAGGTTGACTTGACGAGCCTAGCATGTACAGACATGGCCTCGAACACAAGAGACCGAAAGGTCGAGCATGAGTCGATGGTAGATACGATCAACATGAAGATGTTCACCGATGATGACTAGTCCGTCTTCACGTGATGATCGGACACCGCCTAGTTGACTCGGATCATGTAATCACTTAGATGACTAAGAGGGATGTCTATCTGAGTGGAAGTTCTTAAGATGAACTTAATTATCCTGAACATAGTCAAAAGGTCTTTGCTAATTATGTCGAAGCTCGCGCTTTAGTCCCACTGCTTATATATGTTCCTAGAGAAAATTCAGTTGAAAGATGATAGTAGCGATTATGCGGACTAAGTCCGTAAACCCGAGGATTGTCCTCGTTGCTTGGAAGAAGGCTTATGTCCTTAATGCACCGCCAAAGGTGCCGAACCTCAATGTCGCTTTGTGGATGTTATGCTAACATCTGACATACATGTTCTGATAACTACGTGATAGTTCAGTAATGTTAAATGGTTTAGAGTTAAGGCACGAAAGACGATTTCAAAACGTCGTGAAACATCTGAGATGTTTCGAGGGCTGAAATTGGGATTACAGGCTCATGCCCACGTCAAGAGGTATAAGACCTCCGACGAGCTTCTTGGCCTACAAACTAAGGGAAAAAAGCTCAATCGTTGAGTTTGTACTCAGATTGTCTGGGGTACAACAATCACTTGAATCGAGTGGTAGTTAATCTTCCAGATGAGATAGTGATGTTTCTCCAAAGTCATTGCCACCAAGCTACTAGAGCTTCGTGATGAACTATAACATATCAGGGATAGATATGATGATCCTTGAGATATTCGCGATGTTTGACACCGCGAAAGTAGAAATCAAGAAGGAGCATCAATTGTTGATGGTTGGTAAAACCACTAGTTTCAAGAAGGGCAAGGGTAAGAAGGGATACTTCATGAAACGGCAAAACAGTTGCTGCTCTAGTGAAAACCCAAGGTTGAACCCAAACCCGAGACTAAGTGCTTCTGTAATGAGAGGAACGGACACTAAAGCGTAACCACCCTAGATACTTAGTGGATAAGAAGGCAGGCAAGGTCGACGGAAGTATATTGATATACATTATGTTAATGTGTACTTTACTAGTACTCCTAGTAGCAATTGTGGTATTAGATACCGTTCGTTGCTAAGTGTTAGTAACTCAAATAAAAGCTACTAATAAACGGAGACTAGCTAAAGGTGAGTCGACGATATGTGTTGAAGTGTTTCCAAGGTTGATATGATCAAGCATCGCATGCTCCCTCTACCATCGAGATTGGTGTTAAACCTAAATAATTGTTATTTGCGCTTATGCTGAGCATAGACATGATTGGATTATGTCTATCGCAATACGGTTATTCATTTAAGGAGAATAATGGTTACTATGTTTATTTGAATAATACCTTCAATGGTCTTGCACCTAAAATGAATGGTTTATTAAATCTCGATCATAGTGATACACATGGTCATGCCAAAAGATATAAGATAGTAAATGATAGTACCACCTACTTGTGGTAATCGCCATGTAAGTCATATTGGTATAAAATATATGAAGAAGCTCCATGTTGATGGATCTTTGACTCACTCGCTTTTGAAAAGTTTGAGACATGAGAGCCATGTCTATTGGTGTATACGCATGAAGAAAACTCCATGCAGATGGATCGCTTGGACTCACTTGATTTTGAATCGCTTGAGAAATGCAAATCATACCACATGGCAAGATGACCTAAAAGCCTAGTTTTTCAAGAAATGGAACAAGATAGCAACTTGTTGGAAGTAACACATTTTGATGTGTGCAGTCCAATGAGTACCGAGGCATGCAAAGGAATATCGTTATGTTCTTACTTCACGATGATTCGAGTAGATGTTGAGTATATTTACTTGATGAAACAAAGTCTGAATTATTGAATGGTTCAAGTAATTTCAGAGTGAAGTTGAAGATCATTGTGACAAGAGGGCAAAATGTCTATGATATGATCATAGAGATGAGTATCTGAGTTACGAGCTTTGGCACGTAATTAAGACATTGTGGTTGTTTCACAATTAATACCGCCTGGAACACCATAGTGTGATGGTGTGTCCGAACATCATAGTTGCACCCTATTGGATATGGTGCGTACCATGATGTCTCTTATCGAATTACCACTATCGTTCATGGGTTAGGCATTAGAGACAACCACACTCACTTTAAATAGGGCACCACGTAATTCCGCTGAGATGACACCGTATGAACTATGGTTTGGAGAAACCTAAGCTGTCGTTTCTTGAAAGCTTGGGGCTGCGACGCTTATGTGAAAAAGTTTCAGGTTGATAAGCTTGAACCCAAAGCGGATAAATGCATCTAGGACACCCAAAAACAGTTGGGTATACCTCCTATCTCAGATCTGGAAGCAAAAGTAATTGTTTCTAGAAACGGGTCATTTCTCGAGGAAAAGCTTCTCTCGAAAGAATTGAGTGGGAGGATGGTGGAGGCTTGATGAGGTTATTGAACCATCACTTCAACCAGTGTGTAGCAACGCACAGGAAGTTGTTCATGTGGCACCTACACCAATTGAAGTGGAAGCTGATGATAGTGATCATGATGCTTCGGATCAAGTCACTATCGGACCTCGTAGGTCGACAAGGACGCCAGATTACTTCGTGAGTGGTACGTAATCCTCGTCTTAGAGGTCATGTTGCTAGACAACAATGAACCCACGAGCTATGGAGAAGCGATGGTGGGCCCGGATTCAACGTAATGGCTCGAGGCCTAAAATTCGAGAGAGGATCCATGTATAAAACAAAGTGTAGACTTTGGAAGAACTACTCGATGGTCGTAAGGCTGTTGAGTACATGATGGATTTTAAAAGGAAGATGTATAATGATGGTAAGTGTCACCATTAAGAAAGCTCGACTTGTCGCTAAGATGTTTTCCGACAAGTTCAAGGAGTTGACTACGATGAGACTTTCTCACTCATAGCAATGCTAAGAGTCTGTGGGAATTGGATTAGCAAAGCATCGCATTATTTATGAAATCTTGCGTATAGGATGTCAAAACATTGTTTCTCGACAATTTTCTTGAGGAAAGGTTGTATGTGATACAAACCGTAAGGTTTTGTCAATCTCAAGAACGCTAATAAATATGCAAAACTCCAACAATCCTTCTAAGGACTGGAGTAAGCATCTCGAGTTGGAATGTACGCTTTGATGAGATGATCAAAGATTTTGGGTTTATACAAAGTTTATGAGAAACTTGTATTTCCAAAGAAGTGAGTGGGAGCGCTATAGAATTTATGATGAGTATATGTTGTTGACATATTGTTGATCAGAAATGATGTAGAATTTCTGGAAAGCTTATAGGGTTATTTGAAAAGTGTTTTTCAATGGAAAACCTGGATTAAGCTACTTGAACATTGAGCATCAAGATCTATGAGGATAGATCAAAAACGCTTAAATGGTACTTTCAAATGAGCACATACTCTTGACATGATCTTGAAGGTGTTCAAGATGGATCACCAAAGAAGGAGTTCTTGCCTCGAGTTGTAAGGTATGAAGTTAAGAGTTAAAGCTCGACCACGGCAGAGAGAGAAAGGACGAAGGTCGCCCCTATACTTCAGACGTAGGCTCTATAGTATGCTATGCCGTGGTACCGCATCAAGTGTGCCTTGCCATGAATCACTATAGTACAAGAATGATCCAGAATGGATCATTGGACAATGTCAAAATTGTCCTTGGAGTAAATAAGGACATGTTTCTCGATTATGGAGGTGATAAAGAGTTTGGCGAAAGGGTTACGCCGATGCAAGCTTTAACACCTATCCGAATGACTCGAGTAGCAAACCGGATAACGATAGTGGAGCAACTATTTGGAATAGCTCCAAGTGGAGCGTGGAAGCAGCATTTAAAATATGACCTAGAGATTTATGAAGTGCATACGGATCTGAATGTTGCGCACTGCCGACTAAAACCTCTCTCACAAGCAAAACATGATCAAACCCCAGAACTTATTGAGTCTTAATCACATGATGATGTGAACTAGTTTAGTGACACTAGTAAACTCTTTGGATGTTGGTCACATGGCAATGTGACCTGTGAGTGTTAATCACATGGCATTGTGAACTAGATTATTGACTCTAGTGCAAGTGGGAGACTGTTGGAAATATGCCCTAGAGGCAATAATAAATTAGTTATTATTATTATATTTCCTTGTTCATGATAATTGTTTATTATCCATACTATAATTGTATTGATAGGAAACTCAGATACATGTGTGGGTACATAGACAACACCATGTCCCTAGTAAGCCTCTAGTTGACTAGCTCGTTGATCAATAGATGGTTACGGTTTCCACCATGGACATTGGATGTCGTTGATAACGGGATCACATCATTAGGAGAATGATGTGATGGATAAGACCCAATCCTAAGCCTAGCACAAAGATCGTAGTTCGTATGCTAAAGCTTTTCTAATGTTAAGTATCATTTCCTTAGACCATGAGATTGTGCAACTCCCGGATACCGTAGGAATGCTTTGGGTGTACCAAACGTCACAACGTAACTGGGTGGCTATAAAGGTGCACTAAGGGTATCTTCGAAAGTGTCTGTTGGGTTGGCACGAATCTAGACTGGGTGGCTATAAAGGTGCACTACGGGTATCTCCGAAAGTGTCTGTTGGGTTGGCACGAATCGAGACTGGGATTTGTCACTCCGTGTGACGGAGAGGTATCTCTGGGCCCACTCGGTAGGACATCATCATAATGTGCACAATGTGACCAAGGGGTTGATCACGGGATGATGTGTTACGGAACAAGTAAAGAGACTTTCCGGTAACGAGATTGAACAAGGTATCGGCATACCGACGATTGAATCTTGGGCAAGTACAATACCGCTAGACAAAGGGAACTGCATACGGGATTGCTTGAATCCTTGACATGGTGGTTCATCCGATGAGATCATCGTGGAAAATGTGGGAGCCAACATGGGTATCCAGATCCCGCTGTTGGTTATTGACCGGAGAACGTCTCGGTCATGTCCGCATGGTTCCCGAACTCGTAGGTCTACACACTTAAGGTTGGTGACGCTAGAGTTGTTATGGGAAATAGTATGTGGTTACCGAAGGTTGTTCGGAGTCCCGAATGAGATCCCGGACATGACGAGGAGCTCCGGAATGGTCCGGAGGTGAAGATCGGTATATTGGACGAAGGGTATTGGATTCCGGATTAGGGTACCAGGTGATGACCAGCGTGTCCGGAAGGGGTTTCGAAGGCCCCGACAAGCTTTGGGGGCCTTATGGGCCAAGGGGAGAGGGCACATCAGCCCACTAAGGGGCTGAGCGCCCCTCCCACCCCATCTCACATAACCTGGAGAGGTGGGGGCGCCACCCCTAGGGCAGCCACCGCTCCCGGCTTGGGGGGCAAGTTTCCTAGGGGATGGGGGCGCCAAAACCCATCTAGGGTTTCCCCTATGGCCGCCACCCGTCCCCTAGGTAACCCTAGGGCGCCTCCCCCTCCTCCCTTCCCCCTATATATAGTGAGAGAGAGAGAGGGCAGCCGCACCCTTCCCCTGGCGCAGCCCTCTCCCTCCTCCAACACCTCCTCCTCCTCCTTAGTGCTTGGCGGCCCTGCCAAGAACCACGAGCTCCATCACCACCATGCCGCCGTGTTGTCGGAGTTCTCCTCAACTTCTCCTCTCCACTTGCCGGATCAAGAAGGAGGAGACGCCCCCGGCTGTACGTGTGTTGAACGCGGAGGCACCGTTGTTCGTGCTTAGATCGAATCAACCGCGATCTGAATCGCCGCGATGAACGGCTCCTTCATCCGCTGCTTTGTAACGCTTCCGCTTAGCGATCTTCAAGGGTATGAAGATGCTCATCCTCTCCCTCTCTTGTTGCTAGAATCTCCATAGATTGATCTTGGTGATGCGTAGAAAATTTTGAATTTCTGCTACGTTACCCAACAGATGGGGCCCTGGGAGAGGTAGGAAGGTTGTTCTGCCTTCCTCGCCGCCACCCCCCGCTGAGTCTCCAGACCACCGGAGTGCTCCGTCTCAGGTGGACCCGTCTGACCTGGACCCGTGTCGGACTCCGGTCCATGAGCCTCGGGTCGATGAGCCTCGGGTCCCAGTGTCTTCCTCCCAGGACACTTGGGTCCCATGGTATTCCTCCCAGGAGACTTCAGTCCCAGAGTCTTTGTCACACGTGACTCCGGAGACTAGCGACCATAGTGATGGTGTCGAGGAGACCTTATCTGAGGATAGCTATAGCGAGGGCGAGCTGGTTGAGGAGGGAAAGAAGGTCTACCAGCGTGGTGGTACTAAGCTACCGTCCGTGCCGGCGACCCGCGACCAGAGGTGGTTGATTCGGCCTAACAAGGAGAAGTAAGTGCATTTAGTCTTTTTTAACCTTTTGCCTTCATGTTTGTTCAAGTTAATATCTAATGTGTAGGCCTTGTCATACTGCAGGGGTTGGATACACGCAGATCGTGTCCGCAGGCCCAACCAGGTCCTTGGTACTCTAGTCCGACACCACTTCCCGGGGTGGGTCACGTTACCCGGTGAGGGTGAGCTTCCACAGCTAGCACTGACCTGGGAGCTGTACGAGGTTGCCCCTGTTTCACTGGGGAGATGATCGACGGTGTCGTGTGCGAGACGGTGGCCAACATTGTGAGACGGCGGTTTTGGGTAATTTCTCCTTTACATAATTAAAATCAACAAGACTCTAGTGATTGTACTAATCAGTGTTGTCTTGTTTGATTGCAGACCTTCTACAGGTGTCTTGAGGAACACGAGGCGGATGCGGCTATGGTTCTCGAAGCCGAGTGCAAGCCCCTACTTAAAAAACTACGACACGAGGCTCGGTTGTAGTGTGTTCGAGACTACTATGCCTCGACTAACATCGGGAGGGAGAAGAAGAAGTGTCGCGCCAAGTATCTGAGTAAGGACAAGTACATGAACGTAATTACCTATTCTTAAGGCCTTGTACTAGTTTTCTTGATTTGATTCATAGGCGTAGCGCTGAAATTTCTCTTTGTCTAACTTAGGCGCCCCCGAGATGGTGTGTGGATAAGATGGACTGTTGGGAGAGGTTGGTGGATGAGTGGTGCTCTCCCCAATGGCTAGCCGTCCGCAACAAGAACAGGGACAAGCATGCCCAGATGCAAGGTGTGCCGCACCATCAAGGGAGCTCCAACCTGTTTGAGTACGGGAATCACTGGTTATGTGGTTCGAGCTGTTAACGATTCATGCAATTTCATTCTTCATGCTTGCTTTAATTACTAATTTACCCTATTCCTCTCTTTCAGGCATGACACAACAAGAAGGAGGTGTCGCCGCTGTACAACCTCTATGCTATGGCCCATAGTGCCCCGTACAAGAATGCCAAGGCATTCTCGGAGGATGACCTCGATCATCCAGAGAGCTTCACCAACATCTCCTCCCACGACAAGCTTGTGAGCTACAGAGACTGGGGGAAGAGATGAAAGGTGAGGTGTTCAACCCGAGCTAGAGTCCTTTTGATCCTGAGCTCGTGATGCTATCTGGTGATGGGAGGAAACATGGCTCAGTAGCCATTGGGGATGGACGACACATTGTCCTAGAAGTCTCCCTGAGATCAAGAAGCGCCTGCATTTAAGTCTCTTCCTGAGATGAGACCTCGACCACGGCCAATGGAGCTCGCTATCGAGGCTAGGGCCAAGGAGCTTGTGGCGGAGGCAAGCAGGCAGGCAGAGGAGAAGGTGAGGGAGATGGAGGAGAGGACGGCTATTCTGTTGGAGGCGGAGAGGAACCACAACGACGCGGATCATCGGGCCCTATACGAGCTCCTCGTGGTAAGTTTCTCCCGCATACTAGTCAAATCATGCACGTAATGTTCGTTTCATTACTAACTAATATGACTGACTCGTGAAAACAAAATGTGCAGTTCGTGTGCGAGAAAACCGGCCAGACCCCTCCGCCAATGCCCCAAATTGCTATAGCGGACACAGTGAGTTTCATTTGAATGGTCATTAGTTACTAGTATTCACATTTCAGTTGCATCATGCTAACTAAACATTACAAATGATCTTTTGTGCAGCACGCCTCCCACAAAGAATCGACCGATCCTTCTCCGTCTCGCGATGGTGCAACCCCGACCGGTCCTTCACCTCTCGGATTATGGTAAGTTTTCCCAAGTGTTTTTGCTTAACAAATGCTTTGTTAGCTAGAAAATGGCATAACAACCTAGGATAGCTCAATAATGATCTATAGCTAGCTTAACTAGTTCATTTATGACATAATTAGCTCACTTAGGTAAAAAAATGGCATAACAACCTAGGATAGCTCAATAATGATCTATAATTAGCTTAGCTACTTCATTTATGACATAATTAGCACACTTAGGTAAAAAATGGCATAACAACCTATGATAGCTCAATAATGATCTATAATTAGCTTAGCTACTTCATTTATGACATAATTAGCGCACTTAGGTAAAAAATGGCATAATAACCTTGGTTTAGCTCCAAACTATCATATAATTAGTTTATTTTCCTACAAAATGACAAAATAACCTTACCTAGCTCCAAAATGACCGATTTTAACTAGGATAGCTCTAAAATGATCTACACTTACCATTTTGTCCTACAAAATGAATAAATATGCTTAATTAGCTAAAAAATGGCATAACTACGTAGGTTAGCTCCAAAATGACCTATTTACCTAGCTTAGCTCTAAAATGACTTACCCACTTAGCATTTTTTTACCTACCTTAGCTAAAAAATGGCATTTTCACCTACGTTAGTTAGAAGAAGAAGGATGAAGAAGAAGAAGAAGAGAAGAAGAAGGAACAAGAAGCATCTCTCTTCTTCTTCTTCTTCTTCTTTTTCTTCTAGCTAGTCTTCTTCTTCTAACTTTCATCTTTCCTAATTTACAGATTTGCTTGAGATGAGGAAGCAGCTAGCATTGATGGAACTTGTTGCAAACTTTTACTTGTGCTTGTGCTTCCTTTTTATTTATGGAAACTTGTTGCAAACTTGTTGGAAATGTTGTTGGAAACTTGTATATATATATATATATATATATATATATATATATATATTCATGTTGTTGGAAACTTATTGTTGGTATGATTGTTGAAATTATGTTGAAATGTGTGTATATATATATATACATATATATATATGTGTGTGTGTGTGTGTGTGTGTGTGTGTTTTGTGTGTGAAATTCTGTCAAATTGAATGAATTTAAGAAAAAACGAGAAAAACAGGGGCTATATAGCCACTTTCCCACGGACGGTAAAGGTCTTTGCCGTCGGCCAGCCGACGGCAAAGATTCCACGTGGCAACTACCAGTGCAACCTGAGGTGCAGGGGGCTGGCCTATTTGGCAGATTTGCCGTCAACCAGCTGACGACAAAGGCCTTTGCATCTTTGTCGTCTGCCGTCTGACGGCAAAGAGGCCTTTGTCGTAGCTCATTCGGCCGGACCTGTTGCCGTCTGCTGGCTGTCTTTGCCATCAGCCATGGCTGACGGCAAAGTGCCTGATTCCTGTAGTGTACCAACATTTATTTGAATTACATTGCTTCTACTTGCTATTTTCTACCAAGTAAAATTTCGACGATACAAAACCGATACACTAACATCGAAGTAGAAAAAGAGGTACATGTGACTAAAAGTCCACAAGTACCAACAACTAGCACATTTTCTTATCAGTGTGCCATCATCCCGAGAGCAACATTTTGCAAGTTAGCTCATAACCATCAATTTTCGAGCAGATTTTTTTAAGGTAGTGCACCTTGATTGATTCATGAAGTGGGAAGCCCGCATCTGGAACAAACATGATAACTACGTATATCAGAACTTAGAACTACAACAAAACAAATTATTAGAAGAAGACGTCAAACCTGCAATGACAAACAAAACTGCAGGCAGATAGCAAAAACAAATAGCTAGGCGGCTAACTAGACCTATAAACGCAAAGCAAAGGCGAAAATAAAACAAGGCCATAAGGGAGAGCAGAAAATAAGCTAGGTTAGGGCAAGTCCACAGTTCCCTTAATTTTTTTCCCTATATCTCAAAACAGGGGACTCTAAACTCCAGCAGTTCCCCTAAAACATCTCCCTTATTCTATACTTTGACAATATCCGATAACTACCATTTGAAACCGAACAGGTTCCTCTAAAACATCTCCCTTATTCTATACTAGCACAAATGCCCGTATGCTGTAAATGGGAGGAAAAAAATACAACACCCCTAATAACTCCCTACTGCTCCATCACACACACACACACAAGTCTCTATTTTAAGAAAGCACTCCACCCGTGTAGTCACGTATTCTCCTTAAGATCCGTACTTTGCTATAGGGCAAATGTCAGGTGTCATGAGAAGTCAAGAATGACATGTAAGCCTACATAGAAACATGACCCACCAGAACGGATGAGTCTAAAACGTCCAACTGATGAATGAATAAATTTAGGAAATCTAAATATGTTTCCACTATCATAACAAGCCACGACAACCGCTATAGAAAGGTGCATATCTGGATTGTAAAGTTACTTTTGCTAAACCTCATGTCAGTCATTTGAAAAGGTACAACTAGATATTGAACATGACCATCTATACTATTTTTGCAAACCTAATAATGAACTCTGGCTAAATTTACTACCTAATGTCCATGCTTATACAACACGGTGAACTTGATTAATGACCACAATCTATAGAAGGGAACAAAACAAATCTAATCATCGCCAGGAAACTAATGGAGTGATATCTGCTTTTTACCTCTGCCAAATGGTCCATGGCTCAATTCCGATGTCTGCATCATTTGCCTTTGGAGACTATTAACTTTATTCCTCGACTTTATTCCTCGTGACACGGAAGTGATTTATCTTCCATGTTTATAGGTTAAGGGTAAAAGCTCACTTGCTGATTGGAAAAGATGGCCCTCCTTACTCCGTGATGGGAAGAAATTGAACAGATAATTCTGTAAAACAAAAGAATTATAATACTAATGATTACATCCATGGAAAAGTAGTGCTAGATGGTGACAGTTTTAAGCATCCCTGAGATATAATACTTAGAAAACCAGATGGTATGATGTTAATCATATGTATGACCACTCAATATTGAATGTCAAGCCGAACTACTTTATACTATGTTTTCAAATCACGGGTGATTTGAACGTGATCGCGTCTCATTCGCTGCTAGGAAACCGTCCCACAATTTGCTAGATTATGGAGATCGCGAGAAATCATACCGATTTAGGCTACAATTTCGTTGCAAATTTAGTTGCCGCTAATCCTTTCTCTGGTGATTTTAGTTAGTGCTCTATACTGGATATAGACATCACAAAGTCAGAACAGGCCTTCTTAGAGATGAACCATATAATAAAATATTACGCTAAAAGATTAGGTATGCACGCAAGGATTTTTTAAAAGCTTTATCACTGTATGGAGAAAACAACATGGTAAGATGCAGCGCTAGCTTTTTAGTTCCATCGAACCAGAGCAT
The DNA here is from genome assembly GCA_021605145.1 of Aegilops bicornis. Lineage (NCBI taxonomy): Eukaryota > Viridiplantae > Streptophyta > Magnoliopsida > Poales > Poaceae > Aegilops > Aegilops bicornis. The sequence continues at coordinate 129,308,152 of CM038673.1, read as the reverse complement.
CTGCAGCGGGTTGTAGCCGCCAAGCTCGTTTTCTTCCCCTGTATCTATCTTCTGATCTGATCAACATTTGACTTGATTAGTCACTGGGTCATCTCTCTGTTTGCAGTTTGTATTGATCAATCAAATGGCATATTAGAAGCCACTCACGGGCTTCAAAGTGGAGGCAGGGCCAGCAGTTGAGGTGGAGAGAGAGCGCGCAAGCCGCAGCTGCCTCAGCCCCTCCTCACCGAGGGCCGCAAGGATCAAGGATCGAGCCGCTGATGCAACCCTGTTGCCGGTGAGGGAGGTAGTACAAGCACATGGCATCACGCTGCTGCCGGATCTCGCCTCCATGGATCAGAAGAGAGAGTAGGCACAGACGTCCCTGAGATATGACCAATACTCCAATAGAACCCATCATGGCGCGGCACGACGACCACCTCGTTGTTCCTGCAGCCGAGAGCCACGCATACGTCCTGGAGCCGTGGGGCCGCGGGCGGACAAATCTTCCTCTACTCCGTCGCTCGACCTCAGCGGCACCTCTCATGAGCCTACCTCGGCAGGATCCTCGGCGACCATGCTTCAACGACAACGGGTTAGATCGAGGGATCAAATTTGTTTTATAGTAGCGATTTTCTTTTCTTTAGAAAAATAGCGGTGGTTTCCTTTTTTAGGTGAATACTGGTGGTTTCCTAGTACAACACTGACGCTATGACTTCGAACACAACACGTTGTTGGTGTGATGGTAAGCCATGTATTCTATATTATGTAGAAAGAAGTATAGTTTTCACCCCCAAATCCCTCTCAATGTCTCCATAACCCCCCAAAGTCAATTTTGGTCTGATTTACACCCTGAAATTGTCAAAACCGGTTTAATCAAGCCCTGAGTGGTTTCATGTCACATCTGAAGCGGTTTTGCTGGTGGTGTTGTAATTAGGCGCATCTGACTGGGTGCTGACTTGGCGTGGTATTGTAATTAGGTCGTCGGTTTAATTTTCCCCTGATTCAGTCCTCTCGCTCCTCGGCCTTCGACATGGCCGCCGCCGCTCCCACCGACCGCTCACCGGCGACCTCCTGCACTCCCAACCGCCCATGCCCCAGCCTCTCCCTCCCTGCCCTGGGACCCATGCCCAGCTGGCCAAACGGCGACCATGGCGTTCCTGGCTGCAGTGCGCAAGCACATGTCTTTCACCCCCTCCTCCCGATTTATTCCAAATCTTACTTATTTGTTCATTCTCGACAATGGTGTGTTGTACTACCTGCAGTTTGGAGTACATTTTATCCAACCTGGAGGTGGTGGATTTGGATAGGAAGATCAGGCACAGGACGTGGTGGAGAGCAACAAAATCCAAGAGAGAAAAGGAGAATTATGTAGTGTTTTGGCTGTCGAGAAATGAGAGAATTATGGTGTGCTGGCTGCCATTTTTTAGATGAGATAAATTAGTGTAATGCATTTCAAATGCTTGTTCTTATGTACTGTTTGAGAAATGCTTGTTAATCAAGAAAGTTTGAATTGTTCAGATATGTTCGGTATAGTTTGAGATGATCTTTTTTGTTTCGTAACTTTAGATATCTTTAGAAAGAAATTTCCTTCAGAAATGCATGTACATTTTGAGAAGTTAAGGTCTCTAGAAACCTAAGAGCACTATTTGAAATGTACAACATATGTCTTTATTTGAAATGTTTAGAAATGGATGCCCTATTTCAATTATTCTGAAATGTACATGATCTCCGTAAACCTTACAACATATATCTTTGCTTTCTGTTTGACAGCATGGTGTTAAAAAATCTTACAACACTATCTGTTAGACACCACGATGTTCAAAAATTTGTCATAGAAGATGGTTTGACGACACAACATTCAGCAGATAGTTTGGCAAAATATAGTCATTACAAGACTGCTCACTGCAGAAACCCATGTAGCTCACATAACATGCTACAGAACCCATGTTCTTAACATAAACATACATCAATTCTGCATAATGGCAGTGACCTCTTTCTACTTGGTGCAAATCTTTAGTATAAGAATACAATTCTTAATAAGTTAATTAGCATGTCTCTTGGAATAACATTTCTGCCTCCAAAGGTTCTCTGAGTAATCAACATGTCCATCCTTCCTCTCAAAATAGCCGAGATAATGAAATCTCACAAACATGTAATCAAGTGGATCAGAGGATCCAAAGAAGCTGCAAAATGAGAGAAATTTCTGGTAGTGCAAATGATCGACAAAGTCCAAATATTCAGTTGTACAAGACTCAATATTCAATCAAAATTATAGTGCAAATAAATGACAGAGTCCAAATATTCAATCCATCCTTCCTCTCTAATGCATAGTTCAATGATTGTTCAGTTAAAATTGGAGCGCAAATAACAAAGTGCAGATTTAACATTCTTCACCAACAAATCCAGAGTTAACACAAAGGCACATATTCAGCCAAAATTCAGTCAAAATCAGAGTTACCCAATAATGCGTGAAAGTTGCTATGCTCAGTTTCTATCAACCCAGTCATTAATGAAACAACATAAAAGAAACTACTTTCTTCTGAAAACAAGCACGATCGACCACAAAATCATAACCTTTTCATGGATGAACAACATCAGGAACTGTGACGCCCGGGTAATTAGGCTACAGTAACCCCACGTTAATGATGCCACGTCACCACGATTATTGATGTTGATCTCGTGTTAGTTCAAAATCAATTCAAAATTCAAACTTAAAATAAAGTCAAACGGTAAAGATTTTCAAATATTAAAACTAAAATGTTGGGGTGTTGCCAAATAATGCATAGGTAATTATTGTGAAGAAACCACACTTTTATAAAATGTTTAAATACTCTAAAATGGATAAAACAGTAGCAAATACAATTATTTAAATGCTTTTAAAGTAATAAGCAATTTCAAAACTAAATTGTTATAAGTATTAAGCTATTATGGCAGTGGCATAATTTGTAGCATCTATTTAGGTGTCACTTTGGTATTTTACTAAAACTAAAGTAAAAGGGAACTAAAAGAAAAAAAGAAATAAAATAAGAAGAGAGAAATTAACAAAGAGTTTAAATGAAATCCCTGGCCTAACTCAGGCCTTTGGCCCAATCAAGCCAGCCCAAATTACCGCCTCGCCTATGACTTCTTGGCCGAAACCCTAACCGCACCCACGACCCCCACTCTACTACCCCTCTCGTCCACTCCTCCCACCCGCACGATCTCCTCGCCCTCTTCCCTTCCCCACGTAACCGATCTGGATCGGGTAGTTCTACCCTATCGCGCCAGCCAGCCGCCGATCCCATCGCCTCGCCGGCCTCGCCCCGACCCCATCGCTTCTCCCGCCTCGACACCTGCCGCCTCACTCGCTACCTCGTCTCCCGGGTTACCGGATCGAGCCAACCTCTAACGCCTGTCTGCGCCGCCTGCTTCGATCTCGAACTTGGCTCGGCCCGACGCCATCGCTGCAGACGGAGCCTCCTCGCCGGAGCCACGACCTCGTCGAACCGTCCCCGTCCTCCTCCTCAACGGCCAACCCCGAGCCTCGCCGCCTCCACTTCCCTTCAACGCAAGTGAGGCCCCAGCCTCTGCCTCCCTCTCCTTTCCTCTATCGCCGAACCCGACCATCAAGGCCCCACAGCCGCGCCCGCCACCTCGCCGCCTCGACGCCTCTCCCGGCGTGTCTGCTGATGCCAGCAAGGCCACACGCGACCTCGCCCTTCGTGGCCTCGCCGATGCTTCGCTGCGCCGGGCGCTTTTCGCCCGGCTGTCACAGGCCACAGGCATCCGACGCCTCGACTCAGGCGCCCGCCTTGTCCTGCTGATGCCGTGGTCTGCCCGCTAGCCGCTACTGCTCCGACGCCTCGGCGTTGCCCCCGTGCCCATGCCCGCACTCATAGCCTGCTAGGGCCCTCGGGCTCTTTGGCTGCATGGGGCCCACGCCCCAGTAGTTAGAAAAGAGGAGAAAATGAAATAAAAATTAGTTAAAAATAATTAATTAATTAATTAATTAACGAGTTGATTAACTTAATTATTCCTGACAATTAACTTGCTAATTATCTGTTAATTAAACTATGACAATGACAGCAGGACCCACGTGTAAGTTTGACCCAGTCAACAGCCTTGTTGATCACGACATCATGTCGATGTCATGATGATCTCGTAAACCTGTTTTCCATTTATGTAAATTTGTTAATTCCAAAATGATTTAAAAGTTTTAGAAAATCATAGGAAATAATCTATAACTCAGATGGAAAAGTTTTCTACATGAAAGTTGTTCAGATCGACGAGACGAATCCGGATACGCAGCCCGTTCGTCCGCCACACATCCCTGGCATAGCAAACATGCAACTTTCCCCCCTCCGTTTCATCTGTCCGAAAACGCGAAACACCGGGGATACTTTCCCGGATGTTTTCCCCTTCACGCCGTATCACCTACTACCGCGATTGGGTACACCTAGCATCACGCTTTTGTCATGTCATGCATCGTCATGCATTTGTTTGCATTGTATTTATTGTTTCTCCCCTCTTCTCTCGCTTAGACACCGAGACCGACGCCGCTGCTACCCGATCGACTACGGTGTTGATTTAATTCTCCTTCTTGCCAGAGCAACCAGGCAAGCCCCCCCCCCCCCCTTGATCACCAGATATCACCTATTCTTCTCTATACTGCTTGCATTAGCGTAGTGTAGCATGTTACTACTTTTCGTTAATCCTATACTGATGCATAGCCTGTCCTTGCTACTACCATTGTTACCTTTACCGCAATCCTACATGCCTAGTATAGGATGCTAGTTTTCCATCGCTGGCCCTACATTCTTGTTCGCCTCATTGCTATATTATCGGGTCGTGATCACTTGGGAGGTGATCACGGTATATACTATATACTTTATACATGATACATGTGGTGACTAAAGTCGGGTCGGCTTGTGGAGCACCCATGAGTGATTCATGGATTGGGGCTGAAAGGACCTTGTCCCAACGGCCTCCGTGTGGATCTTTGTGGCGGAGCGACAGGCAGGTTGAGACCGCCTAGGAGAGAGGTGGGCTGGCCTGCTCGGGCGTTTCGCGGATACTTAACACGCTTAACGAGATCTTGGTATTTGATCTGAGTTGGGTCGTTGACCTTATACGCACCGACCGCCACGTGGGACAAGATATGGGCAACCGCGCCGTGGTATCACCAAGCATTTCGTGACGTCGTGACGAGCGACGCTACGCCAGATTGATCGAACGCCTGCTAGGCTAGGTTCGCTTTTACGCCGCCCTCGCATACGTGCAGGTGTGCTAAGAGGCGATGGGCCCTAGACCCCTATGCGCTTAGGTTCAGACGGGCGTCAACCTCTCTGTTATGCCTAGGTGGGGCTGCGACGTGTTGATCTTCCGCAGCGGGCATGACCCGTAAAAGTGTGTCCGGCCAAATGGGATCGAGCGTGTCGGGTAATGTGGTGCACCCCTACAGGGAAGTTAATCTATTCGAATAGTCGTGATCTTCGATAACAGGACGACTTGGAGTTGTACCTTGACCTTATGACAACTAGAACCCGATACTTCATAAAACACACCCTTCCAAGTGCCAGATACAACCCGGTGATTGCTCTCTAACAGGGCGACGAGGAGGGGATCGCCGGGTAGGATTATGCTATGCGATGCTACTTGGAGGACTTCTACCACTCTCTTCTACATGTCGAAGACGGAGGCTGCCGTGGCGTAGTCTTCGACAGTGATTAGCTATCCCCTCTTATTCTCGGGCATTCTCGCAGCTTCACCCACCGATATGGCCCTTTACACATATATCCATGCATATGTAGTGTAGCTCCTTGCTTAAGTAGTACTTTGATGAGTACTCACGGTTGCCTTGTTCCCCTTTTCCCCTTTCTTTACCCGATTGTCGCAACCAGATGGTGGAGCCCAGAGCTGTGACGCCACCGTCGATGACGACTACTACCCGGAGGTGCCTACTACTACGCAAGTCCACTCACGCATTTACCACTGTGAGTAGTTAGGAGGATCCTGTGCAGGAGGCATGCGCCTCTTCGATCTCAGATCCCGCTTTGTGCTAGCCTTCTTAAGGCAAACTTTTTTAACTAATGACTGTACTAAAATATTGTTGCTTCCGCTGAAACGTCTATGATCGAGCACTTTTATTCGAGCCCTCGAGGCCCCTGGCTTGTATTATGATGCTTGTATGACTTATTTTATTTGTAGAGTTGTGTTGTGATATCTTCCTGTGAGTCCCTGATTTTATCGTACACGTTTGCGTGTATGATTAGTGTATGATTGAATCGGGGTGTCACAAGTTGGTATCAGAGCCGACTGCCTGTAGGAATCCCCCTACCACACTCCTTGGCCGAAGTCGAGTCTAGACATTACAAAACTTTTACTCACATGGTTGTGTGGCTTACGGGCCCACGTCGCCATTGGGTGGCATTAGGATCTTTTATTCCTCGTCTATACTCTGGGACTCTTATCTCTCTTCTACTCGGGATAAACGATTTTACTAACTCTGACTCTAGGTTCTCGATAATACTTTCTTCCGGAGAGCCCCTTATTACAGATGATTGCCTGCTACACCAGAAGTTTCCGAAGATGCTATTCGATGTTTTACCGAGACACTTGTGCCCACCGCCTTTATAAATTCACTACCACCGAGACATCCTTAGGGATAAATACATACACTTGCCGTTCTTACTTCTATTCCCGCTGATCTTGTTATTACAAGATACCTTGAAATCCTTTCATTGTTTCGAGAATATTTTGTGCTTACGCCTTGCGTTCCTTGCCACTGAATACCCCTACGGATAATTTCTCGCCTCATCGAGTATCCGCTCATCCCCAGCTTGTTCATGTGTTTCACAATGGTCTTCAAATACTATTTGATCCTCCAAAACTCCTTAGTAGCTTATTGCTCGCAATACTTGTCTTCTTGCATTATGGATGCTTTCCTATGTCTGACAATATTCGTTAGTATCCTTAGGCACCGTCATTTTGATCCTATTGATTCAACATGAGTGCAAATGCACGCAATCATCAGTTGATCCTTTTAAATTATCTTTCTGGCTCAGACATCATTTTAAACATGAGCTGGATCTCGACAAATCAAATTGCCATCGATTGTACCCCTAAGGCTATTCAACTTATCTGCCCTCCAACAACTAGCTCCCTTTTCTTGTTCCGGTCACCCTTCTCTTGTCGTGGAAGGACTTTTTCCTGTGGTGTGGTCCAACCCATGGGCGGAGTCGCCCTCATCCCCCCATTGCTCAGTCCGTAATCGGAGCATTGCTTCTGATCCCTTGTCTTGGAAATTCATAATTCCTTTGCAATTAAGCTTTGAAGTAGTCAGTTGTTTCTATCATCTGACCTCCTTGCATGCTTTGTTCTTCTGGTTGAGTACCGATACTCACATCAGGTTCCTTGTGGTCCGCGAGACCATTTGCTTGGTTATTATCCGACCGTGTCCTTCATTTCCAATAACCTTGAGAGTTTCTCCCCTGATACATAATGCCTTTGGTAAATTATGTCTTCTGCCTTTGGCAAGTTATATCCTATGCCTTGTCAACTATGCTCTGCTTCGAGCACGTGTTAATTGACCCTAAAGTTCATGTTATATGTTCCAAGTTGCCCGATGGGTCAATTCTATGCTTTCCATAACCTCGTGTGAACCCGAAAGTTTTCACGGGCCATACTCCTCCGTAATTCACCGTAGGTTTTGACATCGTAATCATTTTTATTTTGAGGAGTGAATGAAAGGCTATGCATTGGAGAAGTGGGAGTCGACCTTGAACTTTATGCTCATGCCCATGGACACGATGTAGAACTTATCATGGAAGCTGCTCGTGAAAATAATTACCCCTTGTTATGAGTTCATCTTGTATCCGTGGTTTGATCATTTATGATTGTGGTTCCGACCATAATTTATTCCTTTGATTCCATTTCTCGCATAAATTAAAGCGCTTTGTCTTCTATAGATCAATACACCCCACTTCAACCTTTAATTTGATATGCCTTCGAGTATTATCCACCTGGTATCTTGAGGATAGCATGCCATTGCACTACATCTTATGAAATTGTAATGGAGTAATACCTTTCCCTGTCATAGTCACTCCACGAGTTCTGGGTTGTCGTCAACCGAGAACACCGAATAGTGGACCGAGTTCGCACTGCGATTCGACAACTTTTATTAATATTCATTGCTTACGAGTTTGCACTTGATCATGTCGTTCCCAACGGATTGACTACATCATCATCGTCAGGCTGACTGCTTGACCATTCTACCTACGTCCTTCATCCCCGAGACACAATCCCGATAAAGGTTTCTAAGCTTACATCGAACTTTCCGCATCATATTGTTTGTCTTGAGAGACAACTCCAATTCTGAGATGGCATCTTATCTATGGTTATAGTAACCTTTTACTTCACCATTCCCTTGATGTGATGTCTTCACGGTCGATTACATCTTCTTGAAACCTCTCGATAAATGTGTCATGATCATCGTCAACATTTTAACTTCTTCCGAGACGTACATTGAGTCCCTGATGAGAAATACCATCCTTGCCCTCGATGAGTTGTGTTATCATCGGCCACTTTATTGCCTTCCCTCCTAAACAAACTTGTTCGTATTTTGTGTTATACCTTGAGTTCCTTGCTATCATGTAATTGTTCTTCTTTACCTTGGAACATTAACATCTCTTATGTCCTCAATGTTATGAGAATTTCACCACCTCTGGAGAATTCTTGATACAAGTGATACTTATCACCATCACCATTCTTTTCCTGGTCACCGTGTTATTTCTAACCACCGACAAATGGACGGTGATGTGTAATTCTAAAACTTCTAGCAACCCTATTGCTTTGAAGTTAATGGTTGGCCGTTCATTCTTAGACTATTGATTATTGAATCACCATTCCGACGTTGGTTGTGCAACCCAGCCCATATTTCGGGTGCACCTTTCAACCAATGTTTAATTGTGTATGTTTCCCTCGAGCATACATCATTATACCATTTGATCTGACTAATGATATCTCCTTGTTCACTTAATTGTGGAAACCCCTCTTTTGGAAGTCTCGATGAATTGTCGCTGAGTTCATCAGCTACCTCCTTATCCCTTCATTGGTTTAATGATGAGCTTTTGTTTCGGAACTCGCTTCCGTACTAAATTTCCCGAGAATCTTACAATGTCATCTCGTCAATTTGTATTGCACCTTTTCCCTCTTAGGCATCCTAAGTCAGAGGTATCCTGACACCAATCGGATCTGAACCTCGGTCAGATATGATGGCTGGGACATTTCCAAGAGTTATACCATTGGTCTTTTATGACCCGGTAAGGTGATGTTATGTCCAAAGACACCGGCCGAGGACCTATTGTTATAGTTTCCTTTTGGCAAGGTTAGTCATTCTTCCGTGTGGAAATTGTAAGACTTATTTTATAAGTTGTTCCAGATGAATCCTTTGCGTATGCAAAGACCGACCTTTGCTTGAAGACCATGTCAATGCTATCTCGAAGCATGTATGTGGTACTCCTATCATCAATAAGAACATTTGAAGCACAGTGCTAAACTTTCTTTATCATTTATCCTAACACCGTTGTATTGGTAATATCATGAGATTCCTCCCCACTTACCTAAATGGTTTTCTACTTTCTATCCTGTCATGGATATCATGCTCTGCTTGCCCATGGGAAGGATATACCCTTGAATAATGTGTTTAAACACATTTTTCCTTTCCATTGTTCGGTTTAATCTGATAATCATATTTTCCTTTCCATTGTTTGGTTTAACCTTTCTTGAGGTCTATATGATCTAAGCAGCAATATTCTCCTGATTTTGTAAACACCTCAGTGTACAACTCTGTCAGAAAGACCCTGTTACCTTTGTTGATGACATTCCGGTAACCGCCGATGGACGAGAACTTTGCCTACTGGTCCGCCTCGTTCAACGAGCAGGAAAATTGTTCTCTTCGCCCCTCGCCCTTGGTACCGATGTTGTTGCCGACATAAGCGACAGACTTTCCTCTGACATGCCTTGCTCACATGATCGTGCAAGATGTCATCGCCCTTCCTACTTTTAACCCACATGGTTGGCCCATAACCCACAGTTCCACAGGATCGAAACCTGACTCTCCTGTACACCCCCCGATTTCCAAAGTTATTCCTCGCGCTTGACTTCTTATGTAACTTACGGGCCCCTTGCCAAGTGATCTATTCGGGTATCAGACGCAATACTTATTCTCGCTGCTCTGAACCCCTTCACCTTCTGATAGGCATTGAACGCTTGCCTATCGGTTTGAAACTTCTCATGTTACCTTCTTACTTTGCTCTCGACATCTTCTTAAGTTTCAATTCGAGAGATACTTATGCTTCTTCCCCTGGGTTAACCTTCTGATGCTCGATCTTGTTAGAATCCGTCCTTATAGGGTTCTCCTTCTCACCCTTTCGTAAGTACGGTGAAGATCCCGAAGGAAGGACGACAAACTTCCTCATGATGACCTCAAGCAGAGGATCAAGACATCAATGTAATGGATCGAATTTCTTCGAGAAGAGCAACTATGACCAAGAAGAATCGTTAGAATTTCGTAATCAGATCCCTTCCTCCTTATAATCGCTCTTAAATCTCGGACGAGATTTCTTGTAGTGGAGGAGAATTGTGACGCCTGTAATTAGGCTACGAACCCCCACGTTAATGATGCCACGTCACCACGATTATTGATGTTGATCTCGTGTTAGTTCAAAATCGATTCAAATTCAAACTTAAAATAAAGTCAAATGGTAAAGATTTTCAAATATTAAAACTAAAATGTTGGGGTGTTGCCAAATAATGCATAGGTAATTATTGTGGAGAACCACACTTTTATAAAATGTTTAAATACTCTAAAATGGATAAAACAGTAGCAAATACAATTATTTAAATGCTTTTAAAGTAATAAACAATTTCAAAACTAAATTTTTATAAGTATTAAGCTATTATGGCAGTGGCATAATTTGTAGCATCTATTTAGGTGTCACTTTAATATTTTACTAAAACTAAAATAAAAGGGAACTAAAATAAAAAAAGAAATAAAATAAGTAGAGAGAAAATAAACAAAGAGTTTAAATGAAATCCCCCCGGGCCTAACTAGGCCTTGGCCCAACTGGCCAGCCCAGCTCGCCCTGGCCTATGACTTCCCTGGTCGAAACCCTAACCGCACCCACGACCCCCACTGCACCCCTCTCGGTCCACTCCTCCCCCCACCCGCACGATCTCCTCGGTCCTCTTCCCCCCCCCCCCCCACGAACCGATCTGGATCGGGCAGTTCTACCCCATCGCGCCCAGCGCTCAGCGCCCCGATCCCATCGCCCTCGTCGGCCTCGTCCCGACCCCACTGCTTCTCCCGCCTCCTCGACACCGTCGCCCGTCGCTCGCTACCTCGTCTCCCCGAAGCAGCCAGATCGAGCCAACCCTCTAACGCTTCGCTCAAGGCCTGCTCCCGATCTGGAACTTGGGCTCGCCTCGACGCCATCGCCCGCTCGGAGCCCTCCTCGCCTGAGTTACGACCTCGCCGGACCGTCCCCCTGCCCTCCTCCTCAACGGCCGACCCGAGCCTCGCCGCCTCCGCTTCCCTTCAACGCAAGTGAGGCCCTCACCGCCTCCCTCTCCTTTCCTCTATCGCCGAACTCACCATCAAGGCTTGACCGCGCGCCAGCCAACCTCGCCGCTTCGACGCCTCCCGTGCGTGTCGTGATGCCACGCTGGCCACACGCGATTTCGTCTGGTCGTGGCCTTCGCCTCATTGATGCTTGCTGCCGCTGCGCCGCTTTTCCCCGCCGGCCAAGGCCCACGTAAGGCCCGCGATGTCTCGACCTCAAGGCGCCCGCCTTTGCCCTGCCGATGCCTGTGGGTCGCTGCCCGGCTAGCTGCCGGGTCCGACGCCTGCTTGCCCGGTGCCCATGCCCGCACTCCGTTAGCCCGTTAGGGCCCCGGGCCTTTGGCAGATGGGGCCCACGCCCAAGAGTTATAAAAGAGGAGAAAATGAAATAAAAATTAGTTAAAATTAATTAATTAATTAATTAACGAGTTGATTAACTAAATTAATCCTGACAATTAACTTGCTAATTATCTGTTAATTAAACTATGACAATGACAGCGGGACCCACGTGTAAGTTTGACCCAGTCAACAGCCTTGTTGACTGCTGACATCATGCCGATGTCATGATGATCTCATAAACCTGTTTTCCATTTATGTAAATTTGTTAATTCCAAAATGATTTAAAAGTTTTAGAAAATCATAGGAAATAATCTATAACTCAGATGGAAAAGTTTTCTACATGAAAGTTGTTCAGATCGACGAGACGAATCCGGATACGCAACCCGTTCGTCCGCCACACATCCCTAGCATAGCAAACACGCAAATTTACCCCCTCCGTTTCATCTGTCCGAAAACGCGAAACACCGGGGATACTTTCCCGGATGTTTTCCCCCTTCGCCGCTATCACCTACTACCGCGATTTGGTACACCTAGCATCACGCTTTGTCATGTCATGCATCGTCATGCATTTGTTTGCATTGTATTTATTGTTTCTCCCCCCTCTTCTCTCGCTAGACACCGAGACCGATGCCGCTGCTACCCCGATCGACTACGGTGTTGACGACCCCTCCTTCTTGCCAGAGCAACCAGGCAAGCCCCCCCCCCCTGATCAGCAGATATCACCTATTCTTCTCTATACTGCTTGCATTAGCGTAGTGTAGCATGTTACTACTTTTCGTTAATCCTATACTGATGCATAGCATGTCCTTGCTACTACTGTTGTTACCTTTACCTGCAATCCTACATGCCTAGTATAGGATGCTAGTTTTCCATCAGTGGCCCTACATTCTTGTCCGCCTGCTGTGCTATACTATCGGGCCGTGATCACTTGGGAGGTGATCACGGGTATATACTATATACTTTATACATGATACATGTGGTGATTAAAGTCGGGTCGGATTGTGGAGCACCCGCGAGTGATTCACGGATTGGGGGATGAAAGGACCTTTGTCCCAACGGCCCTCTATGTGGATCTTTGTGGCGGAGCGACAGGGCAGGTTGAGACCGCCTAGGAGAGAGGTGGGCCTGGCCCTGTTCGGCGTTCGCGGATACTTAACACGCTTAACGAGATCTTGGTATTTGATCTGAGTTGGGTCGTTGACCTTATACGCACTAACCGCCACGTGGGACAAGATATGGGCAACCAGCGACGTGGTATCACCAAGCATTTCGTGGACGCCGATGGCGGAGCGGGCGCGCCGGATTGGATCGAACGCCGCTAGGCTAGGTCTGCTTTCGGCCGCCGCAACGCAAGGTGTGCTAAGGGCGATGGGCCTGCACTTCGTGGCGCTTAGGTTTAGACCGCGTCAACCTCTCCGTTATGCCTAGGTGGGGCTGCGACGTGTTGATCTTCCGCGCCGGGCATGACCCGTAAAAGTGTCTCCGCCAAATGGGATCGAGCGTGTCGGGTAATGTGGTGCACCCCTGCAGGGAAGTTAATCTATTCGAATAGCCGTGATCTTCGGTAATGTGACGACTTGGAGTTGTACCTTGACCTTATAACAACTAGAACCGGATGCTTAATAAAACACGCCTTCCAAGTGCCGGATACAACCCAAAGGATTGCTCTCAACAGTATGGCGAGGAGGGATCGCCGGTAGGATTATGCTATGCGATGCTACTTGGAGGACTTCATCTACTCTCTTCTACATGCTGCAAGACGGAGGCTGCTGTGCGTAGTCTTCGGCTGTGATTAGCTATCCCCTCTTATTCTCGCATTTTGCGCTCAAATTAATCGATATGGCCCTTTACACATATATCCATGCATATGTAGTGTAGCTCCTTGCTTAGAGTACTTTGGATGAGTACTCACGGTTGGCTTGTTCCCCTTTTCCCCTTTCTTTACCCGATTGTCGCAACTGCAGACGGTGGAGCCCAGAGCGACGCCACCGTCGATGACGACTACTACCCCGGAGGTGCCTACTACTACTACGTCATTGTCCGGACGACCACTGTGGAGTAGTTAGGAGGATCCTGTGCAGAGGCTTGCGCCTCTTTCGATCTCAGATCCCGCTTTGTGCTAGCCTTCTTAAGGCAAACTTGTTTAACTTATGTCCCAGACTTAGATATTGTTGCTTCCACGACTCGCCTATGATCGAGCACTTGTATTCGAGCCCTCGAGGCCCCGGCTTGTATTATGATGCTTGTATGACTTATTTTATTTGTAGAGTTGTGTTGTGATATCTTCCCGTGAGTCCTCGATCTTGATCGTACATCGCTATGCAGTATGATTAGTGTACGATTGAATCGGGGCGCCACAGAACAACCCTACATGATGCCACTAAACCATCGCCACTTAAACAGAAACATGATGAGATTCAAGACGGACGAACATACCTTCAACCATGGCTTGAATCTGAAGGAGATGGAGGCCCGACGATTGACGGCAGCGTAGCCCTAACCGTGGACGACCACAGACTGCACTTAATCCCATGTGAAGTGGACGCCCAGGCGCCAACGATTGACGGCGGCGGTTGGCGGTGGCGATTGGGGCGACGACAACGACGGCCATGGTTGGCTGCGGCACATCGTCCTCGGTCGAACAGTGGAATCAAAACAGACGAAGGGAAAACGAGAACACACGTACAGTTATTTCGGCCATCAACGGCCACGTCACCAACACTTATGCGCCAAGTCAGCACCAACTAAATGAAAACACCAGCAAAACCGCTTCAGATGTAACATGAAACCACTAGGGCTTGATTAAACCGGGTTTGACAATTTCAGGGTGTAAATCAGTTCAAAATTGACTTTGGGGGGTTATGGAGACATTGAGAGGGATTTGGGGGTGAAAACTATACTTCGGTCTCGCGTTCAAATTCCTAAGTTTTTACTCCTCGTGTTCTCTCGGCCCATAAGTGAAGCTAGGCTTCACGTGAACCAGTTGCTAGCAGCCGTTCCACGCTGAACTCGCGGCCCATAAGCGAAGCTAGCGTTCGCGTGGCCCAGTGCTATCGATGGATAAAAGCAGCCCAAGCCAGCGACGGTAAACTCAAGCGTTATCGTTATAGGTATAAAGAAACACACCATTGAAGAAATAGATAGTACCACCTCGGATATTAAGAAAAATATGGAAATCAAGAAAAAACGGACAGGAAGAATCGTATTATGACATAGGAAGAATGCGCATTATGACGGTGAATCCACGAAGTCAATCTGTGCTTTATTATTAGGAAGAGATTTTGACAATATCCCAAGACTACCATTTGAAACCAAACAGCTACGTCTCCAACATCACAGGAGGGGTAGGCTCTTCAGGACCTTCGAGATCTATGCATTGTTCTTCAGTCCAGTGCAAATCTTCAATCTGAGATCGTTTTGCAAAAGATTAAAGGACGCGACTAACGTCCGGACGGCAGGAATTAGCAACGGATCCGCACGATCTAACCCCACCTCACTCCCGCGATTTGTGTTCTCACTAATCACGCATGCAGTGCAAACTTCCTCGCGTGCATATGTAAACTCCATCCTGTTAGAGAATATTTGCATGCAGAAAAAACAAAAAAAGATGATGTCATCAAAGATTCCATCTATAAATAATATTCAAAAAGTTTTATAGCTCAAACCACCGCTCCGATCAAAAATTGTTTTCACATAAAAGATTTGTCACGATTTAGACCTTCAAAACTAGATCCCATGTTGGTATGTCTCAAATAATTTTTTTTTCAGGTAAAAATTACCAGACCGAAATAAGTAAGTTATCACGCCTATGATACATAAGTTACCATCTTATTTACAAAGAAATTATCAAGATCAAAAGTGGTCCTCCAATTCTCCCATATGCAAATGAATTAGAAGACCGAAACGTTGATGTCATCCTTGATTCCCCCTTATTTTGAAACTTCAAAATGTTTTGTAGCTCAATCCTTCGGTCTGATCAAAAAATCATTTTCACATAAAAACACGCCGTGGCAAGATTTTCGAAACTAGATCCTATGTTGATATGTTCCGATGACGTTTATTCGGATCAAAAGTACCACTTATGGGCTAAGCAATTTATCACGCACGTGCTACATATGTTACCGTGTTGTTTACCCAAATATTAATGAGGCATAAACCTTCTAACCTTCTTATTAGCTCGGGTTAATACTATTGCGGTGATTGTGCATGTGTTATCACGTATACGATGCATATAGTACCAAAAAAATTACACGAAAGTTATCGGGGATATGTTTTTAAACAACTCCCGCACCAAATTTATCAAGACCGAGGCACATAAGTTACCAGGTCTGAGATGTATGAGTTACCATGCTATTCACACAAAAGTTACCGAGTTGATATTTCATCAGCCCCTCCCCCATGCCAAAGTTATCAGGATCGAGGTACACAAGTTATCAGGTCTGCGATATGAGAGTTACCATGATATTCAGATAAAAGTTAATGATGGTATATTTCATCACACCCCCCCCCCCACGCACACACAACATGCTAAAGTCATCAGCACCGAGGTACACAAGTTATCAGGTCTGCGGTCAGAAGTTACCGCGGTGTTTGAACATGGGTTATTAGCTTTGATGTGAGCGTGTTAACATGCTATTTACACAAATATTTTCAAGTGGTATATTTTTCAAAAAATCTGGGTCAAAAGTTATCATGGTGTTTTTGTCCTCTAGTTTATTTGCATGTGAGGAGAAGGTTGGATGACCATTTTTATGCCTCGGTAATATCAAAATGGTAACTTATGTACCACAAGTGTGATAACTTACATAGCACATACGTGGTAACTTTTGAACTGAAAAAAAAGTCGCCGGAACATATCAATGTGGGATCTAGTTTCGAAGGTCTCGTCGCGACGAATCTTTTATGTGAAAACGGTTTTTTAATCGGACCTACGCTTCATGCTACATACTCCCTCCGTTCCTAAATACTTGTCTTTTTAGAGATTCCAAATGGACTACTACATACGGATGCATATAGACATATTTTAGAGTGTAGATTCGCTCATTTTGCTCCGTATGTAGTCACTTGTTGAAATCTCTAAAAAAATAACTATTTAGGAACGGAGGGAGTATAATTTTGATTTTGCATGGGGAAGAATCTTTGATGACATATCATTTTTGTTTTCTTCTCATGGATGCATGCGTACATATAAGAGAGAAAGCGACATGCATACAGAGTGCTTTGGCTGAAAGCGACATGCGTGTGTAATTAGGAAAAAAGAAAATGACATGCGTGTGATTAGATAAAAGGAAACTGTTATGTGTGTGATTAGCAAAAAGGGTGCAAACGCATGCAGCCCTTGATACAAAAATCTGACGGCAACGCGTCCGTGTGGATTTGTTGCAATCTGCCAGTCGGCAGGATTTTAGCTTTTTCAAAGATTAAAATAACGCTGATTTTCCATCACAGCAATCTGCAATAACAAACAGCAAAATTGTAGCAAGCATTCTCTCTGTTCTGTACCTAAATGTGCAGCAATCAGCAAATGACAGCATTAAGCAGAGCGGCATCTCGATTCTCTTGGGCGGCAAGCACAATAGTAGCAGCAGCAAGCGTTCTCTCAAGCACAGACTACACTAATCAGCACCCCCTTCTCTCACCTGAAGTCTTCCTCTCCAAATCTATCTCCAACAGAAAGAATAGTAATCTCACTCATCCCTGCTTCTCCCTCTCTGCTCTCTCTCCCACGCCACGAATTGGCACCCGCCGTCATCGCCATGCCACTCCCGCTCTGCTCCCTCCCCAGTGCAGGATCTCAGGTTTCTCTGTTTTGCTCGACCTGAGAAAAAATCGGGGGAAGAAGGATCCTGTGATGCGGAGACGGCAGCGCGGTGGCGGCAGTTAGCGTTGCCCAGCGACTGGGGAAGGGCGACCTTCGCATCCCAGAGGGGAGAGAGGTTTTTTTTTTCGGGAAAATGTTATCTAGCGACAGTTCGCCAGTGGGCTAACCCTAGCGGACGCTGTCTCCGCCGTGGTCGCAGGAATCTCAGCGGCTCTCCCACGTATGATTGCTTGAGAGTAGTTCGTTGTTCAGCTGCTTCTGGCGAATGCAAAATATCGCGAGGCGATCTAAGAGCATCTCCAAATTGCTATTCTCAGGCGCTGTAAAATCGTCGCGTGAGGACAAGCCGGCGCTAAAATTGGCGTGAGGACGAGCCGGTTCTCAGCCGCTTGCCCCAGGGACGCCTCGAGACGCGGGTTTATTTTTATTTTTAAAACGGAATTCGGCAAAGTTTGGTAAATTGGACAAAACATTCGGTTAAAGTTCAGCAAACTTTGACATATATTTGACATGTTCGACGTTTTACATAAATTATTAAAAAAAACTAACTAAGGAGTGAAGAAGTCGCTGAGCGCGGCGAAGTCGCCAACGTCGCCGCCATCCTCGTCGTCGTCGGCGGCCTTCTCCTTCTTGACGTGGCCGCCTCGCAGACCCTGCTCGCGTCCGCTTCGCGGACCAGTGGCGGCGGCGTTGTCGTTGCCGTCATTGTCGTCGAGGACGACGACGCCTCGTCTCCGCCACGGCGCTGAAGCTTCAAGCGCCAGAGGCGGGCGTTGGCACTCCAGCTCCGTGCGTGCCCAGTCTTCACGCGCCCATTTGAGGGTCGCCGCATCGCCGAAGCCGCGCCGCCGGGCGAGCCCGGCTCGCTTTTCACGACGGGGAGCCCTGCCCGCTTTTGGCTTGACGTAACGAGGGGGAGACGAGAAGGAGGCGAGCAGGCCGCCCTCGTTGATGACGATGCCGGCGCTGCGCCGCGCAGCGCTGCCGAAAGCCGTTCGGCGGGTTTCGCCTTGACGCTGAAAGCAGCGCCGCGAGCCGGAGGAATGGGAGAAGGAGCGGGAGGAGGACTGAGAGGAGGACGAGGAGGAGCCCAACCTCCTCGGCGCCCATTGCCTGGCCCCGGGGGGGCGGCCGCCGGCGTGTTATGCCGTGGGTTGTTGCTGCCCTCGAGGTACGCCAGCACCTTGTGGAGCGTGCGGCCGGGGACGCCCCATCATACGCGGTGTCTGTCGCTGTTCTTCACGCCGCCCACCACCGGCGCCCCGTTGATGGACGCCAGCCGCTGCACCTACCGGCGTTGGAAGTACGCCGCCCACGACGTGTGGTTGTCGGTGGCGTACTGGGGGAGGGTGTGCTGCTCCTCCCTGAGGGATGCCTGCACGCGGTCGACCTCTGCGGCCGAAGTCGTTGGCCGCCACCGCGTCGCCGGGTAAGCGTTTGGCCATCGCTGAGAGGGAAGGGAAGGGGGAGGGAAGGGTAGATAGGATGAGCTCGGCGGCGGACATGAGAGAGGCAGAGCTCGGCGGCTGGTTTGGGCTCGGGCTGGTGTGGCCAGCGGCGAGAGGGAGCCACTGGTTTTATAGCCCCGTGCCGTGTGTACGCGTGGCGGAAGGGGAGGCGTCGCCGTGCCCGCCCGCCCATGACGCGCCGCCCGTGAGGAATCAATGGCAAGGCTGCCCGGCGGCAGCCGAGCAGCCTTGCCATTGATTCCTCGTGAGAAACCGAGGCGTTCTGGGGGAAGACGAGGCGCGTGTAGCTGACTCGGCGGGCCCGCGGCCCTTTAATGTCAAAATCCCTCGCCCCGGGTGCCCCTCAGCGTGTCGGGTCCGCCCCTGGGTCACAGTGCCGATTAGTCCAAACCGACGAAAAACGCCCTGAAGGGTCTTGGGGGGGGCTACCAGCTGCATCAGACTTGTGCCAGAGCCGTCACGACCTTGTTCCTCCTTGGCGTGGTTGGCGCTCTCTAAGTTGACGACACCGAATTGGGGGAGCTCTTGGTGAATCTAGCGGCAGTGAGGGGTGTTGCTCTTTGTTGTGGTCTTCGAGTGGTCTTTGGCACACGCCATCGCGAGGTCAGGGTCGGCGAGGACCCAGTCCGGCACCACCCGCGTCTTCGCGAAAGAGGCATGACGCCACCGCCTGCGCTGGTTGGCCACGCTAAGGGCTTTGGAGCCCCCAGACAACAAGATTGATGAGCTACGCGACACCGCCGAGGAGGTAGTACTCCAGGTTGGAGGGCGACTTAGGTGGGGAGGGGTGCGGCTTCGGCTTGACGACGTTCAGGGCGCCACTGGGTGCCCGGCTGGCAACATGGTGGGAACGGTGGCTCCTCCCCTAAGCGGTGTCCGGTCTGGACGTTGTAGTTGCACTGAAGGACTGAACGCCAGACCCCTATCAATACATGAGTGTCGCAGCGCGATCTCCATCTGTCGTGCAAACTCTTCATCCGTCCTCATCGCTGTGGCAAGCACATAGTCCTTCTTACCGTTAGAGACCAGCTCCGCCTTCACGAAGGTCAGAGCAGTGGACGAAGAGTAGTCATGTGATCGTGGACGGGCGTCGAGTAGCGGTGAGGCTAGTTACAGCAAGGGGAGAATGTCACATGATACGACCATTCAAGTGATACCATGATACCAGTTTCAAAAATCCAATTTTAGATGTGTCAATTTTTTTTGAAAAAAATTATGAATGTTCATCACATATACGTCTACCTCCCCTAAAAAATTCAGATCAAAATGTGAAATACATAAAGAGAAACAAAAAGGACAAATCTAGATGTGAATAGTGTCATTTTTTACACTATTCATCATTTTGTCTTTATTGACACTATTCATGTTGGATTTCTCTTTTTTGTTTCCCTTTTTGTATTTCACATTTTGATCTGAATTTTTTAAGGGAGGTAGACATATATATTATGAACATTCACAATTTTTTTCAAAAATAATTGACACATCTAAAATTAGATTTTTGAAATTGGTATCATAGTATCACTTGAATGGTGGTATCATATGATATTCTCCCGTTAGAGCAGTAGGCACGGAGCATCCACTATGCCCAAATCTTCTTTACTTTATCTTATTGCCCATCGAGGCGGCAGATGGAGGTGAGGTAGTGTGTGGCTGCTTTGGGAGAGGAGGGGAGTGGGAGGATAGGGTTTGCACACACTATAAAATCAACCCCTTTTTTGTGACGAGCAACTTGTGTCACATAAAATTGATTTTTGTCAGCAAAAATGCACCAGTGACAGGTTTTGATCATCACGTTGTCCGCCACTGAAGCGTCGACACAAAATTAAAATGTTGACGGTACCAGTTTTTCCGTCACCTAGTGTCATATCTTAGGTGACGGTTCTGGTTTTTCCAATGGAGTCCACTTTCGGTAACGGATAGGACCGTCACATTTGATCAACTGGTTTCTCATCTAATATCATTTTCACTGGCGATATGCCGTCACTAAAGATCAATGCCTAGTCACTAACAACAGGTCCCACGTCACACTGACACGCCTCGTCAGCACGGTCTTCATATCCAAACACTTTCACCATACATACCGTTCGATGATGTCACAAGTTTTTGCACTGAAGTGTTTTTTTGCCAAGTTAAGCATCGTCCGTATAATTGACTATAAAAAAAGAAAACACACTTTTTTTGTATAATCTCTCGCGCACAAAATAATTTTTTTAATGAAATCCCAACAACAACAACCATGCAGAGAAGCGACGAGGCGATCTAGGCAGGCGACAAGGGTTCCCTTGCGCGCCGCCGGTGGCGCCGCCAGTTCCCTCCCTCTCCGTCGGCCGCTCCGGTGGCGAGAGGGAGGGGGAACCTCGGATCTGTTCACTTGGTGGGTGTCTGATAGGGTTAGGGTTGAGGGAAACGCTGCCGAGGCCGTTGCGGTGGTGTCGCGTCGGAATAAGTTTCTCCGGCCCGTCATGTCAGCGAGGCTTTTGCCTTCGTCTAGGAGCCAGTGGGATGGGGGAACCCCGGATCTCGTCGAGGTCGCGGGCTATGGTGGATGAAGGTCCATTGGCACTGGCCGTTTGGGTCCTCAGATGGGCGATGGATGCAGGGAGAGGAAGACCCTTCTTCTTCCTTGTTGGTATGATTTGCTGCTCCTGTTCTTCTTCTTTCTCTGCGCCGCTGCTGGTGGGAGATCCTGCTTTGTCCGGGCGGAAGGCCCGGCCGCGGTGCTGAACCGGTCGGATGACTCGAGTTCTCTTCCTTCCCGAAGGGACACTTTTCGCGGTACTCAAAGCCAAAGATGGCGACGGCTGTTGCAGGTGTGTTGGGTTGATGTCCATGCCCTCTCAGCATTGGTGTCAAGAAAGGAGGAAGCAGCATGGCGGCAATTGTACCGTGGGCGAAAATGATGACCTGCTTGCGCCTAGTTGCAGATCCTTCTGCTGCAGGGGTCTTCTCTCAAGATCCAGGGATAATGACACGGGCTCCAGAGATCTTCTTGTGTTATGGTTGTCTTAGGGTACTCTAGGTGTTCATGGTCTTTTGTGTTTGCATTTCAGTGTGCTTGTAAGGGTCATCTACTTTGTACGGTTTCGTGATTTGAATGAAAATTTCTAAAAAAAAAACATGCAGAGAAGCGCATCCAATCCTTGTAGTAATAATTAAGCATAAATGTTCCGTAAAAAAAGCATAAATGTTACTCCTAGGCTGACTAAGGCTGGTCATAGTGGGGAGTAACTTAGACTAGTGTCATGCATATGATACTAGTCTAAGTTACTACCTTCATAATGCAAAGTAACATAATAGTAGTATCATAGATGGCTTCGTTTATTAGCTCGTAGACTCATCTTGTCTTGAAAAGCGCTATGTTACAGTAACATATTATGTTACCACTTCTCATTAATTACTTGCCACATAAGCAGAATTTTCTCGAAATGCGCTATGTTACTTGCTAAGTTACTCCCACTATGGCTAGCCTAAAAAAAACTCACGCTGCCCTGCATGGTTATAAAACTCCTGCAGAACTCATTGGTGAAAATAAAACTGAAATATTGGCAGGGAGTAGGAGAGGCGTGCTTTGCATCCAACGTGGCGAGGCAACGCACCCACGTCCCGCCGAAGCTGAGGTCCACCTCCACCTCCACTCCGCCGTGCCGCCGGTCGCCCTCGATGCGACCACGAAATTCCCTTGGCAGAGTCGGCCAGCCGCCGGTGACAGTCGCGGCAATCACGGTGTCCCCTTTTCCCCGCACGCAGAAGGGTGCGACGTCCGCCTTGGCAATAACCACGCCGGAGTAGGCCACTTCCACGGTCGCGCCCCCGCCGCTGTCGTCGCCCCAGCAGAATGTGCGCCGATACGTGCTCTTGGCGTGCAGAGTGACGTTGAACGAAGGCGGCGTTGCGGGGTCGGACCCGAACCCGGTGTAGGCGACGGGTTCCATGGAGTACTTGATCCTCCCAACAAACTGCAGGCCGTGAGCTAGCATGCAACCGGAGGCGAAGACCAAGAGGGCGAGGAAGGTCAACAAGGCGAGAATCTTCCAGTTGTCGAAGAAGCCATCGGAGTCGCCCCTCAAAGAGGCGAGAAGACCGTTTCGATCTATGGCCATGGCCCATGGGTACGTCTTGCCACGAGGCAAATCTGTTTTTGCTAGGTACCTCTGGACACGATGAATCTCCATAGCTTAGAGGCGGTGATGTATACAACGAGGAAAGAGTCCGACGGAGGCCGGAGAGCAGCCGTAAGCAGTACAAACTGCCTCTGGTCTGGACACCGGAGATATTCATCGTGTCCGCGCACGGCCCGATTCCAACTCGTCCTTGTGTATCTGGCAGTGGCATCCCCCAATAAATATATATACCAGGCGATCGAGCTGTGGCGCGTTTTGCTTAATTAACCTCGAAATCGATCGTCGTCTGATTGCGGCGCGCGCAGCGTACGTACATCATGGACGGTGCTAGCGGCGGTGCCGAAGCGCCGACGATGAGGAGAAGTGATGCGTGCCTCCTCCTTGGCTTCATGGCCATCACTGTTGTTCTCATTGTCTGCGGGTGGTATTCATCTTCTCCGACCGATGGCCCGAGTTTCTCCGTCAAGCTCACGGGCGTGGGTGGTCTCGTCCCGCAGGGCGGGGGCGGCCCGGCGGTGATCCACCCGGCGTTCGACCTTACCCTCCGAGCCCACAACAGCCAGAGCTTCAAGACCTGCAGGGAGAACGTCACGACCACGGTGGTGTACGGCAACGTGGTGCTGGGATGGGCCCGCGTGCCGGACTTCTGCGTCGACGAGTGGGCGTCCATGGAGATGAGCGCCATGGTGTCCAACGTCGACGTGGTTCTCACCGATGACCTGCGACGTCGTCTGGACTCGGAGCTGCTCGCCGGGACGCTGGAGCTGGATGTGGAGACGAGGATGTGGTTCCCTGAGGGTCAACCTCTCTTTTGGGAGTGCCAGGATTGCTCGTCCCGGGAGTGCTTGGTAGTGTGCCGCGAAAACCCGGGACAGGCCGGCTACGCATCGTGCCAAACACGCTCACTGTATGCAGCGCAGTAAGGCATGTGTTTTGCTCTAGCTTTTGATTTTTTTTTAAGGTCTAATTATTTAAGTAACATATATTTTTTTTTGCAAGAAAAGTAGCATACATTTTCATGACTCGTACGTTGATTCTGTGTAACTGAAAATTTCAGGTGTTAAAAGGTCTTAAAGTAGCATTTTCATGATTCATAGATTTTATTTTAGAGAAATGGATTTTCTAATAACCTCCGCTTCGAAATACTTGCCGTGGTTTTAGTTCAAATTTGTTTGAACTAAAACTACGAAAAGTATTTCGGAACCAAAGGAGTATATCACATCTAAATTCTAGACCGTGTGACGCAATGTTCAACTTCATGTTTTTTGAGCCTGCACTCACGCGACGTGATCGGAGACCTCCTAGTCAGCGTGTTATACGCCAATATTATGAGTCGCCACTCAGGTGCGAGGTATGTTGGGTCGGCTCGTTAACAACACATGCTTCGTTCGGCCGCTTTGCAGACTAGGCCATGATAAAAAAATGCCATCTTCTTATAATAAAAATGCTATTCTCTTATACTGTGCCGAATCGCTTGTGGTAGATCTTCGAGATCTTCATAGACTTGTTCTTTGTCCTTCCACAATTACTCTTGGAGGCTCAGAATTGACACCTAACCGTCTAGTGGATACACAGTCCACAAAAGTAATAGGTTAAGTTAAGTTTCAACTAGTTCTTGAGTGATACTCAATCACTTAGCAAATTTTAGGTTCTGTTTTTTTCCTCTCTTAGGATTCTTTCAATCTCTTTCGGGAGGATAAGTTGCTATGACAAACTCTTGTCAATTCTCTGGTGGCTATTTATAGTTGGAGCAATCCCAAGGTGTGAAATGATCAATATGGGTGTGGCGTGGTTCCCTTCCCCTTTCCTGGGGTTTCCTGCGTCCGCCGCTGACATTCGCAAAGCGCGTCGTCCCATCTGCCGCTTCCTCAGATCCACCACTCCTCCCCTCCCCTCCTCCTGTCCTTCGCGGAGGTTCTCTCCATGGGCTTAAGCTGATCAACGATCGGCGCCAGGCCTAGCACGAGCATGATGGAGATTGGGTGTGCTCAGCCCCAACGAGAACTAGCCCCGCCTAAGGCATGATGGTGGCTAAACCCTTGGCCCTTGCCTTGGCCCATAAGTGAGCCTCCTCCTGGATGTCATGGTATAGCTTTGATGTGGGTGCGGCGCCGTCGAAAATGCAGGAGTTGCGATGCTTCCAGATGGACCAGCTGATCAGGAGGATGAGCGAGGAGATGCCTTTCCTATGAGCCGCTGGCGTGGCCAGAGTGGTAGCGTGCCACCAGTCCAGGAATGAGTCGGAGGGCATGGGCGCGTTGGCCTGGCCTGCTTCTTGAAGCGCGCGCCTGGGCGCGGGAGAGCTGCTCGCGGAGCAGGGCTATGTAAGGGGCTTCGCAATGATGCCGTAGTGAGAAACGAACTTGCGGTAGTAGCCTGTCAATCCCAGGAAGCCGCGCAGCTCGGTGGGCGTCGTGGGCACAGGCCACGCTGGGCTTGCTTGTGTCTGTGGAAACACCGTCTTGGGTGATCACGTGCCCGACGTATTCGATGCTAGTCTGCGCGAAGGAGCACTTGATGGCCTTGGCGAATAGTTGATGCTTGTGGAGAAGATTCAGAGTAAGACGTGAAGGAAATATGCCCTAGAGGCAATAATAAAGTTATTATTTATTTCCTTATATCATGATAAATGTTTATTATTCATGCTAGAATTGTATTAACCGGAAACATAATACATGTGTGAATACATAGACAAACAGAGTGTCACTAGTATGCCTCTACTTGACTAGCTCGTTAATCAAAGATGGTTATGTTTCCTAACCATAGACATGAGTTGTCATTTGATTAACGGGATCACATCATTAGGAGAATGATCTGATTGACATGACCCATTCCGTTAGCCTAGCACTTGATCGCTTAGTATGTTGCTATTGCTTTCTTCATGACTTATACATGTTCCTATAACTATGAGATTATGCAACTCCTGCCACCGGAGGAACACTTTGGTACTACCAAACGTCACAACGTGTAATCGGGTGATTATAAAGGAGTACTACAGGTGTCTCCAAAGGTACTTGTTGGGTTGGCGATTTCGAGATTAGGTTTTGTCACTCCGATTGCTCGGAGAGGTATCTCTGGGCCTTCTCGGTAATACACATCACATAAGCCTTGCAAGCATCGCAACTAATGAGTTAGTTGTGAGATGATGTATTACGGAACGAGTAAAGAGACTTGCCGTAACGAGATTGAACTAGGTATTGGATACCGACGATCGAATCTCGGGCAAGTAACATACCGATGACAAAGGGAACAACGTATGTTGTTATGCGGTCTCGACCGATAAAGATCTTCGTAGAATATGTAGGAACCAATATGGGCATCCGTGTCCCGCTTATTGGTTATTGACCGAGATGTGTCTCGGTCATGTCTACATTGTTCTCGAACCGTAGGGTCCGCACGCTTAAGGTTTCGATGACGGTTATATTATGAGTTTGTGTATTTTGATGTACCGAAGGTTGTTCGAGTCCCGGATATGATCACGGACAGGACGAGGAGTCTCGAAATGGTCGAGACATAAAGATTAATATATTGGACGGATATATTTGGACACCGGAAAGGTTCCGGAGATGTTTGGAGCTCCGGGAGGTTTCCGGAACCCCCCGGGAGGTATATGAGCCTTATTGGGCCCATATAGGAATAAGGGAGAAGGAACAGGGAGGCGCGCCCCCCAAGCCCAATCCGACTGGGGAGGGGGGCCGCCCCTTTCCTTTTCTCCTTCCCCTCTTCCTATTCCTACTACTAGTACTTATTCCTAAATGCTAGTACTCCTTCCTTCCCCCTCCAAGTGAAATAAGGAAAAGAGAGGGAAACCTACTTGGAGTAGGTTTCCCCCTCCCATGGTGCGCCCCCCTTGGTGGCCGGCCACCTCCTCCCACCCACCGTTATATAAGGGGGAGGGGGGGCACCCAAGGACACACAAGTTGATCCTTGAGATCGTTCCTTAGCCGTGTGCGGTGCCCCCCACCATATTCCACCTCGGTCATATCAGTAGCGGTGCTTAGGCGAAGCCCTCGCAACGGTGAAACATCAAGATCGCTACCACGCCGTCAGGCCGACGGAACTCCCTCCCGGAGCTTTGCTGGATCGAAGCCCGTGGAGCGCCATCGAGCTGAACGTGTGCCAAGAACTCGAGGCGCCGGAGTAACGGCGCGCTTGTGATCGGCTGGATCGTGAGGAGAACGACGACTACTTCCTCTACGTCATCATCGACTCGGAGGTGCCGGAGTAACGGCGCTGGATCGGCAGGATCGCGAGGAGAAAGTACGACTACTTCCTCTACGTTGTGATCGCTTCCGCCACGGTCTACGAGGGTACGTAGACAACATTCTCCCTCTCGTTGCTATGCCATCACCATGGTCCTGTAAAGCGAGGAAATTTTTGAAATTACTACGTTCCCCAACAAAGGGCATCCAAGCCTGGTTTTATGCGTTGATGTCATATGCACGAGTAGAACACAAGTGAGTTGTGGGCGATACAAGTCATACTACCTACCAAAGCATGTCATACTTTGGTTCAGCGGTATTGTGAGATGAAGCGCCCGGACCGACATTACGCCAGACGCTTACGCGAGACTGGTTTCACCGCTACGGCATTCGTGCTTAAAGGTGGCTGGCGGGTGTCTGTCTCTCTCACTTTAGTTGAACCGAAAAGTGGCTACGCCCGTCCTTGAGAAGGTTAAAACGGAGTCTATTTGACGAAGTATCGTTGTGGTTTTGATGCGTAGGTAAGAACGGTTCTTGCTCAGCCCGTAGCAGCCACGTAAAACTTGCAACAACAAAGTAGAGGACGCCTAACTTGTTTTTGCAGGGCATGTTGTGATGTGATATGGTCAAGACGTGATGCTATATTTTATTGTATGAGATGATCATGTTTTGTAACCGAGTTATCGGCAACTGGCAGGAGCCATATGGTTGTCGCTTTATTGTATGAATTGCAAACGCCCTGTAATTGCTTTACTTTATCACTAAGCGGTAGCGATAGTCGTAGAAGCAATAGATGGCGTAAACGACAACGATGCTACGATGGAGATCAAGGTGTCGCTACCGGTGACGATGGTGATCATGACGGTGCTTCGAGATGGAGATCACAAGCGCAAGATGATGATGGCCATATCATATCACTTATATTGATTGCATGTGATGTTTATCCTTTATGCATCTTATTTTGCTTTGATTGACGGTAGCATTTTAAGATGATCTCTCACTAAAATTATCAAGTAGTGTTCTCCCGAGTATGCACCGCTGCCAAAGTTCGTCGTGTCGAGACACCACGTGATGATCGGGTGTGATAAGCTCTACGTCCATCTACAACGGGTGCAAGCCAGTTTTGCACACGCAGAATACTCGAGGTTATACTTGGACGAGCCTAGCATATGCAGATATGGCCTCGAACACGGAGACCGAAAGGTCGAGCGTGAATCATATAGTAGATATGATCAACATAAGATGTTCACCATTGAAAACTACTCCATCTCACGTGATGATCGGTTATGGTTTAGTTGATTTGGATCACGTGATCACTTAGATGACTAGAGAGATGTCTGTCTAAGTGGGAGTTCTTAAGTAATATGATTAATTGAACTTAAATTTATCATGAACTTAGTACCGATAGTATCTTGCTTGTCTATGTCTGCTTATAGATAGATGGCTCGTCTG
The DNA here is from genome assembly GCA_021605145.1 of Aegilops bicornis. NCBI lineage: Eukaryota > Viridiplantae > Streptophyta > Magnoliopsida > Poales > Poaceae > Aegilops > Aegilops bicornis. Next base: position 129,279,167 of record CM038673.1, on the reverse strand, counting down.
TTGTTCCGTTGAATTTTAATGCGTTCCTTGAGAAAGCAAAGTTGAAAGATGATGGTAGCAATTACACGGATCGGGTCCAGAATCTCGAGGATTATCCTCATTGCTGCACGTAAGAGTTACGCCCCGGATGCACCGCTAGGTGCCAGTGCCTCGCCGATGTAACCGACGACGTTAAGAACGTCTCGCGAGCAAAGTCGATGACTACTCTATAGTTCAGTGTGCCATGCTTTACGGCTTAGAACCGGGTCTTCAACGACGCTTTTGAAAGTCGTGGAGCATATGAGATGTTCCAAGAGTTGAAGTTGATATTTCAATGTAATGCCCGGATTGAGAGATATGAAGTCTCCAATAAGTTCTATAGCTGCAAAATGGAGGAGAATGGGTGCATCGGTGAGCACATACTCGTAATGTCCGGTATTACAATCACTTGACTCAACTGGGAGTTGATCTTCCGGATGATTGTGTCATTGATGTAATTCTTCAATCACCGCCACCAAGCTACAAAGGCTTCGTGATGAACTATAATATGCAAGGGTTAGTAAAGACTATGCTCGAAGCTCTTCGCAATGCCGAAAGTCATGGAGGTAGAAATCAAGAAGGAGCATCAAGTGTTGATGGTCAATAAGACCACTAGTTTCAAGAAGAAAGGCAAAGGGAAGAAGAAGGAACTTCAAGAAGAACAGCAAACAAGTTGCTGCTCAAGTGAAGAAACCCAAGTCTGGACCTAAACCTGAAATCGAAAGTGCTTCTACCGCAAGCAGTAGTCAATCGAAGCGGAACTGCCCCAAGTATTTGGCGGATAAGAAGGATGGCAAAGTGAACAAAGGTATATGTGATATACATGTTATTGATGTGTACCTTACTAGAGCTCGCAGTAGCACTGGTATTTGATATCGGTTCTCATTGCTAATATTTGCAACTCAAACAGGGACTACAGATTAAGCTTAACACCGCAAAGGACGAGGTGACGATGCGCGTGGGAAATGGTTCCAAAGTCGATGTGATCGCGGTCGGCACGCTACCTCTACATCTACCTTCGGGATTAGTTTTAGACCTAAATAATTGTTATTTGGTGCCGCCATACATGAACATTATATCTGGATCTTGTTTGATGCGAGACGGTTATTCATTTAAATCAGAGAATAAAGGTTGTTCTATTTATATGAATAATATCTTTTATGGTCATGCACCCTTGAAGAGTGGTCTATTTTTAATGAATCTCGATAGTAGTGATACACATATTCATAATGTTGAAACCAAAAGATGCAGAGTTGATAATGATAGTGCAACTTATTTGAGTCATTGCCGATTATGTCAAATCGGTATAAAGCGCATGAACAAACACCATACTGAAGGACTATAGGAGTCACTTGATTATGAATCACTTGGCACTTGCGAACCGTGCCTCATGGGCAAGATGACTAAAACCCCGTTCTCCGGTACTATGGAGAGAGCAACAAATTTGTTGGAAATCATACATACATATGTATGTGGTCCAATGAATGTTGAGGCTCGTGGCGGATATCGTTATTTTCTCACCTTCACAGATGATTTAAGAAGATATGGGTATATCTTCTTGATGAAACATAAGTCTGAAACATTTGAAAAGTTCAAAGAATTTCAGAGTGAAGTTGAAAATCATCGTAATAAGAAAATAAAGTTTCTACGATCTGATCGTGGAGGCGAATATTTGAGTTACGAAGTTTGGTCTACATTTGAAACAATGCGGAATAGTTTCAAGAACTCACGCCACCCGGAACACCACAAGCGCAATGGTGTGTCCGAACGTCAGAATCGCACTTTACTAGATATGGTGCGATCTATGATGTCTCTTACAGATTTACCGCTATCGTTTTGGGGTTATGCTCTTGAGACGGCCGCATTCACGCTGAATAGAACACCGTCAAAATCCGTTGAGACGACACCTTATGAACTGTGGTTTAGCAAGAAACCAAAGTTGTCGTTTCTCAAAGTTTGGATGCGATGCTTATGTGAAAAAGCTTCAACCTGATAAGCTCGAACCTAAATCGGAGAAATGTGTCTTCATAGGATACCCAAAGGAGACAGTTGGGTACACCTTCTATCACAGATCCGAAGGCAAGACATTTGTTGCTAAAATGGATCCTTTCTAGAGAAGGAGTTTCTCTCGAAAGAAGTGAGTGGGAGGAAAGTAGAACTTGATGAGGTAATCAGATTTTCTCCATTATTTGAAAGTAGTTTATCACGTAAAACAGTTTCTGCGACATCTACACCAAATAATGAGGAAGTTGATGATGTTGATCATGAAACTTCAGATCAAGTTACTACAGAACCTCGTAGATCAACCAGAATAAAATCCGCACTGAGTGGTACGGCAATCCTGTTCTCGAAGTCATGCTACTAGATCATGATGAACCTACGAGCTATGAAGAAGCGATGGTGAGCCCAGATTCCAAGAAATGGCTTGAGGCCATGAAATCCGAGATGGGATCCATGTATGAAAACAAAGTGTGGACTTTGGTTGACTTGCCCGAGGGTCGGCAAGCAATAGAAAACAAGTGGATCTTCAAGAAGAAGACCGACGCCGACGGTAATATTGTCAGTTCATTAAAGCTCGACTTGTCGCAAAGGGTTTTCGACAAGTTCAAGGGATTGACTACAATGAGACCTTCTCACCAGAAGCGATGCTTAAGTCCGTCCGAATCATGTTAGCAATTGCCGCATTTTATGATTATGAAATTTGGCAAATGGATGTAAAGACCGCATTCCTGAATGGATTTCTCGAAGAAGAGTTGTATATGATGCAACCGTAAGGTTTTATCGATCCAAAGGGAGCTAACAAAGTGTGCAAGCTCCAGCGATCCATATATGGACTGGTGCAAGCATCTCGAGTTGAATAAACGCTTGATAGTGTGATCAAAGCATTTGGGTTTATATGCACTTATGGAGAAGCCTCGTATTTACAAGAAAGTGAGTGGGAGCTCTATAGCATTTCCGATATTATATGTAGATGACATATTACTAATCGGAAATGATATAGAATTTCGGATAGCATAAAGGGATACTTGAACAAGAGTTTTTCAATGAAAGACCTTGGTGAAGCTGCTTACATATTGGGCATCAAGATCTATAGAGATAGATCAAGACGCTTAATTGGACTTTCACAAAGCACATACCTTGATAAAGTTTTGAAGAAGTTCAAAATGGATCGTGCAAAGAAAGGTTTTTTACCTGTATTACAAGGTGTGAAATTGAGTCGACTCAATGCCCGACCACGCAGAAGATAGAGAGAAAATGAAAGATGTTCCCTATGCTTCAGCCATAGGCTCTATCATGTATGCAATGCTGTGTACCAGACCGACGTATGCTTAGCAAAGAAGCTTGGCAGAAGGTACCAAAGTAATCCAGAGTGGATCATCGGACAGCGGTCAAGAACATCCCGAAATACCGAAAAGGACTAAGGATATGTTTCTCGTATATGGAGGTGACAAAGAGCTAGTCGTAAATGGTTACGCCGATGTAAGCTTTGACACCGATCCGGACGATTCTAAATCGCAAACCGGATACGTGTTTTTGTTAAACGGTGGAGCTGTCAGCTTGGTGCAGTTCTAAACAAAGCGTCAGAGCGGGATCTACATGTGAAGCGGAGTACATAGCTGCTTCGAAGCAGCAAATGAAGGAGTCTGGATGAAAGAGTTCATTTCCGATCTAGGTGTTATACCTAGTGCATCGGGACCAATGAAGATCTTCTCGTGACAATATCGTGCAATTGCCTTGGCAAAGGAATCCAGATTTCACAAGAGGACCAAGCATATCAAGAGACGCCTAATTCCATTCGGGACCAAGTCCAAGTGGGAGACATAGAGATTTGCAAAGTACATACGGATCTGAACATTGCAGACCCGCTGACTAAGCCTCTTCCACGAGCAAAACATGATCGCACCAAGACTCCATGGGTGTTAGAATCATTAATGAGTAAACTAGATTATTGACTCTAGTGCAAGTGGGAGATCAAGGAAATATGCCCTAGAGGCAATAATAAAGTTATTATTTATTTCCTTATATCATGATAAATGTTTATTATTCATGCTAGAATTGTATTAACCGGAAACATAATACATGTGTGAATACATAGACAAACAGAGTGTCACTAGTATGCCTCTACTTGACTAGCTCGTTAATCAAAGATGGTTATGTTTCCTAACCATAGACATGAGTTGTCATTTGATTAACGGGATCACATCATTAGGAGAATGATCTGATTGACATGACCCATTCCGTTAGCCTAGCACTTGATCGCTTAGTATGTTGCTATTGCTTTCTTCATGACTTATACATGTTCCTATAACTATGAGATTATGCAACTCCTGCTTACCGGAGGAACACTTTGGTACTACCAAACGCCACAACGTGAATCGGGTGATTATAAAGGAGTACTACAGGTGTCTCCAAAGGTACTTGTTGGGTTGGCGATTTTGAGATTAGGTTTTGTCACTCCGATTGCTCGGAGAGGTATCTTCGGGCCTTCTCGGTAATACACATCACATAAGCCTTGCAAGCATCGCAACTAATGAGTTAGTTGTGAGATGATGTATTACGGAACGAGTAAAGAGACTTGCCGGTAACGAGATTGAACTAGGTATTGGATACCGACGATCGAATCTCGGGCAAGTAACATACCGATGACAAAGGGAACAACGTATGTTGTTATGCGGTCTCGACCGATAAAGATCTTCGTAGAATATGTAGGAACCAATATGGGCATCCAGGTCCCGCTTATTGGTTATTGACCGAGATGTGTCTCGGTCATGTCTACATTGTTCTCGAACCGTAGGGTCCGTGACGCTTAAGGTTTCGATGACGGTTATATTATGAGTTTGTGTATTTTGATGTACCGAAGGTTGTTCGGAGTCCCGGATATGATCACGGACATGACGAGGAGTCTCGAAATGGTCGAGACATAAAGATTAATATATTGGACGGATATATTTGGACACCGGAAAGGTTCCGGAGAAGTTTGGAGCTCCGGAGGTTACCGAACCCCCGGGAGGTATATGGGCCTTATTGGGCCCATATAGGAATAAGGGAGAAGGAACAAGGGGGGCGCCCCCAAGCCCAATCCGACTGGGGAGGGGGCCGCCCCCTTCCTTTTCTCCTTCCCCTCTTCCTATTCCTACTACTAGTACTTATTCCTAAATGCTAGTACTCCTTCCTTCCCTCCAAGTGAAATAAGGAAAGAGAGGGAAACCTACTTGGAGTAGGTTTCCTCCCATGGTGCGCCCCCTTGGTGGCCGGGCCACCTCCTCCCTCCCTCCTTTATATACGGGAGGGGGGCACCCTAGGACACACAAGTTGATCCTTGAGATCGCTCTCAGCCGCAGCGGTGCCCCTCCACCATATTCCACCTCGGTCATATCGTAGCGGTGCTTAGGCGAAGCCCCGCAACGGTGAAACATCAAGATCGCTACCACGCCGTCAGGTTGACGGAACTCCCTCCCCGGAGCTTTGCTGGATCGAAGCCCGTGGAGCGCCATCGAGCTGAACGTGTGCCAAGAACTCGGAGGCGCCGGAGTAACGGGCGCTGTGATCGGCTGGATCGTGAGGAGAACGTCTGACTACTTCCTCTACGCCATCATCGACTCGGAGGTGCCGGAGTAACCGCGCTGGGATCGGCAGGATCGCGAGGAGAAAGTACGACTACTTCCTCTACGTTGTGATCGCTTCCGCTTACGGTCTACAAGGGTACGTAGACAACACTCTCCCCTCTCGTTGCTATGCCATCACCATGGTCCTGTGTGTGCGTAGGAAATTTTTTGAAATTACTGCGTTCCCCAACAAGACGTAGATGTTCTTCATGTTCCTGCAGGTCAATGCTGAAAACCAAAATGTCGTCCAGGAAGATGATTATGAACGTACGCATGTAGCGGCCGAAAACAGTGTTCATCAAGCATTGGAATGTTGTCGGCGCATTGCATAATCCAAACGGCATCACCCAAAAGTGGTAGTGCCCGTGATGAGTTTTGAAAGTGGCTTTCTCCTCGTCCTCTTCACGCATGCGGATCTGATGGTATCCCGCACACAAATCGATCTTGGAGAAGTATTTTGCCCCGGCAGGTTCGTCACGAAGCTCGTCGACAACACGGAGAGGAAACTTGTTCTTCACCGTGGCGGAATTAAGTCGTTGAAAATCAACACAAAAGCGCCAACTGTTGTCCTTCTTCTTGACGAGCAGGACAGGTGCAGCGTGCAGACTCATGTTGTGCGCGTTGACACCAGATTTGAGCATATCATGGACTTGCCATTCGATCTCATCCTTCTGCACCGGTGAGTAGCGATACAGTTTGGTGTTGATGGATGTAGTGTCCGGCTCCAGATTAAGGTTAATTCCATGATCGTACTGACGGCGTGGGGGCAAGGTTGTTGGTTCAGTAAACATGTCCTGGTATTCAGACAAGACTTTCTGAATATTTGGTGGGACGGTTGCAGCTTGTGTTTCGTCAGTCTTCTCAATGGTAACCAAAGTTGTTGTCCAAATATCATTAGCTACCTCCATGCGATGTAACTCATATGCATCCAATTCAGAGATGGGAGGCAGGTCTGTTGTTTTGACTCCTTGCAACATAACTGTTTTGCCCTCGGTGTCGAATTGAATTGTCTTCAATTGCCACACAACATTGGGCTGTGAGCTGAAAGCCAGTCGATGCCCAGAACACCCTCGTACACCCTCAGTGGCAGAACGCGTAGATAAGTGTGGCAGGGCACTTGCCATGCCAATTGGTGCACAATCTTGTTGCAGAGGAGCCACTGTCCATTGGCCATGCGAACTAAAACCGGGGCTAGTTTGTCAGTTTGTGCAGAAAGCCGGACGGCAAAGGATTCACTGATGAAACTGTGAGAGCTTCCCGAGTCGACCAATAGCAGCATGATCTGATCGCCCACTGTGCCTGCAGGCGAATGGTGGAAGGGCCTTCCTCGCCAGAAACTGCATGTTGACTCAGAGAGCAACATTCAGGTTCGTGCGGAGCTAGTCGTCAGACAGAATTTCACCGACTTCGCCCACCTCGATCATCAGGATCTGTCCCGTGCGCTTGCACTGGTGCTCGCAGGAGTATTTTTCACTGCAGCGGAAACACAGGCCGCTCGCTGGAACTCCCACAGTTGCTGCTCTCTGGCAAAGTCATCGGCCGCTGGGCGCGGGACTGCTGAAAGGACATGCGGTGCCCCCATGTGTGGTTTTGGTAATTGATGACATTCTCTATGGACTAATGGTTGCATTGAGTTATATTTGAAGGATTTGTCCATAGGCATTTCTTGAAGTCCATGTGTTGGTTTCAAGGAGTTTATGTGTTGACCAACGTGCTATTAAGGAATTATCCAAAGATTGGTCATGTGAGTGTTGAGCTTATTGCAAGCATGTCTTGAATAAGAAGATTGTGTGATCATTCATGTTTACCTTCAAGACATCATCCAAACGAAGAGAGTTGGAAAGATTCAAGGTTGATCAAGAATAAGTCAAGAGTGAATCAAGTTGATCAACTCACAAAGCGTAGAAGATGTACCGAGAGGGATCAAGTGATCCCATGGTATGGTAAGCATTATCCATTGCACTTTGTGTACTAACCCATGGTCTATGTGAGAGTCTATGTGGGGTTAGGTACGTGTCCATGGGCTTGCGCCAAGAGGAAGATATCATACAACCCATGGAAAGGATGACATCAAGTGGTGATCGTCATCAAGATTGCCGTGTGCAAGTTCAAGTGGAGCATCACGAAGAGATCAAGTGCTTGAAGCTTGCCATCCATTGTGGTGTCAATGGACTTGTGAAGATGTGTCAAGAGTGGCTCACCCATAGTGGAGTATGGGGAGCAATCATCTAGCCTCCATCGACCCAACGCAATCAAGAAAGGTGGTCCATCTTGAGGAGGACAAGATCGCCATCATCTAGCTCAAGTGGATCATGTGCAAGGCAAAGGTTTGCCCTTGATAGGTTTTCTATTTTATCGGTATCATGGTGGTAGTTGGGAGACCGGGTTATAGGATCGATAGCCGTACTATCAAGGGGGCTCTCAAGTGAGTAGCTTGATCGTATCGTTCGTCGAGAGCTCAAACCATTGCATCCTTGCATCATGTTTCTTGGTTCTTGTTTGGTTCTCTTTATGAGTCTTAGAGCTTATGGTCATCTTTATGACAAGCTTGAGTTCATCGAAACGGAGTTTGCATGCGTCTTCTATGATGTTTTCGGTGTTGGAGGTTTTACCGGTCTTTTCCGAGGAAGGGTTCTCACCATTTTCTTTTGGGCCTTTTCTCATTTGCTTATTATTGGTATTTCTCTCAAGATTGTGTTAGCCCTTGTTTCTAGCTTTCCAACAAACTTGGTTTCGTTGAATTCGGAGTCCGCTTTGCAAAAGTTATGGCTGTTTTGGTAAAGGCTGCAGCGGTACTACCGCGACTAGAGCGGATGTAATTTTTACTACCGCTCCAGAGCAAGATTACTACTGCTCGAGCGGTAGTACCGCCCCAGAGCAGTACTACCGCGGCTCCTAAGCGGTAGTACCGCTCCGGACCAAAATCTCGTGTTTTGCTCAGCGGAAATAGGCACAGAAGTATTTTTTTAGTACCGCTCGCAAGCAGTAGTACCGTGAGGACGAGCGGTACTACCGCTCCGAAGGTTCTTTTGGCCTTTTTGCCTCCTCGCTGTTGTGTTTCGAAGGGGTTCTACCGCCCTAGCGGTAGTACCGCTCCTTGGAGCGGTAGTACCGCTCTGTCTGGGCTGTGAACATAACGGTTGGATTCTGGAGCTCCTATAAAAGGGGTCTTCTTCCCCATTCAACCTTATCCTTTGAGCTCGTGTTCTTCCCCCATTGTTGACCTTCTTCGAAGCTTGCTAACTCTCAATCCCTCCATGGATTCTTGCTAGTTTTTGAGGGAAAGAGAGAGGAGATCTAGATCCACGCTTCCACCAATCACTTTCTCCTCTCAGTGAGGGGAACCCCTTGGATCTAGATCTTGGAGTTCTTCGTGTTCTTCTTTCGTTCTTCCTCTCATTTTCCTCCCTAGCATTAGTTGCTTTGGTGGGATTTGGGAGAGAAGGACTTGGGCACTCCGTGTGCCCTTGCCATTGCATTTGGTGCATCCGTTTGAGTTCTCCACGGTGATACGTGGAAGTTACAAGTTGAGAAGCTTATTACTCTTGGGTGCTTGGTGCCCTTGAGCTTGTTCCTCTTGGTGCTTGGGCGCCCTAGACGGTTGGTGGTGTTCGAGCTCAATCATTGTGGTGTAAAGCTCCGGCAAGCGTCCGGGTCTCCAATTAGGTTGTGGAGGTCGCCTGAGCAATTTGATCGGTACCGTGACCGCCCCAAGGGTTGCCAAAGTGTAACGGGTTCGTGACCGCCCCAAGGGTTGCCATTTGTACGGGTTCGTGACCGCCTCAAGGGTCCCTTAGTGGAATCACGGCATCTTGCATTGTGCGAGGGCGTGAGGAGATTACGGTGGCCCTAGTGGCTTCTTGGGGAGCATTGTGCCTCCACACCGCCTCCAAACGGAGACTAGCATCCGCAAGGGTGTGAACTTCGGATACATCGTCGTCTCCGCGTGCCTCGGTTATCTCTTACCCGAGCCCTTTACTTATGCACGTTACTTTGTGATAGCCATATTGTTCTTGTCATATATCTTGCTATCACATAGTTGTTTATCTTGCTTAGCATAAGTTGTTGGTGCACATAGGTGAGCCTAGTTGTTCTGGGTTTTGTGCTTGGCAAATTAACCGCTAGGTTTATTCCGCATTTGTTCAAGCCTCAACCGTAATTATTTTAAAGCGCCTATTCACCCCCCCCCCCCTCTAGGCGACATCCATGATCTTTCAACTGCTGCTGTGCGTGCTAGAACGGGGACTGCTGCTAGTGGGGGCGACGGTGGACGACCCACTGGTATGATCTGATGGCGCGGGGCGCGTTGTTTCTCCAGTCCCTCTTCCTGGATTTGCGCGATCACTGCGGCTCGCGTGATGCTGGAAGGAGCTTGTAAGCGCATGCCGAGCCGTAGCTCGTCCTTGAGCCCAATCAAGAACTGGGAGATGAAAAACTGCATGCTCAAGGTTGGATCCAAGGACAGAAGATGGTACATCAGTGTCTCTAGTTGCTGACGATATTCCTGCACACTCCTTGTCTGGCGCAACTGAACCAGTTGGTGCATCTGTGCCTCAAACTCTTTTGGCCCGAATTCCTCCCCGACAGCCGCGCAGAACCCTGTCCAGGACAGCCTTGGATGTTTCTGACGGTGTGCCTGCAGCTACATTGCTGCCAGTTCGTCCATGTACAGAGAGGCCGTGGTGACCAGCTGTGTGGTGGCACACGGTACAAATCAAAGTATGAAACGCACCGCTCAAGCCAGATGCGTGGGGCGTTGTCGTCGAACTGCGAGAAGTCGTGCTTGGGCGGCTTGGTGTATAGATCGGTCCGGCAATCCCGATCGATGGCCGTGGGCGATGGCTGGAGCAACAGAGGCGGGCCGTGGTTGACGAGCCGTACAAACGGTAGCTAGGCTGCCCCGTTCGTGTAGTGGGGTAGTTGTACGGGGCGGGTTGGCGGGGGAGGTGGCGGTGGTGGTGGCGCGGGCGCGGAGGAGCCCGCCATCGTCGGAATGCCTGATGGCGACATGGCGGTGGTGTTGTGCGAGGCGGTGGGGTCGACCGTTGGCGCGGCCTTGCGGGCCTCATCCACATCTGTTTGGGTGAGGTCGATCTGCTTGGAGAGATGTTTGAGCTCGGTGGAGACCTGCTCGTTGTGGGAGAGCTGCGCTTGATGTCGTTCTTCGGCTGTCTTCTGGTTCGCATCGAGGCGGCGGATGACCGTCTCGAGCAAGTTGTACAACTTATCGATGGTCTCCGTCATCGCGTCGAGGACGTGGCGGGTCTGCGCCGAGGGTTTGGACGGCGCCGTGGTCTCGCTCCAAATTGATCGAACCCCGAGCAGGATTTCGGGCGAGCTCACCGGAGCGGCTCGCACCTGACCCGGTGGATTTTACCGGCAATCGCGAGGGTATGAGATCAGCAGCAGCGTGAGGTGGTGGGAAAAAATTTCTAGACTCTGATTACCAGATTGTCATGACCCGGGTGAGAAGGGGATCGAGAAGGGAGATAGGGAGGACCGAGTACCCCCGACCCCCGCATCGTCCCCAGGGCGGCTCGGGGGAACCCTAGGAACGCCGCCGCCGCCCCCTCTACATCACGCCTCCCCTCCCGCCGCCGCCGGATGAATCCGCCGGGCGAAGCCCGCGCCGGAGGACGGTGGCGGCGGGGATCTCCGCGCGCTCGGCGGCCTAGGTCGCCGGCGTGAGCCCGTGGTTGTGGGGGTCTCGCCCTCGGCGTCTCCGGCCGGCGTGGCGGCTGCTCGGCACGGCATCCTCGTCCTCTCGCGGGTGATGGGCTGCCGGCTGCTCGTGGCTGCCTCGATGCGACGGCGTCCCGAGGTTTCAGATCTGGCCGTGGCGGGCTCGGCCGATCTGGCCCGTTGGCTTCGGCCGGCGGTGAGGTTGGTGGTCGTGCGTGGTGATGGCGCCGCCGCCGCGCAAGAGGTGCTTGGGCCAGTGGGTTCGCATGTCGGGCGGCGCTGGGTTCCCCATCCTCGTCCGGCAGCGTGAGGGTGCGGAGGTAGGGTTGCTCCGGGCGAAAGCCGACGGCGCGGTGTCTGCGGATGTCGCTCTCCTCCTCACGGGGCCGTTGTGGAGTTCTCCGACCTCCTCCGCCTCGGGTCACTTTCTTCGGTGAAAGCCTGTGACCTGCGGTGCAGGACCGGACGATGGCATGACATCGCTTCACCTCCCGAGGGTGTCGCCTTGAAGATCGTGATTCCCTGCGTGCTTTCCCGTAGCTGGACTTGCACGACATCGCGGCAGTGGCCGGGCGATGCGCCCAGAGGTGGAGCGGTGTTTCCTCCTCCGCATCGAAGACGGCGGATCTCGGCGGCGTGGCGCAGCGGAGACTTCGGCGCCCGATGCGTGTAGATGGACTTCAAGCAGGAGGAGGTGGCTGTCTGGCGTCATGGTGGCGCTGATGGCAGAGTGGCCTAACAAGGTAGAAGCCTCAATATCTGCTCTGAAGACGGACCTGTGAAAGATGGCGGCGACGACACATGTGAGTGCGTCAGATCGGTTTGTGCCCCAAACCCGGTATGTGGCTCAGCTGAGGGCTTTCGGCTTTTGATGATAGGTTTAGGTGAGTGGTCTGGGTATTTGGCCCAGCTAGCATCCCTTCATCATATGGATAGGAGTAGTGGCATATGTTGCCAAGATGGCGGATTCAGGCATATTGTTGTAATACTTTGTAAGGTCAACGAGAATAATCAATAAAGTGGCCGCATGCATCTCCCAGATGCAGAGGCCGGGGGTCATCCTCCTTTTCTAAAAAAAGATAGGCGAGGAGCAGCAGGTTAGGTGAGCGCGAGCTTGAAGGAGGGAGAAGGGAAACTAGTTTTTTTTTGAGCCTGTAAACCACACTTTATTGAAATATAACAAGATTTACAGGAATAATTAAAGGATCATGGGGATCCCCAAGCCAAGCATGGCGACTAGTTTCAAGAGAATTAGCAAATTTTGCTAAATTATGAGCCTCCCAGTTTGAAGACCGACCCTCGAAAATAAATTCACTTTTGGAGAAAACAGCTGAGCGCCTAATAATCTCCTTCACAATCACTGCATTTCTTCCTTCTGTCCCCCTTTCAATATCTTTAACAACTGACTTCGAGTCGCATGCGATAACCGGCTTATCCACCATAAGATCAAGTGCTAGCGAAAGGCCTTCCCGGCAGGCCAAGGTTTCCAACACTGCCACGTCCGTTATACCCTCGAACACCATTGCTGAAGATCCCAGGAATAGACCAGTATGATCTCTACATACAGCAACAGCTGCACTTCTCTCCCCGTTCCTTGAGAAGCCACCATCCACATGGATTTTCACTGCATCAGCTCCTGGGGGATTCCAAGACTGGCGGTCGACAGTTTGTCCACCCCTTGTGTCTTGAGGGTGTGCACTAGCGTGAGCTTCTCCTGGTCTCAGCGTGTTCAGCTCGGCAATGAAGTTCGTGACGAACGAGTGTGTTGCATGTGGACTTTGCAGTATACCCTCATGTATAGCCTTCCGTCTAGCCTTCCAAATTGCCCATAGATTCACGACCATCTCTATCAGTTTCTGATGTGGCAACGTATCGATCATTGCAAGGATCCAGCTTTTTGCACTAGGCTCTCTAGTGGTCTCCAGATGATCTACGATTTCTCCGTCCACTAGAGCCCAAACACACCTTGATGCCGAACATTCCAGGAGGGAGTGCCTCCACGAATCTCGAGCTCCACATAAGTGGCATCTGTCATTATCGGGCCATGTTTCGATTGTGTCGCACATCTTCTGTCGGAATAGAACATCTAGCAAGTCTCCACAGAAAGTTTTTTATTTTCCCCGGCACCTCAACAGACCACAAAGATGTCCATTCTCTGGATTCCTCTTCATAGTTTGATCTAGCAGCATTGTTCTCAAGCCAGTCTTCCCTCCTCCTCTTTGTATCCGCAAGCATACGGTATGCCGATCTTACTGTAAAGAGACAATTTTTTTCATAGTTCCAGGCCCAAGTGCCCTCCAAATTACAAGTGCTTAGGGGAATGCTGAGGATACTATTTATGTCCGGCATCAGGAACGTTTGCTGCAACAAATTTCTGCGCCAAGTAGCACTAGTTACATCTATTAGTTCCTCAACTAGTCTCGGAGGGTCATTTGACAGGCACGCTATAGGCCTCATCATAACATTATTGGGGAGCCAATAATGTTCCCAAATTAGTGTTGAATTTCCATTCCCTATTCTGCAGATTAGACCTTGTGCTAGAACATCTCTTCCTTCAATTATGGCCCGCCATACCTGCGACGGCCTTCCTCCCAATTCTGCCGACAAAAAGATTCCATCCGGGTAATAAATTGCTTTGAGCATACGAGAACTCAACGAATCTGTATTTTGTAACAAACGCCATGCCTGTTTTGCAAGAAGAGACAAATTGAAAAGTTCAAAGTCTCGGAATCCTAGACCTCCCATGAATTTGGGTTGGGTCATAGTCTTCCAAGATACCCAGTGAGGTTTACGTTTCCCTTCCTTGCTTCCCCACTAAAACTGCCTGATCAACTTGTTCAAATGTTCACATAGTCCCCTAGGAAGTTTAGAACATGACATTGAGAACACCGGCACTGATTGCGCAACAGATTTGACTAGAACTTCCTTCCCTTGAAAGGATAAGGTTCTCTGTATCCACCCCTTCACCTTACTCCATAATCTGTCTTTCAAGTACTTAAAAGCCCCAGATTTTGATGTGCCTACATCACTTGGCATAGTCCCCTAGGAAGGGAAACTAGTTGATATTTCCATCGCTGCCTCACACACTGGATCGTACAATTTGCAGCTGCCCACCTGGGCTAGCCAACCCTGGCCTTGGGCCCAACACATTACACGGCCTTCGGCCCAACACACACCACTCTCTTTCTGTTGCGTTTCAGTTAAACGCAGTTAACTGTAACCCAAAAAAGAAGTTAAACACAGTTAACTAAACTACACTTTCAGTCCGCTGCAGATATGTCATCTGCAGTTGTGACAGCAGACTTGACTAATCCAAGACATAGTGAATCAGACATCCTTCTCTTTTCCAAAGTACTAATATACCATGCATATGTCATATGTCAAGGCGAATCCTGATCAACCGTTGGCGCAACTCTAGCAAGGCGTTGATTGTTCTGGTACACATACTTGTTGGCCCAGTACAGGTAGTTGAGGAAGCCGAGCAATCCGACAACAGCCAGAACCCAGTAGAACAGGTCAAGATGACTAGTGTTCAAGCTTGCACCCTCGAGCCAGCCTACCCGGTGACCATGCCTTGTCGCCCCGTTCACAGCATCCACCAGGAATGTGGCCATCAACGACGCAAGCCCCAGATCACACCAGAACAGCGCCGTGGCGATCGACTTCATGCCCCCTGGCGCCTCACTGTTGAAGAACTCGAGCAGCCCGGTGAACGACGTCACGTCCGACACGCCCAGCAGGAAGAACTGAGGTGCGAGCCAGAAAAGGGACATCTGCACCTCAGCCCCCTTCCTCTTTTTCTCGACAACCGCTGCGATGACGCAGGCAAGTATCATGGAGGCAAAGCCTATGCCGATGCGCTGCAAGTGGGTGATGCCGCCTCTGTAGCCCGTGCGCCTTCGCAGGAACGGCACGATGAACTGGTCATAGACCGCAAGCATCAACATCTGGAATGTGATGGGGATGACGAAGAGTGTCGCCGGGGAAACGTGGATGTTGCCGAGCCTCGTGTTGGTCAAGCCACCTTGCTGCACCGTGAACGTGAAGAGGATGATGCTCGATATGTATCCAATCACGGAGCTGATGAAGATGGGAAGCAGGCGGAGCACAATCTTGGTCTCCTCCACCTTCGTCACGCTGCAGACCAACCAGTCCCCCTTTTCACCACGGTTGATGCAAGCTTTATCAAGAAATCTGGCACCATGCATCACAGAGTTAGGGAATAGATTCTCAAAACTCTATGGGGTACGCTACTCTCTATGGCAACTTGATAAGTGCAAGTAATTAAAAACGTGGTTCGATTCACCGAGTCTTACTTCAGACTATTTGTTTGAGAGAGCGAACCATTGTAACCTGTCCCCACCTCGGTACTGCTTTCATGTGCTTCTTCTAGTCCCTCACCAACTTCAATCTTCCTGTTTCGGAAGGCAACCACAAGAACCTGGGAGAAGCAAAATTGAAGTCAACACAAGCAACATACTATTATGTTTTGAGCCAGGAAGTAGCTTGTACCACCTGCAGTATTCGAGTCAGAGGACTTCCTTGTGTTACTTGGTTGCGGTAGAAAGGGAGACCAGCAGCAACTACGAGCAATCCGAGCAGAACTATGACGGCACACAACCCTAGTGCGATATCCCACCCTTTGTAGTTTTGGAGCCACACTATGAGAATCAGCCCTGCGAAACCTCCAAAAGAGATTCCAAAGGTATACCAGTTAAAGAAGCTGGACTGCTGGTGGGACTCTTTGGGATCTTCATGGTCAAATTGGTCTGCTCCAAGGGACGGCAAGCAAGATCGTATACAACCATCACCAAATGCACTCAGATACAAGCCTACGTACAATAAGGCAGCGTTCTTGCCCTGGACCTCTTTGCAATTGTTTGGCTCTGCTTCAATATTGCAAGGGGGTGGATGGAGGGAGGGTAGGTAGGCTTGCAGTGCGAGCAGTCCGTATCCCTGCACAAATTAATGCATGCTCGATCAATTATGCTACAGTAACATTACATATCTTAGTTCCCTACTTGAATACGTATTAATGTTGGCATGAAGGAAGTCCTCATTATAATAAGTGGGTTTCATTGTCAAGGATATGCCAAAGTATGTACTGTATCTTTCGCACGAATTGAGTTATATGAAAACATGACAAGTTATAAGTCAGTTTTAAGTTTCAGCATACTGCCGGTATGCTAAAGGCGCATCGCTGTTTTAGTAAGGTATATTTATACTCCACTCTCACCACGCCGCTTACAATTTCCTACACCCAAAATTGGTTGTTGCTTATGGTTTGTGTCTATTACAGTAGATGCCAGGCTAAATGGTTGGATGACATTTCCTCTTCTTCTTTTCAAACAATTGTTCTCACTGATTTTGTTAACGAAATCAGATCTCTATTTTGCTTTTTCAAAAAATAAATGTATCCCAAGTTCCCGAACAAATTTCAGCTTTGGAAATTTACATCAGAATTGCAGACAACACTTCCTTCAAATTTGGTGAGGCAACATCGAGATGAAGAAAATTACAATAATAAAACAAATCAAATCTATGGTACTATGTTAGTCATTTTTAGCACTTATCAGAGTATAATTTGAAGATACTAGGATTTCATATTCACTTCTTTCTACTGATAAAGCTGGATATGTTTAACATAATTCATAAAGAAACACATGTTTTATTGCCGTCTCTGTTATTGGCTGGTTCTAGTTAAACAAAGAATAACTCCTTTGAGTCAATAGAAAAATAGAAATCATGTAGATAACTGAACAGATGAAGATGTATATTACCAGAAACATAAATGGACCAATGAGGAGCATAGTTTTGGCGCGAGTGATGTAGGAGTCAGAGAGGAAAGCTCCGATCATTGCAAACCCGGATGTGGCGCCAAAGAAATTAGCAGCTGTAGTCACCGAGCCCGAAACCCCCATATGCATTGTTCCGTGGAGATAAGCAACCATATTCAGCACGTTTGGGACAATAACCACGTTTGTTACCACAGTCAGAACTGCAAAAGGGAAACAACGTACAAAAGTGATTCAATGTCTTAAACTCAGAAGCTTACAATGAGATATTGTATGTGCAAGCATGTGTAAACATGTATGCAAATAAGGACTCGGCCTGTATAGTGACTTAATTACCATACAAAAACCATGCTGCTCTGACTCCACCATGCACCTCTTTGTTGATGGTTTTCCCCTCCAATTCACAAAGACTCCAAGCGCCATGGCGCTTCTTCTTCGTCCTTCTGACTCACTACTGCTTGTCTGCCTGCCTCTTGCATGCCTCACAATAAGAGGGGTATAAATAGAAGGTGGATATTCATATTCGGAGGACTGATAGCATCAGCAGGACCAATCAAAGATTCTGGCCTATTTTATCCCATCATTACCCACCACCAACATTTATTTGAATTACATTGCTTCTACTTGCTATTTTCTACCAAGTAAAACTTCGACGGTACAAAACGGGTACACTAACATCGAAGTAGAAAAAGAGGTACATGTGACTAAAAATCCACAAGTACCAACAAGTCAACAACGCACATTTTGCTATCAATGTGTCATCACCATGAGAGCAACATTTTGCAAGCTAGCTCATAATCCATCAATTTTTTCGAGCACAAGTTCTTTTTTATTGGAGTGCACCTTGACTGATTCATGAAGTGGGATCCCGTATCTGGGACAAACATGATAACTACGTATATCAGAACTTAGAATTACAACAAAACAAATTGTTAGAAGAAGACTCTAAACCTACAATGACAAACAAAACAAACAAAACTGCAGGCAGCTAGAAAAAACAAATAACTAGGCGGAGACAGTGAGGGAGGAGCCGAGCTTGATTTGTACGTCTTCGACGCCGTGGCTGCGGCCGACCTGGAAGCGAAGAAGGCCTTAGTCTCTGCGACCATGATGCTGCTGAACCGCGTCGCGAAGCCGAACAAGATGCCTGCTTGCTCGTTGGATGACGAGGTGGTCCTCACGCCGGCGCCGATCTATTCTGGCTCCCTGCCCGGTGCTCCTCCTTCCTCCTCGTATCCCTGCTTGAGGCAATAAAATGGCATTAACCACCCTAAGTACCTAATCTTGTTAGGTCTATTGGACAGTGTGCAATCAAAATCATGTGATGGTTTTCTAATCCAATAGATTGGATACAACACAAAGACTTATATTTCAGGTTCGAAAGAAGAATCAAATATAAGAGGTTGTCTGAACTTACATTTGAATCACGCCACTGTTGGTCCACTGCCTCCTCATGATAACACCATCAACCATTAGGTTGGTTTCCAACCATCAGTATGTTCACCCTTGACAAGTCCAGGCTAGGGTGCTACAATTAGGATCCCTATGATATAGACCAATAACTATATTTCTTCATGTAATTGGAGGTATTCCCCTACCATAACAACAGGTGGATGCAGCCGCTCAACCTGGGTGGGAAGCGTATAAAATCTGCAAAATAGGGAGATTAGAAGATGATAATTTCTTTAATAGTTTAATACAGACAGTGTCACAGTATTTTATAGGTGGTTGCTCACATATCTAAATGCCGCATATCTTGATTCATGCCTAGCAAAAATTCCTTGCAATATTCTCTAGAACCAGGAACAATAAGTGCATTGTGAATGGCAAGGAGAACTGAACCTAGGTACAATCTATCACACACAATAAGGTGCGGGGGAAGGGCGATCGCTGGGGCATGCTACGTGGATTTCACTGTGCTTATCGATTGGGCAAGGCTTTCTGCTTTATATAAGTTCCAGTTGGTCCACTTGGCAGCGTTAGACTGGCCCCGTACGCTGCTCGTTTTCTTCGTCGCTAAGAGAGGAAGAGAGAGGGAAACGTCCCCGTCCCCAGATTCACCACGCGCGCCGTTCCCATCCTCTCTTGCCTCCTTCCTCTCGGTTCGTCGTTTCAGTGTCGGCGGCTCTCGTCAATTAGCACGGTGGCGCTGAAGTTGAGAGCTTCATGGGCGACATCAAGGCGGAGGAAGATGGGTGGTGGGATGGATCTGGTCGCAATGGTGTCGGAGCTCGGCGAGGGGAGGAGTTCGACCCTGGCCCCTCACAGCCTCGCTACCTGCCTCCTCTTCATCTCTTCTCCCTCACGCTGCTCGTAATCTCCATCTCCATCTTCGACGGTATGCATCGTCCTCATCTGCCACTCATCCACCATACCCAAGGCTAGCAGGAAGAGGCCGAGAAGGGAGTCCAACCAATGGTGCAAGCGGCCATGGCAACGCAAGAGACGCCGCACCTGCCCCCTGCCTGCTTTACAGGCCACCATCTCTCTCTATCTCTCTTTTTCTAGATTTTCTCATATTTGTTTCTGTGCCTGCAAGGTGCTCGAATATAATGCGGTCAATGTATAGTGCTTTGTTTGTTTTTTTGTTTATCTTCAGATGGGGCAACACCTTCAATCAAGCTGGCTACTTATAGACACAATGGACACTTCTTGGAATATGATGCAGCCAATTCTATTTGTTTAAGCCCAGTTGCTTCATTCACTTTAGGCTGATTGTGATGACACGAGTTCGCAACCATTGACCTCCCTTCAACGGAACAAGGGATCGGAATTCTCGCGCATGATTAAAGAGGCGAAGCATCTTGGCTTGGCAGCAGTCTGATTAGCAGGAAGACATAGCTGCAGCAGTCTGATTAGCAGGAAGATGGTGAGTACCCTTGGAAAGGTGATGTCTTGTTTGCCTTCCTTGAAGTTTATTCAAATCATTTGTTCCCAAACAACAAAAAGGTTCTCTTTTTTGCTTCATGCATTCTTTATGCACAGTTTAATTTATTTTCCATTTTGCAAATTCAATTTCAAAGGTGGCTCAGGACAGTGATGTTGTGGACCTACCAGTTAAATGAAGTCATTTATTTTTCTTTTTTTCATAATTTGATCTCGTGACAGAAGTTAAATGAAGAGGAGGGGGGTGTTTGGAGAAGGAAAACAAGTATGTAATATATTTTTCTTTCCTTCATTTGTGCCCTCTAAATACTTGTCAGAATTTGCAGACGACCCCCGACTTCGAAGCCTCCTCATGAAGGCCCTCGGGGAAACCCTAGCGCGCCACCTCTCGTCCTCCCTCGTCGGCCTCTCCCCCCGCCGCCACCGCCGGGCAAAGTCCGGCCGGCGTTGGTGGCGGCGGGGATCTTTTCCCTCTCCTCGCGTTGGCGTCCGGCGCAGGACAGCGCTGGGCTGTGCGGGGCCCAGCGGCACGGCGGCAGGCATGTTGGGTGGCGGCGGTGCAGCAGTGGCTTGGGGCCCCTACGACGCGCGGCGGCCGCGGCGTGGCTTCTCTGGCGGTGACGCGTTCGACGGCCCCGTCCAGATCTGGCGGATTTGGCTCCGGTGGCCTGACGCGCGGTGGGGGCAGCGTGCTGTTTGGGTCACAGGCGTCTGGCTCCGCCATGGCTGGCGTTTGACGGAGTTGGAGGCGTGGCGGCGACGGTGGTTGGTGCGTGTCCAGGCAGGCGGGTGGCCGCGGGCTTACTTGCTCAGCCCTGTGACGGTGCAGGCCGTGGGCGGCTTGGGCCGCGGGCGACCTCCCTGCAGTGGTAGGTGGTGGCGGCGGCACGGTGGTGGTGGTGGCGCTGGCGGTGGTGTGGGCTTCGGCCGACCTTGCGTGTGGTGACCGTTGGCAGCGAGGGTGGTGGCGCTGGCTCGGGGCTACCCCTTGGGGTCCCGACATGGATGTGGGCTGCCACGGTGTGGTGGTGGCCCATGGCGGTGGTCTGGGTCGTTTCTTGGCGGTGGCTGGACTTCTTCGGCGTCAGCCTGTCGGTGAGCGCCCTTGACGTCCTTCGATTCGTCTCCCCGTCGCTCGGGCACTACCTTCATCGGAGGGTTGGCCCTCTCCCAGCTGTGGCCCATCGCTCATCTTGTGCCCGACAGCAGGACCGAGCTGCTTGTCTTGCACCCGGCAGCAGGGCCGGATTCGTCTCGCGCCCGGCAGCAGGACCGAGCTCGTCTCGCGCCCGGCAGCAGGACCTGACTCGTCTCGCTCCCGGTGGCAAGACCGAGCTTGTTTCGCACCCGGCGGCAGGATGGGTCGATGGTGGCTAGTTTTGGCCGGCCTATTGGGTCTCGACGCTGGGGACAGCTCAGGGGTGCGAAAGGCGGTTCCTTTCCACTCGTCTCTTTGGTGGGGTAGCGGTGGGTAGCGGGTGAGGTGGCATCAAGGTTCTGGATGCCGGGGCGGCGGCCCTAATGGTTGTGTCGATGTGCTCCTGGGCAAAGCCCGTGGCTTGGTGCTGCCTGGTAGCCATGGCCGTGTGGGCGGTGTGGTAGTCAGGGTGTTATGTTCGGTGGCGGTGAATATTAGTCGGGGTGAAAACCTGTTCTATCTTCGGACGGACCGGCAGCGGCGAAGCCCGTTCCCTTCTTGAAGGCGTTGCCGTGGCTCTCACTGCCCGTCGTGTTGCTCGAGGGGAAACTCTGATCCTTGGGTCGGGCGGTGGCGGCGCTTCGGTGTTGTAACCTTCCTGTAGGCCTCGCCTTGGAGCCCACGGTTCGTCGTATGTAGCTTCTTCTCTTCGCAATGGCCTGTCCACGGTTGAGGCCCCCGGTTGCTCATGTAGTGCTAGGGGTGGTGTTGTTGCGCTCAGTGCCTATGTATCTTGCCTTGGGTGTGTGCGCGTGTGTTCTGATGGCGTGCGTTGTACCAGATTGTTGATGATCTTTGCTTTATACTCCCTCCGTTCCCAAATAATTGTCTTTCTAGCCATCTCAAATGGACTACAACATACGGATGTATGTAGACATGTTTTAGAGTGTAGATTCACTCGTTTTGCTCCGTATGTAGTCACTTGTTGAAATCTCTATAAAGACAATTATTTAGGAACGGAGGGAGTATATAAAGCGGGGCGAAAGCCTTTTTCAGTAAATACTTGTCATTTCTCTGGCAGGTTGGAGAGTACCATGGATATAACATCATTTTGAAAATTCGAATTTGGCTAATCCATGTGTACTGAACCTGCTTTTGAAGCTATCCTGTCTCATTTTTGTGAAGGTAATGCCACTTAAATGCCAAAACGTTGTGCAATATAGTTGACTAACCTAGATTAGTGAATACTACTTGAGTTTCATGAGGTTATCATCCTTTTGTGACGTATTTTAGTATCAATTTTGAAACATGACAACATGACAGTGTTCTTATTTGTGCTCTGTAGTGAACATGCTTTTGCTAGCTGAACTTTACAAAGAGCTTAGCGTCGTCATCCATCATGCACTGGTCTCTCTCTCCACCTCATCCTTCCTTTGATCTCTAGGTGGGGCTGTGGTTTGATTGGATTTTGTGGGTGACCTGGTTGGGAGAAGGAAGGTGCATCTATTTTTGCTTTTTTCAATCCTCCCTTTTGGATTGAGTTGTTGCTAGCTTCCCAGGAAGTTCCTTTTACTTGGTAAGAAATGTTAGTTTGAAATATGTTCATTGGGAGTTCAGAAAATGTGGCAAGCAGCCAAGTCACTCCTTTGTACTTGTATTGTTTCCTTTTACTCAAGTGCCATACAAGATACTAAGTATTTTTCAGTTTAATGTCATTCCTTATTACTAAACCACAACAGTATTATGAAATTGCACGTACCAGTGCTTCATATTGATTGTACTCATACTCTAAATCTGACGAAATAACATCGCATAGCACAGACAAGAAAGTGAAAGGGGCACTTACCTACCTGGCACCGCTGAGCTTTCACTCAGGAGGCGCCGTAAGGGGGTGCCCCAATCACTAGTTTTAGGGATAGATGGCTAAAACAAGAATCGGTAAAATTCAGAGTTTCGAATCTAAGTCAACACCTATTATTCCTGCAACTCCCCAAGGCCAAAACAGTCTAATACATGCCATATGGTAACATATATTGAGCGATTCAACTCTGTTACTGGCTTAATGCAGCCATTACAAGAAAATATGCAGACTATAAAACATGTAAAAAAGAGAGAGCCTCTATTGTCACATGCAAAGTAAGTTGGTTCATCTGAACCTCCATGGGCAGCAAAGTAGAAGGCACCAACATGCAAAGGCAGGAGAAAAGCTAGAGAGCGGGCCTGGTCATGGGAATAGATTCAACAGTTGAAAGAGGTAGGATGTGTGGTACCTGGTCGGATCTGGAACGGTTGGCCCTTGGTGGCGCAGACGAAGCAGATCCGTGTCGACAGTGACTTGCCTCAGCATGACGGTGGTTCTTGTTGAGCTACTTTTGGCGCCGCCGGCAGGGCCCTCCTCCACATACTCGTCCTCCCTGTCGGCCATCTCCATGGATCCAGATTGAGAAGATAAAGGGGTAGGAGACGAGGCGGCAGAGAGGAGGTCAGAGGTGAGGGAAGGGGAAGAAAGGAGGTGGTGTGCCTCGGTTGAGAGGAGGCGTGGACGACTGGATGTCAAGTTCGCTTCCTTTCCCAGTGGCTGGCGTCGGAGGACCTGGCCATGTGCCGAGGCGGTGGCGGCGGCAACCCTAACGTGCGTCGAGGGAGAAGGGGTGGGGCGATTTCCTCTTCCTCTCTCTCTCTTTACTCTTTTGGACGAAGCAAACAACGCGGTGGGGCAGAGAAAGGCAAACTGCTGGTCTTTTTTGTTTATAGCTAATCCGACGTGGACAGCCCGAGAGCACGACCCTCTCCCGCACCTTATTGTGTTTGATTTGAGGTGTACGGTTGTAGAATCAAATATTTGTGGTGCGACCGATCACTGTCCGTGGACGCGCCTCGTCGCATCCGCATGCGCTTGAGGGTATGATTTGCCAAGTCCGGCTGTGGTGTGACCGGTCACTTGCAGGCTCTTAGAGCATCTACAACCGGGCTTGGCAAATCTGGCCCCTCAAACGCCCACCGACGCGCCCGGGCGCGTCCGCGGGCACTGACCAGGCACTCCTCATAAAATGCAATCCACATCAGGACACCTCAATTACCATATCTCAAATCCATACAAACTCATGTGACTACGTCGACGCACATGCATCGTCCGGCTACTCCATCACACTACATTAAACATGCTATCGGACTACAAAATTTTGGCATGTTTGGCTATGGTGGAGTTTATCCACGACTGCCCTTGCCCTTCCAAGCGCCCTTGTCGTCCTTCTCGCAGAAGTACCGGTCGAAGACGCAGTATGGATCGAGCCGGATCTGCTCCTTCGATGGCAGTCCGGCCATGGCACGGACCGCTCGATTCTGCTCTCGGGCAAGGGCGCGCGTGTTCCTCCGCTGCCGTTTCTTCACAATGCGAGTGTAGATGGCTTCCTTCTCTGCCCGCGCCGCCGCCATTTCCGACGCGATACGGGCCTCGGCGGCCCTTATCCTCTCCTTCCGATGGCGGGCCGCCCGTTCCCGGTGGGACTCATACTCCGCCTGACCGGTGATGGAAAAGGAGAGGTGTTTCGGACGGGACCGCGAGGATCCAACACCAGAGGACCCGAGCGCCCGGTGAGCCGGCGCTGACGAATCCGTCCGTCAGCCGGGCGCTGTCCCCCCGGGAGTGGCGGAGTGCAATGCAGACTGTCATTGCCTCCTCCAACCCACATGGGATGACACCCCAGTCGACGGATCCGGACTGGTCGGAGTCCGATCCGCTACCTGCCATGGCGGAGAAGGCCACAAACTGCCGAAGGTGAGCTCGGGTGGCGGAGGGGAGTTGAGTGAAGTGGCCAGAGTTTGCTCCGGCGAGAGGATGAGGACGAATATAAGTGAGGTCGAGTGGGCCAGCATGGTCGGGTCCGACGTGGCGGGCATGCCTGGGCGCCCCATATTTGAGCTGGATATAGAGGGTGCCGGTTAGACCGGATGTTTGAGGCCCGTCTGGGTAGCTCGCCCAGGCGTATAAGGCTGATTTGAGAGGTCCGGTTGTAGATGCTCTTAGAATTTTTTTTTTGAAAGGAACACAAAAGCATTCCATTAACAAGGCACGCTGGATTCACCAGCGACAAGGTTCTTTACATCCCCAGGAAGTGGATCGAGCCATATCTGATAGCTCCTCCGCTCCATAGTTACACCATGAGCAGCTAAACAGTGTGCAGAAATATTACATGTCCTTGGACAAGTTCCTACTTTACAGGATTGGAAAGATGATTGCATCACAGCTCTAATTTCTTTAAACACTACGCCTAGACTCGAGTAGTCATACAGGTCACTTGTTATTGCTTGTTTCAATACAGCTGCATCTGTCTCCAGAATGACTCTTTGGCACCCCATTCTTGACTCCTCATTCACGGCATAAAGCATGGCAAGAGCTTCAGCTTGTAGTGGTTCTCCAACATATTCCAAGTTCCCTGCTCCTGCAACTAGTGTAATTCCCTGATCATTTCTTATGGTAAAACCCCACCCACCCAATCTAGTTGCCTGTCTAAAGGCTCCATCCGTATTGATTTTAAGAAAGTCAATAGGGGAGGGTGCCAAACCTGATTTATGCCCCGCAAATTTTTCTCCTGGCGCTTGATGTATTTTTGTACTCCAACAAATGAAGTTGTATTGAGTATATGACTTCATCTGCAGTCCGATTCTTTTTCTTGATTAGCTTTGTTCCTTTCGCACCACCATAACCACAAGAGGATGCGGATCTTTAGACATTTTTCCTCTTCCATTTCTAGGATGTCCTCCATTGTCGAGATGACACTCGGACAATTTATAAGTTGCATCCGACATTCTTCTAGTAAAGCAGTTCTCCAAACAGCCTTGGCAAATTTACACTTTAGGAAACAATGGCCTCCATCTTCATCTAGTCGGTGGCATATTGGACATCGTGTGTCCACTTCGATTCCTCTGTTTTGTAGTCTCATTCTTAGTGGAAGGCTATTGTTGGCTAATCGCCATAGGAAGTGCAGGATTTTGTTGGGCAGGGGTAACCTCCATAGTTTCTTCCAGAAAGTGGTTCGACACTGAACATTCTGACTTGATGACGGTTACATCATG
Source organism: Aegilops bicornis (assembly GCA_021605145.1). NCBI lineage: Eukaryota > Viridiplantae > Streptophyta > Magnoliopsida > Poales > Poaceae > Aegilops > Aegilops bicornis. Next base: position 129,252,966 of record CM038673.1, on the reverse strand, counting down.
TGCGTAGTTCTGGCTTGTCTGTCGATTACTACTTGATAGGCGATTTAATCGAAAATTTACCCTTTTGTCAAAATGCGGTGGTGTATCTCTGACGCCCCTTGGATCGAGATTTGCGGGATTACTTGTACATCTTCTTCATTGAAAGTTTGTCGGAGCAGTTGTATATCCCATGTGCGTAGGTGGGGTCAATCAAGTCTGAAACCTTAGTAATAACATGGCTACCTTGCTTTGGGATGTTACACTCCACAGATGCCCCTTGGTAGCCAAGGGTCTGACCATATATTGATAGTGCATCCATCTCCTACTCTCCATATGATTCTGCTTTGTAGCACCTGTACTCCTTTCAAAATGCTTCTCCAACTATATGAAATGCCATCTCTTGACCTCGCTTGTAGCAGATTCTGATTTGGATAGTATTTCGCTGCCAACACCTGTGCGCACAAAGACGTTGGGTTTTGTAACATTCTCCAAGCCTGCCTTGCTAGCATAGATGCTCTTAGAATTTGGTGCCAAGACTCCATGTCACACGATGCCATTTCTTTTTCTCAAGCCCGGCCGTCTACAGCAGTACCATTCTCACCGGGCGCTGCCGCGCATGCTCTCTCTGTGTCTGTACTGCGGAGCGGGTCCCACGCAAACTCGAGTAGCAGGAGAATGAGCGAAAAACTAACCAACCATCCTTCTCGGCGTCGAAAATACAAAACAAACTATCCTTTCCTTGTCTGTCCCCTCACTCTGAGTTGAATCGAGTTCTTGGCGGCCGCCCCAGACCCAACCCAGATCCCCTTTTCCCCTTTTAATGATCCAATCCACCGAAGCAGGCAAGCTTTCTCCGATCAGAGCTTCATCATTCCTTTCCCTGCAAGCTTCCGCATTCCACAGGCCAAGCATCCGCGAGGCCCTACCGCCGCCTGTCTCTGCTCTGTCTCTTCTTCATGGTGCACCGCAGCAGCATACTAGTACAAAGTAGTAGCAGTAGAAGAAGAAGGCCAGCATAGACAAGCTCGAGGTCGAGGGTGTGGCTGCCACAGTAAGACCAGCAAGAAAGGAAGCGGGGGAAGGCATGGGGTCCCCGAAGGCGGCCAGGAGCAAGGCGAGTCAGCTGGGCGGCATCTGGCGCCGCAGGGTCGGCGCGCCCTTCGCCGCCCTCCTAGTGGCGGCCGTCCTCGTCCTCGTCCTCTTCACTGGCCGCTTCCCGCAGGGCCCCGACGGTCAGTCTTCTGGATTCTCTTTTCTTTTTCTTGTCCTCTGTACCGTATCGTCGTGTGTTCTTACTTACTGAAGATTTCTTCCAGCTTCCTCGCGGTTCACCCCGGTACATGTGGACGACTCCACCCCCCGGACAGTGCGCGACCGGCCGGTCTCCTCCACGGACCAAGGCAAGAAGATCAAATCCATATCTTTTCAGTTGCTTGTGTCTTGTTCATAGTGTTCTTGTGATTGTTGACCGCTTGGCTTCCCATATTCAGACTTGGAGACATCTGATTCGTCAAAGCAAGAAGGGGAGACATCTGATTCGTCAAAGCAAGAAGGGGAGGGGAGCGACCAAAAAATTGGTAAGCATAGTGGACATAGGAAATGGGCGGGATTTCCCTTTTTAGTCGCTGAAGCTCGTTTGTTTTGGAGTCCAAATCGGATTAGTTGAATTTGATGGTTTGGTTTTGGAGATGCAGAGCTTGATGAATCTTCCATGGAGGCAATGGAAGAGCAGAAACAGCCTCAAGAGGACACTCCTGGTGCGGCATTTTCTTTGTTTTTATGGCCTAATCTGACGGGTCAGCTAGGGTATAAATTCTGAATATTTCTGATTGGGGACCAAATGTAGAGACCAAACCAGCATCTGAAGACACTACTCCAGCCAACTCCGACATGGATGGCGAGGGAGGGATGGCGACCACGACAGCGCCGGACCAAGAGGAAAGGAATGCAGGAGGATCTGGTAAGGCTTGTTGTTTTATTGCAAATAAGTTAATAGTTCTTCAGCAAATCATTTTATTTTTTGCTTTTGCTCCCAAAGCAACTTCACCTGTAGTGGAGTAAGGAGGTGATTATAACTAGCAGTGACTGACTGATGCGCTTTTATATGTAAAGTTGATTCTTGTAGTGCACTAAAGCTGACATTGAGTACTATCCTTATGTTCAACACATGGAAATGTTGAATAGACCCTCTTTCTAGAGGGTAGTAGCTAATTATTCATCCTAGTGGTCCACATTTGGATGACTTGTAGTGCACACTAAGTCACTAACACAAAGCTTTTTCATTTGTTGGGGAATAGAACTGAAGTGCTCTGTACTGTGAAAATTAAGCATGGAACTGTTTGAATGGTTGTAATTATTAAAGGCCTAGAAATTTGGATTTAGGAGGATCTGAATTCAGAAGAATTTTGCTAGATTAATATAAACTGATTCGCTAGACAGTAGTTCATAACCACATTGAAGCAAGCCTGGTTGAGGGGATGTCACATTGACCACACGCTAAGTTTTTTTAGCTCATCAGGAATTTAATGTTTATCTGCGGAACTAATAACAGTTTAAGTGGTATTAAATGATGTTTACCAACTTTCACTAGAAACACATAACTTGTACCAGCAAAAAACTGTTTTCTCCCCGCAAAAAAAATAAAAAAAAATGTACCAGCAAAAAACATAGAACTTTCTTTTTGCCTGGTCACCTGTCACTTCAAACTGCAAAGTATTAAATGAGGTTTACATAGAACACCAAATTTTGTTTGTTTATAGAATTGTTGCCTGTCTTGCGATATCAGAAATGAAATTTGTTTCAATTCCGTATAGGTATGTAGCACATCCTAACTTTATTTGGTCTGGAGGACATCTTAGTTTTATTCATAAAGGCTTAGGGTGTATTTGGATTGTGACCAAAATTGCACCATATCAAATTTTTGGTCATGACCAGAACATTAGCCTTTGTTTGAATGGAGACCGAATTGTTGGGATGCCATAGCTCCTTTACCAACTGTAATTTATTTTTCTAACCAATGTTGGCATTGGCAAGCAAAACCTTAACCAATTTTTTTTATGAGCCAACTTTTTGTCAGGCCAACCTTCGGCACTATCCAAATATACCCATAACATAGTACCCATGTACTGTAGAAGATACAAAATTTGTAATTTTGTGTCAGGAGAGAAACATAATATGCTTATGTGGCAATTCTATCCAAGCTGCCAAAAATCACTTGCTCTGGTTTTATTTGGTTCTACAGTTTGATAGCACAACATGACAGTTACTCTTGTTTTCTATTTCATATGTAACGAGCCACTATAAAATATCCTCAGGAATAGTGGAATACAGTGACCATACTGTCAACCACTGGTCAGAATATTATGATTGTAGGGGGGTGATTGCTTAGCCTACGCATACCCTTTCTGGATACGACATTAGAGCTTATTCAGTTTATCTTGTTTTCAGTTTCTAGATGTCTGGATGTTGTGGTGTTTTCTTATGATTTATATTATTTGTACAAACATATTGCAGTAACACTATCGCATTCAAAGATCTGCCATTGCTACCAGCTACCTGCGTTAAAATTATTCAGCGTTTCAACACCATCAAAACATGTACTCATGGAACTACTTCATACTGGCATGTGTACTGATCATTCAAAGTTGATGACTAACAATTATTGCGAAACAGGTTCAGCACCATACACCAAGTGCACACCTCCACCGAACTCGACGGTCTGCGACCTCTCCAACTCGCGCTTCGACATATGTGAGTTGTGCGGCGATGCTCGCACCATTGGTCAGTCGTCCACTGTCATGTATGTCCCACACACAGAAACTTCCGACAGTGAAGAGTGGAGTATTCGAGCCCAGTCTCGAAAGAACCTTCCCTGGGTCAAGAAGGTGACTGTCAAATCTCTGAATACCTCGCAACCAGCACCAAAGTGCACCTCCAAGCATGCCATGCCAGCCATTGTATTTGCCCTTGGTGGGCTCACAGCAAATGTTTGGCATGACTTCAGTGATGTCCTTGTTCCACTGTTCCTCACTGCCCGCCAGTTCGACAGGGATGTTCAACTCCTCATCACGAACAATCAACCCTGGTTCAGCAAGAAGTACATGACAATCTTGAGCAAACTCACAAGGTACGACATCATAGATTTTGATTCAGACGACCAGGTCAGGTGCTATCCGCATGTCATTGTTGGTCTGAGGAGCCATGGTGACCTTGGCATCTATCCGAACTTGTCACCACAGAACTACACAATGATGGACTTCCGGTTGTTTGTCCGGGAAGCCTATGGTTTGCCTGCAGCCAAGGTGGCCATTCCCTACAAGGCCGATAGAGATGATCCTGACAAGAAGCCCCGCATAATGCTAATTGATCGGGGCAAAACCCGGAGGTTCATCAACGCACCGTACATTGTCCAAGGGCTGGAATGGTTTGGTTTTGAGGTGGTCAAGGTTGACCCGAAGATGGACTCTAGTCTTGATGAATTTGCCCGCCTTGTTGACTCGTGCGATGCAATCATGGGCGCGCATGGCGCGGGCTTGACTAACATGGTGTTCCTGCGATCAGGGGGAGTGGTGGTGCACATTGTGCCATATGGGATTGAATTCATGGCTGATGGGTTCTATGGTAAACCGGCACGGGACATGGGCCTGGGCCATGTCAAGTACGGCATCAGTCCAGAGGAGAGCACGTTGCTGGAGAAATATGGGTGGAACCATACTGTGATCAAAGACCCTGAAACCATTAGGAGCAGTGGATGGGACAAGGTTGGGGAGGTTTACATGACCAAGCAGGATATTGTCCTTAACATGACAAGGTTTGGGCCTGTTTTGCTGAAGGCAATAGATTTTATCATGTAGGTGTATGGGATTTTGGCTGCATGTATCGCTTAATGCAGAGGCTTGGGTTAGGTTTTGAAATTATTGTTTTTGTTAGCTACTACATTTTGACAGTTTTTACTAGAAAAAGATACTTCACACTTTAGTTGTTTTGGGAGATGGTGTTTACTGTTCATCTAGAGCTGATGTATAGGATTGGATGTGCAAGACTTAATAAATCATGATGTGGAGTGCTGAGCTCAGTTTTATGTTGCAATCTTGTCCTGTTCAACTGTAGTCATATGTTCGCAGGTGAAATGATGTGGTGAACATTGCACGGAGATAATTTTATTTTGATAGAAGTATACTTTTCATCTCTTAACTTTTGACGAAGTCTAAATTTAGTCCCTCAACTTCAAAACAGGACAACTTGCATCCTTAATTTTTGAAACCGGACAAATTTAGTCCCTAGTATCGGCTGACCCGGTATCGTTGTCCAGGTGGCTCTCTCTCCTGCCTTCTTCCTCCTCACATTGGCTTATTGAGACATTTCATCAAACACCTAGCATGCACTGCTTGTGCCGTCCACGACCAAACAGCAGTGGCTACCCCTGCCGGTGCTCAGGTGGCTCGTCCACGTGTGCCACACCGTGGACGGCTGCTGGCCGATGCCGTGTGCGCCAGCGTGCTGTTTCGCTTAGGTCAAAACTCAAAAGAAAGCCACGGCTTTGGACAGTGCAACTCAGCATCAACTTCTTCGTCGTGCTCTCCCCCATGTTGGTCGCAACTCGCCAACGAGCAGCGTAGCTCGGCATCGTCTCAGCTCCTGCGGCCCTCGCCGTCGGAGCGCTCGCCGCAGCAACTGGGCGATATGGCTGTTTTGGCTCTGCACACGGCGTCCGAGGAAAACGCACGTCGTCCGCGCATCCGTCAACCGGCCGTTGTCGCCTGATTTGATCGGGACCCTTCATCAACCACGCCTCCATCCAGCTCCGTTGCACCACGCAGCGTCATGCATGGCGCTGTGGTACCACGCTATGTGCACAGGTATACACCAACGCATAGATGTGGATGGCTATTGGCTACTCGCTTCCACGTCCTGCGTTGGCCTGCTGGCTCACCAATCCGCGTACACCAACACCGTGCACGAGCCAGCTACGCATACGCGACGCACCGGCAAAGCAGCATATCTACAGCGGAGTCTCGTGGCTTCCTGCATGGTGGCACGTCATGTGTGCTGGTCGGCAGGAGTAGGCTCTGGCCGATGCGCGTTCATGATGTCGTGCGCAACAACACGATCGCTGGTGTGTTCCCGCGCGGACGCAGAGCTGCTCGTGCTGCTTCGCTAGCCTGAAGTTGTAGACTTCTGTTGTCATCTACACGCCCTGACTTCACGAGCGAGCGAATTGGTCATCGGAGAGCACGCGAGTTCACACGCACGCCGGCGCGCCAGCTTGCCTGCCACCAGCCGCACCATGCCCACCATCGTCACCTTGGAGAGGCTGTACTGGAGCGCCGCGCCCCTGCCCAGCATGCCCGTGGTGCTGCCTCGTCCCGCTGCTACTGTGCGCCAGATGGAGATGGCCGATGCGCTCTTGAGCTTCTCCTCGTCGCCGCCCCTGGACTGGGTTCCCTCGCCCGTGCACCAAGGCAGTGTAGAAGAGGAGGTCGAGGACGAGCACGAGGTAGCGCCACCGCGCGCGTGGCTTGCCTTCATCGTCCGTGGCCTGGCCATGGGACGCAATGAATGCAAGATGATTGATGAAATACCTCAATAAGCCAATATGAGAAAGAAGAAGATAGAAGAGAGAAATACTGCCACGTGAACGAAGACCGGTCAAAACCATGTTGAGTCAGCAGCGATACCAGGTTTGCTCATACAAGGGACTGAACTTGTCCGGTTTCAAGAGCGGTTTTGAAGTTAAGGGACTAAATCTAGACTTCACGAAAAGTTGAGGGACGAAAAATATACTTTTCTTTTTTATTTTTGTTGGCGTTTGATGTCTTCTTTGCAGGCACATTCTTCCAGCTAAATTCTACTCTTCAACTAACACCACAACACTTTTTTTTAAGACAGCGAGTATTATTGTATTATCATTTGTACATCCTTGATATTATTGATATATCTTGCCCTCAAAAAAAGATATTATTTATATATCTATGCTTGAACATGCAACAGAACACAAAGCCAAAAACACAAACAACAGAGAAGGGAAACAGAAATGTTAAAAATCTGCAGCGAACACTCCAATTTTTCCATGTGAAAACGTAAACAGATAAATCTGACGGCAGATATATGAATGCAACTAAACGAGAACCAAATCTTCTCCTTGATCGATTAATGAGCACATGTATTGATTTGGAAATCTTCTCAGATACACGACCATCCATTTCCACCAAATAGCCCACATCACGCAGCACCTCTATTGGTACGAAAGGATATGAACCAATATGAACATTGTACAATATGAAGTAAATACAATATGATACTGATTTTATATTGTGGTTGTTGATATTTTTCTCTATACACTTAGTTAAACATAAAAGAGTCTGACTTTTTTTTAAATAATACACCTTATATGTTGTACCAAAGGGAGTAATGGAGTGCGCAGAGCTTCTGCCATATTTTAAGAAAAGGCGTTTTACCTTCACTCTTATACCTGCATTGCTCCTCCCGCGTCGCTCCCGCATCGGGCGACTCGGGCGGGCTTCTACCCCAGCCGCCTCCGAGCCCCGATCTACTCCCTCCTCTCCTCCCGTCGCCGCCGCCAGGCTAAGCCCGAGGGCAGATGGCGGTGGCGGGGGTCTCTCCTTCTCTCCCGTGGCTTGGGGCGGGGCGGGGCCCCTGGCGTGTGACACTACTAGGGAAAACCCTAGCAGCAGCGCGGGTTTTGAGTGTAGCAGCAGCGCGGGTGGCCGCGCTACTAATAAGGCGCTACAGCTAACTTGTAGTAGTAGCGCGTACGGAGTACGCGCTACTACTGATGACGATATCAGCAGCGCTTTTTTCCGAACGCGCTGCTATTAGTTAGCTGTAGCGATTTCATTGTCCCTCGCTACTGCTATATATTTCATCATTTTCTCTTTCATTTTCCCTTTCAGACACTAGATACTAGGTACTGCTACTAGATATCAAATTCATAAACCATTACTGGGTAGTACTCCCTTCGTTCCAAATTACTCGTCGTGGTTTTAGTTCAAACCACGACGAGTAATTTGGAACGAAGAGAGTACTCGATAACAATTTCATGCATAGTCAATATGCATCCTCAAGCAGTACAAGGTCATATCAACGGCGATCATCATATGTAGTTCTAGATGATATCAACGACAATCATCATATGTAGTTCTAGATGATATAGCCACACACACATATGTAGTTCTAGATGATATAGCCACACACACATATGTAGTTCTAGATGATATCAAAGACAATCATCATCCTCAAGCCTGGGCAGTTGGTGTTCCTGATAGTAATTAGGATGGCCTGTCCAACATGAAGATTCTTGCCATCGAGGAATTTCTTCCACCCAACCGAGTTTAAGTGTGCGGCCGTCCGTGTCCACGCGGTAAGTACAGGTTGTGACGGAGCCCCTTGCAGTAAGGCGTAGTCCAGCTGAGCCTTCTTCATTAGGCTCGATACCATAACTCACAGATATGCTCTTTGCCAATTTCTGAATAAGAAAAACATATCAATTAATAAATAGCCTCGCAAATAAGTACATATGGATTATCTACACTATTAATAGTTTCCTTAGATTCTACACTAATAAGCATGTGATCAAACTCTACACTAAAACATATCATCGACTAGATTCCACACAACATACCATATCATTGGATTGTACACTAAGTATTTCATTGGATAATTTGCATTTCTAAGTATAACATACCATATCATGTCGATCAACCATGGTGTTTGTCAGGCGGGTCACGAATGGCACCCCGACAAACTCAGCACATGGCGGAATTATGTCCCACAGGTTGGACACCTCCTCCTCGCTCAGCCTTGTTCTTTGAGCTATGATGGCTTCATGAAGTGGGTCTTCATCATCTTCATCGAGTGGGTCCTCATCATCTTCATCATCTTCATCATCTTCGTCATCTTCATCATCTTCGTCATCTTCATCATCTTCCACCAGGTTGAGATAAATGACAGCCAGCTTGGGTCTTTCTGCTCTGAAGGAGAAGCTGATCAACTCACCACCAAGAAGACGCATGCGGCGACTTAAATGGGCCCATCCATCTCCTCCAATCTCGGACATATTGCGTCCTTTCTCGACCTCCATAGTGTACGGCTCCCCAGGAGCCTCAAATGTCACAGTGTCTCCTGTCAGCTTGTTGAATTTCAACCTCACATTGCATGGGACGATCTGTGTAAAATAAGCAAAATAACACAATGTAGTAATGCCATCACTAAAAATAAAATAGTTATTACATTTCATCTAATTTCTTACCGCCGCATGACGAAAACTCAGCTGGAAGTAGATGCCGAACAGCTTGCTGGGCCAGCAAGGCTGTCACAGCACCTTGACTTGCATAGTCGACATAGTGGTGGTGGTGGTGGCGCCATTTTTCCTAAACCAATATGAGCAAAGGATTAGCGATCCACTTCACAGGGAAGAAAAACAGTAACATGTGATATTTTTGGTTCTTCCGCAAGAAGCAATTTGGTGGACAATTATAATCCTAAGATCTACGTATTAGCATGTGATATTTTTGGTTCTTCCGCGAGTAACATATTAGATGACAAGGTACCACCTATATTTTGCCAAAAAGTAACTTATAAAAAAACAAAAGCAACTACGTACCTATCCACGTATAGAAAAAAATAACAATAAAATGGTGCATACTAAATCAACTAAATGAACTAGTCTACTAAATCAACTAAATCAAAATGTTCTAAATCAACTAAATCAACTAGCCTACTAAATCAACTAAATCATATCAACTAAATCAAAATGTTCTAAATCAACTAGCCTACTAAATCAACTAAATCATATCAACTAAATGAAAATGTTGCATATGAACTAGCCTACTAAATCAAAATGTAGCAGGCAGGAGGGAGAAGGAGGGGCGACTCGAGGAGGGAGAAGAGAGTATACGGAGGAGGAAGGCGGAGCGAGGAGGGGCTGGCCGGCGGCCAGTGGAGGGAGGACGGAGGAGGAAGGCGGAGCGAGGAGGGGCCTGTGACGCCCCCGATTTAATGGTACACTAATCATGCACGCAAATGTGTACGATCCAGATCAGGGACTCACGGGAAGATATCACAACACAACTCTACAAATAAAATAAGTCATACAAGCATCATAATACAAGCCAGGGGCCTCGAAGGCTCGAATACAAGTGCTCGATCATAGACAAGTCAGCGGAAGCAACAATATCTGAGTACGTACATAAGTTAAACAAGTTTGCCTTAAGAAGGCTAGCACAAACCGGGATACATGATCGAAAGAGGAGCAGGCCTCCTGCTCGATCCTCCTAAGCTACTCGATAAATCGTCACGGGCTGCTGCACGTAGTAGTAGGCACCTCCAGTAGTAGTCGTTATCGACGGTGGCGTCGCTCCCTGGCTCCATCGTGCAGTTGCAACAATCGAGTAGAGGTAGGGGGAAAAGGGGAACAAGGCAACCGTGAGTACTCATCCAAAGTACTGCAAGCAAGGAGCTACACTACATATGCATGGATATATGTGTAAAGGCCATATCAAGGACTGAATCGCAGAATGCCGTAATAAAAGGGGATAGCTAGTCTTAACGAAGACTACGCTTCGACACCTGCCTTGCAACAGTAGAGGAGGGTAAAATCAAGTCCTCCAAGTAACATCATATAGCAATAATCCTACCCGGCAATCCTCGCCATATCCTCGAGCGAGAGCGACCACCGGTTGTATCGGCACTTGAAAGGGTGTGTTTTATCAAGTATCCGGTTCTAGTTGTCATAAGCTCAAGGTACAACTCCAAGTCGCCCCTCATCAAGATCACGGCTATCCGAATAGATTAACTTCCCTGCAGGGTGCACCATCTTACCCAAAGACGCTTGATCCCATTTGGCGGACACACTTTCTCGGGTCATGCCCGGCCGCGGAAGATCAACACGTCGCAGCCCCACCTAGGCACAACAGAGAGGCCAACACGCCGGTCTAAACCTAAGCGTGCAGGGTGCAGGCCCATCGCCTGAGCACACACACGCTATGCACGTCTGTGGCCGAAGCAGACCTAGCCCAAAGCGTTCCAGTCCAATCCGGCCAAGGCCCGCCCGTCACGACGTCTCAAGTGCTTGGTGATACCACGACGTCGGGATACCCATAACTACTCCCAGTAGATGGTTAGTGCGTATAAGCTCGTAGCCAACTCAGATCAAATACCAAGACCTCGTTAAGCGTGTTAAGTATCCGCTGAACGCCCGAGCAGGCCAGGCCCACCTCTCTCCTAGGCGGTCTCAACCTGCCTGTTGCTCCGCCATAAAGTAACAATCGGGGCCGTCGGGAACCCAGGCCCACCTCTACCGGGATGGAGCCACCCGTCCTTTCAAATTTCATCTCCTAACAAGCACTACCGTAATGTAATAGTGTAAAGTATATAGTATATACCCGTGATCACCTCCCGAGTGATCACGGCCCGATAGTATAGCACCAGCATGCATAAGGATGTAGGGCCACAGATGAAAGTACTAGCATCCTATACTAAGCATATAGGATTGCGGTAAGGTAACAATGTATAACAAGGACAAAGCTATGCAAAGAAGATAGGAGTATCTGAAAGCAGTAACATGCTACACTACTCTAATGCAAGCAGTATAGAGGATAGTAGGCGATATCTGGTGATCAAGGGGGGGGCTTGCCTGGTTGCTCCGACAAGGAGGGGGTCATCGGTGACGTAGTCGACCACAGGGGCATCAACATCGGTCTCGGAGTCTACCGGAAAGGAGTAACGGAGGGGGAACACAATAAATAACAGAGCAATCAAATGTAACACAAAGCAAGACGCGGCAATACGTTGTGCTAGGGGTGACCTAACGTAGGGATAGGCGATACCGGTGAAGGGGGAAACATCCGGGAAAATATCCCTTGTTTCGTGGTTTTCAGCGGCAGGAGCCGAGGGGGAAAGTTTTGAGTTTGATATGTTAGGGTGCGTGGCGGACGAGCGGACTGCGTGATCCGGATTCGCCTCGTCGTTCTGAGCAACTTTCATGTACAAAGTATTTTCATCCGAGTTATAGATTATTTTATATTAATTTATAAAGGTTTAATCATTTTCTAGATTTTCTGGATTTAATTTAATTCGAAATTAAATAGCTAAATGCTAGGTGCACCCAGCTCTGCATACGTAGTGTACCGTAGGTCGACAGTGGGTCAGGGGTCTCGCTGACCAGTCAACGTTTGATCGTCAACGGTGGGGCCTCTGTCATTGGGTCGTTACATTAACTAACTAGTTAATTTAGTCTAACTAGGTTATTAGGGTAATAGATTATAATTAGTTTAACTGAACCTAATTAATTAAGTTAATTAATTTAATTAACTAATTAATTAATATTTTTATTTACTTATTATCAATTCTTTATTCACTGTTTTTTTTAAAAAATGGGTCGGCCCCATGTGCAGTGGCTAAGGCCACGGTTTGGTGGCTGAACGACGCTGGCGCTCAGCTGACAAGGGCGGCGATGACCTTGGTCGAGGCGCAACGCAGGCGGATGAGGCCCCGAAGGTCGGGCGAGGCCGGCTGGGCGCATGCGTGAGTCGGGCGGAACCCGGAGCAAGAGGGGAATGGGGGGCAGTGCGACTCGCACGGCCATGGCGAAGCGCGACACGGCGCCCACGCGGCGGGCTGGGGCGCGAAAGGCAGATCCGGCAGTGGTGACCGCGAGGGGAGAGAAAGCGGCCGAGGGATGCGGAGGCCGATGGCCTCACCAGCGTTGGCGCTGGCGGGGTCGGCGTGGCTCGATGGAGCCTTTGGGGAGGAGGACGGGACGCCAGCGCGTCGCCGCGACGCCGGGGAGGCGGGCGCAGTCCGCGGGAGGAGGACAGGACGCGGCGACGGCGGGCAGCGTCGGCTTCGGGTCCTCTTGCGGTGGCGGTGGTCGACGATTCCTCGGGCGCCGTCACGCGGCGAAAGTGGGCGGTGCTGCACGACGCCGAGGCGACGGGATCGGTGCGGGTCGGCGAGGCGAAGTAGAGGCGGGCGAGGCGGCGCGGCGTCGGCAAGGCTGGGGCGGATGCGGCGGGGCCGTGGGGGTCGGTGGTGCCGCGGGGGCGCGAGGGGCCGGGCCTCGAAAGCACGGGCAGTGCCAGATCGAGCGTGGGGGGGGGCGGAAGGCTGCGATCCCGATTGGATCGGGAGGGAGAGGAGGGCGTCGTGGGGGGTGGGGATCGGGGTGGGAAATGGGGCGTTCGGGGTTAGGTCACGAGGGAGGGCCATTAGGCCAGGAGAGGTGCTGGTGGGCGGCCCGATTAATACGAGGCCATCCGGGCCGTGGCTCAGCCGAGGGGGTGTTCTCTTTTCTTCGTATTTTGTTTTTCTTAATTTTTCTTTTACCGCTTTTACTTTTAGTTTTTCTTTATTTTAGTTTTAGTAAATTACTAAAGTGGCACCTAAATAGATTTTACAAATTATGCCACTGCCACAATAGTACAATACTTATAACAAATTAGTTTTGAAAATGTTTATGATTTTTAAAGCACTTAAATAATTGTATTTGCTACTGTTTTACTCGTTTTAGAGTGTTTAAACATTTTATAAAAGTGTGGTTTCACCACCATAATTACCCATGCATTATTTGGCTCACTCCGAACATTTTAGTTTTAATATTTGAAAACTTTTATTGTTTGCTTGATTTTGAATTTGAAACTCGAATCGGTTTCGATCTAACGCGAGGTTAGCAACAGTAATCGAGGTGACGTGGCAACATTAGTGGGGATTACTGTAGCTTAATTACCCGGGCGTCACAATTCTCCTCCACTACAAGAAATCTCGTCCCGAGATTTAAGAGGGGAGTAAGGGGGAAAGGTCTGGTTACGAAATTCTAACGGATCTTCTCGAAGAAGTTAATCCCTTTCGTTGATGTCTTCAATCCTTTATTCCGATGCATCATGATAAACTGGTCATCATTTCTTCGGGAACTCCATCGTACTTACGAAAGATAAGGGGCAGCTCACTACGACATAATGCTGTTAAGGGAAACAATCTGGGGCTAACCCATGGATTAGTATAAGATTATCTCTCGAGTTGAACATATGAAATACCTCGAGAGTAAGGTACGAAGGTACCATAATAGGCTCCAAGCGGGTGAGAAGGGGGGTTCAGAGTAGCGAGAGTAGTATCGCGTCTGATACCAGAATAGATCACTATGACGGTGGCCCGTGAATTACATACGAGTCCACGCGGGAGGAATAACTTTGGGAACAGGGGGTGTACAGGAGAGTCAGGTTTCGATCCTGTGGAACTGTGGTTATGGGCCCACCATGTGGTTAAAAGTAGAAAGGTGGGTGACATCTTGCACGATCATGTAAGCTAGGCATGTCGAGGAGAGTCTGAGGTCATGTCGGCAACAACATAGGTACCAAGGCGAGGGACGAAGAGAACCATTTTCCCGCCGTTGAACGAGGCGGACCAATAGGCAAGGTTCTCGCCCATCGGTGGTTACCTAATGTCATCAACAATAGTAATAGGGTCTTACTTACAGTGGTACAACGAGGTGCTTACCTAAGCGGGGATTATCACTTTGCTTAGATTATATAGGTCACAAGAAGGGTCAAATGCACCCATGGAAAGGAAAATGTGATCATTAGGTTAAATGTAACAATGGAAAGGAAAAATGTGTTTAAACACATATTTCAGGGTATATCCTTCCCAAGGATAAGCGAGCATGATATCCATGACAGGATATAATGTAGAAAAACCTTTAGTTAAGGGGAGAGAAATTTCATGACATTACCCATACAACGGTGTTCGGATAATTGAGCAAGAAACATTTAGCATTGGGCTTCGAATGTTCTTGTTGAAAATCAGAGTATCACAGACATGCTTTGAGATAGCATTGACATGGTCTTCAGGTGAAGATCAGAATTTGGAAACACGAAGGATTCATTAGGAATAACTTGTAGAATAAGTCTTACCATTTCCTCATGGATGAACGGATAACCTTGCTGAAAAGGAAACTATAATGATAGGTCCTCCAGCCGGGGGGGGGGGGTGCTAGGCATGACATCATACTACCGGGTCATCAAAGGATCAACATCATAACTCTTGGCAGTTGTCCCAACCATCATATCTGACCGAGATTCAGATCCGATTGGTGTCAGGATACCTCAGACTTAGGATACCTGAGAAGAAAAGGTGCAACGCAAATTGACGAGATGACAATGTAAGATTCTCGGTGGAAAGGAACTATGAAGTGATTTCCGTTAACAAGAGTCCATCATTAACCCAAGGAGAGGGCAAGGAGGTGTCTGGTGAACTCAACGGCAATTTATCGAGATTCCCAAAAGATGGATTTCCACAATTAAGTGAACAAGGAGATAACATTTGTCAGATCAAATGATATAAGGAAGTATGCTCGAGGAAAACATACACAAGTAAACATTGGTTGAAAGGTGCGCCCGATGGGTTGGGTTGCACGACCAATGTCAGATGGTGATTCAGAGAAGTATTTCTATGTCAAGAATTCTCAAGAGGTGGAACAATCTCAGAACATCCTTGACATAAAGGATGGTAATACTCCAAGGTAAAGAAGAACGATTGCTGGGTAGCAAGGAACTCAAGGTATAATACGAAACACGAACAAGTTTGTGTTGGTGGGAAGGCAATAAGGTGGTCGATGATAATACAATTCATCGAGGGCAAGGATGGTATTCCTCATCATGAATTCAATTGATATCCTGGATGAGCTCAGAATGTTGACGATCACGTCAATGGTATAGCCAAACAGGCTAGGCACGGCGTGATCGGGTACAAACTCGTACTTATAGAAGCTTACTGAAGAGTTGTTGAACCGTAGAGCGGACTCGGTTCAGTTATCGGGGTCTTTGAGTGTTCAACAACTCATAGCCCGCGAAAAATTGGAATCAGTGGGAAGGTAGCACTTGATGAAGAACTCATAAAAAGTTATGTAGTTCCATGATAATCTCGAGATACCAGGGGGTAATACTCGACACAAGATCAAGTAAAGGTTGGACTGGTGTATTGATCCATAGAAGACAAGTGCTAAAACTTGCACGAGAAATGGTATTTAAAAGAGAACATGGTCGGAACCACGATTGCAAAAGGCCAGATCCCTGATATAAGATGAACTTATACCAAAGGAATAACTAATTTTTAAGAGAAGCTTTAATGATAAGATCTACATCGTGTCCATGGGCATGAACACAAGGTTCAAGGTCGACTCCCACTTCCACAATGCATAATCTTCCATTCACCTTCTCGCGCTCAATGAAGTTGTAGTTTTGAAATTTTATCTGGCAAAATACCAGAAGAGTACGACTCATGAAAACTTTCGAATTCACACATATTAAGAAACACATAGGTTCAACCCATAGGGGCTTCTTAGAAACATATGCCAGAATCTTTAGAAATAATTAACTCAAGCTCGAAGGCAGAGCATGGTTGAGAAAGCAGAGGATACAATTTACCAAAGGCATTATGTAACAGAGGAAAGGCTCACAAGGTTATTGAATATGAAGGGCGTTGTCAGATAAAATCCAACAAAGGATCTGGTGGTCCACAAGGGATATGACGTGAGCATCAGTACTCAACTAGAGGAAGAAGAATGCAAGGAGATCAAACTATAGAAACAACTGACTAACTCAATTGTCAAATGCAAAGGAATTATGATTCCCAATTCAAGGGATCAGTAGCAATGCTCTGATCAGGGATGGATAAGTTGAATAGCCTTAGGGTACAATCAACGAAAATTGGATTGGTCGAGAACCAATTCCAGATAAAGAATGGCAGCTCAGCCGGAAAAGTAATTTATAAGGGTCAATGATGGTTGCGGGTATTCATGAAACATATTGAGTCAACAGACCCAAAATGATAATGACAAGGAATGTCAATATGACTACGAGACTTATGGGATTAACCATAATGCAAGCAAGCAAGAATTTCAAGAGCCAAGGCTCCAGAGGATTTTCGGAAGATCGAATATTATTTTGAAGGCTTTTGTGAAACACATGAACAACTGGGGATGAGCGGATACTCGACAAGTGCGAGGATTTATAAGGGGTATTCATGTGGCAAAGAACTGCTAGGCAGTAGGCACAAAGTATTCTCGAAACAATAGAGAAACTCCGGGGTATCTTGTAATAACAAGATCAATGGGGGATGGTCATAGGAATGGCAAGTGTAAGTAGTTATCCATACGGACTTATCGGTGGTCAGGAATAGCAAAAGTGATGGGCACAAAGTCTCGAGAGAACATCAGAGAGTATCTTCGGAATCTTCTGATGTAGCAGGCGATCCTCTGTAGTAAGGGGCTCTCCGGGTGGAGGCGATCACGAGATCCTAATCTTAGAGTTAGCAAATTCATTTAACCCGAATAGTAGAGAGAGATCAGAGTCCCAGAGTATAGGTCGAGGAGTAAAAGATCCTACTACCACCCAATGGCGACGTGGGCCCATGGGCCGCACAGCCATGTTAGTAAAAGTTTTGCAATGTCTAGACTCGACTTCGGCCAAGGAGTGTGGAAGGGGGATTCCTACAGGCAGTCGGCTCTGATACCAACTTGTGACGCCCCCGATTCAATCATACACTAATCATGCACGCAAATGTATACGATCCGGATCGAGGACTCACGGAAGATATCACAACACAACTCTACAAATAAAATAAGTCATACAAGCATCATAATACAAGCCGGGGCCTCGAAGGCTCGAATACAAGTGCTCGATCATAGATGAGTCATTGGAAGCAACAATATCTGAGTACGCATATAAGTTAAACAAGTTTGCCTTAAGAAGGCTAGCACAAACCGGGATACAAGATCGAAAGAGGAGCAGGCCTCCTGCTGGGATCCTCCTAAGCTACTCCACAGTGGTCGTCGGCCGGGCTGCACGTAGTAGTAGGCACCTCGAGTAGTAGTCGTTATCGACGGTGGCGTCTCGCTCCTGGGCTCCATCGTCTGTTGCAGCAATCGAGTAGAGGTAGGGGAAAAGGGGAACAAGGCAACCGTGAGTACTCATCCAAAGTACTACTTAAGCAAGGAGCTACACTACATATGCATGGATATATGTGTAAAGGCCATATCGATGGGACTGAGCTGCAGAATGCCCGAGAATAAGAGGGGATAACTAGTCTTAACGAAGACTACGCTTCGGACACCTGCCTTGCAACAGTAGAGGAGGGTAAACCAAGTCCTCCAAGTAACATCATATAGCAATAATCCTACCCGGCAATCCCTGCTCATATCCTCGAGCGAGAGCGACCACGGTTGTATCTGGCACTTGGAAGGGTGTGTTTTATCAAGTATCCGGTTCTAGTTGTCATAAGCTCAAGGTACAACTCCAAGTCGTCCTGTTATCGAAGATCACGGCTATCCGAATAGATTGTCTTCCCTGCAAGGGTGCACCATCTTACTCAAAGACGCTTGATCCCATTTGGCGGACACACTTTCTGGGTCATGCCCGCCGCGGAAGATCAACACGCCGCAGCCCCACCTAGGCACAACAGAGAGGCCAACACGCCGGTCTAAACCTAAGCGCCGCAGGGTCCGGGCCCATCGCCTTGAGCAGACCTGCGTTGCGTCTGTGGCCGGAAGCGCACCTAGCCCAAAGAAAGCGTTCAGTCCAATCCGGCGCCCAGCCGTCACGACGTCTGAAGTGCTTCGGCTGATACCACGACGCCGGGATACCCATAACTACTCCCGCGTAGATGGTTAGTGCGTATAAGCTCATAGCCAACTCAGATCAAATACCAAGACCTCGTTAAGCGTGTTAAGTATCCGCGAACGCCGAACAGGGCCAGGCCCACCTCTCTCCTAGGCGGTCTCAACCTGCCCTGTCGCTCCGCCATAAAGTAACAGTCGGGGGCCGTCGGGAACCCAGGCCCACCTCTACCGGGATGGAGCCACCCGTCCTTTCAAATTTCATCTCCGAACAACAGCACTACGTAATGTAATAGTGTAAAGTATATAGTATATACCCGTGATCACCTCCCGAGTGATCACGGCCCGATAGTATAGCACGGCAGACGGACAAGGATGTAGGGCCACAGATGAAAGTACTAGCATCCTATACTAAGCATATAGGATTGCAGGTAAGGTAACAATGTAGTAACAAGGACGGGCTATGCAAAGAAGATAGGAGTATCTGAAAGCAGTAACATGCTACACTACTCTAATGCAAGCAGTATAGAGGAGAGTAGGCGATATCTGGTGATCAAGGGGGGGGGCTTGCCTGGTTGCTCAGACAAGGAGGGGGTCGTCGGTGACGTAGTCGACCACAGGGGCATCAGCATCGGTCTCGGAGTCTACCGGAAAGGAGTAACGGAGGGGGAACACAATAAATAACAGAGCAATCAAATGTAACACAAAGCAAGACGCGGCAATACGTTGTGCTAGGGGTGACCTAACGTAGGGATAGGCGATACCGGTGAAGGGGGAAACATCCGGGAAAATATCCCCGGTGTTTCGTGTTTTCGGGCAGAGGAGCCGGAGGGGGAAAGTTGCGAGTTTGATATGTTAGGGGTGCGTGGCGGATGAACGGACTGCGTATCCGGATTCGTCTCGTCGTTCTGAGCAACTTTCATGTACAAAGTATTTTCATCCGAGTTATAGATTATTTTATATTAATTTATAAAGGTTTAATCATTTTCTAGATTTTCTGGATTTAATTTAATTCGAAATTAAATAGCTAAATGCTAGGTGCACCCAGCTCTGCGTGCATACGTAAGTGTACCGGAGGTCGACAGTGGGTCGAGGGTCCTGATGACCAGTCAACGTTTGATCGGTCAATGTGGGTGGCTACACATTGGCTGTTACATTAACTAACTAGTTAATTTAGTCTAACTAGGTTATTAGGGTAATAGATGTTGGGGAACGTTGCAGAAAATAAAATTTTTCCTACGGTTTCACCAAGATCCATCTATGAGTTCCACTAAGCAACGAGTCAAGAGAGAGAGTTTGCATCTACATACCACTTGTAGATCGAGTACGGAAGCGTTCGAGGGAGTGGTGATAATGAAGACGTTCCCAACGTGATTCCGATCACCGATGACCAAGTGCTGAACGGACAGCACCTCCGCGTTCAACACACGTACGGGACGATGGCGTCTCCTCTGTCTTGATCCAGCAAGGATGAAGGAGAGGTTGAGGAAGACAACTCCAATGGCAGCACGACGGCGTGGTGCGGTTGGTACTGGCAGTTCTCCGGCAGGCTTCGCCAAGCTTCGCGTGGAGAAAGAGAGGTGTTGGGGAGGGGAGGGGTTGCGCCTTCAATGGTGTGTACAGCCTCCCCACCCCTCTATTTATAGGAGGAAGGGAGAGGGGGCCGGCCCCCTCTAGATGGCATCTAGAGGGGGGCGGCGGCCAAGGGGAGGAGGAAAGGGGTGGCTTGCCCCCCAAGCCAGGGGGGGCGCCCCCTTTGCCCCTTTAGGGTTTCCTCCCATGCCCTAGCCGCATGGGCCTAGGTGGGAGGTGCGCCCAGCCCACCAGGGCTGGCTCCTCTCCCACTTAGCCCATGTGGCCCCCGAGGGGTGGCCCCTCCAGTGGACCTCCGGAACCCTCCCGTGGCCCCGGTACATTACCGTATACCCGAAACTTTCCGAGTCCGTTTAACCACTTTCCATATATAAATCTTTACATCCGGACCATTCCGGAACTCCTCGTGACGTCCGGGATCTCATCCGGACTCGAACAACATTCGGTAATCACATACTTGTCTTCCTATTAACCCTAGGCGTCACCGAACCTTATGTGTAGACCCTACGGGTTCGGGAGACATGCGACATGACCGAGATGCTCTCCGGTCAATAACCAACAGCCGGGATCTGGATACCCATGTTGGTTCCCACACGCCTCGATGTTGTCATCGGATGAACCCACGATGTCGAGGGTTCAAGCAACCCCGTATGCTATTCCCTTTATCGACGGTATGTTACTTGCCCGAGACTTCGATCGTCGGTATCCCAATACCTCGTTTAGTCTCGTTACGGCAAGTCACTTTACTGCATCAGTAATGCATGATCCCGTGACCGGACACTTGATCACTTTGAGCTCATTATGATGATGCATTACCGAAAGTGGGCGATGATACCTCTCCGTCATACGGAGTGACAAATCCTGTCTCGATCCGTGTCAACCCAATAGACACTTTCGGAGATACCGTAATGCACCTTTATAGTCACCCGATTACGTTGTGACGTTTGGTACACCCAAAGCATTCCTACGGTATCCGGGAGTTACACGATCTCACGGTCTAAGGAAGAGATACTTGACATTGGAAAAGCTCTAGCAAAACGAACTACACGATCTTTGTGCTATGCTTAGGATTGGGTCTAGTCCATCACGTCATTCTCCTAATGACGTGATCCCGCTATCAATGACATCGATGTCCATAGTCGAAATCATGACTATCTGTTGACCAACGAGCTAGTCTACTAAAGGCTTACTAGGGACGTATCGTAGTCTATGTATTCACACGTGTATTACGATTTCCGGATAATACAGCTTATAGCATGAATAAAGACAATTATCATGAACAAGGAAATATAATAATAATGCTTTTATTATTGCCTCTAGGGCATATTTCCAACAGTCTCCCACTTGCACTAGAGTCAATAATCTAGTTACATTGTGATGAATCGAACACCCATAGAGTTACGGTGTTGATCATGTTTTGCCCATGAAGAGAGGTTTAGTCAACGGATCTGCGACATTCAGATCCGTATGCACTTTACAAATTTCTATGTCTCCATCCCGAACGTTTTCACGGATGGAGTTGAAGCGACGCTTGATGTGCCTGGTCTTCTTGTGAAACCCGGGCTCCTTGGCAAGGGCAATAGCTCCGGTGTTGTCACGGAAGAGTTTGATCGGCCCCGACGCATTGGGTATGACTCCTAGGTCGGTGATGAACTCCTTCACCCAAATTGCTTCATGCGCTGCCTCCGAGGCTGCCATGTACTCCGCTTCACATGTAGATCCCGCCACGACGCTCGCTTGCAGCTGCACCAGCCATCGCTTCCACCATTCAACATATACACGTATCCGGTTTGTGACTTAGAGTCATCCAGATCTGTGTCGAAGCTAAGCGTCGACGTAACCCTTTATGACGAGCTCTTCGTCACCTCCATAAACGAGAAACATGTCCTTTGTCCTTTTGTGTACTTCAGGATATTCTTGACGCTGTCCGGTGTTCCTTGCGGGATTACTTTGGTACCTTCCTACCAAACTTACGGCAAGGTTTACATCAGGTCCGGTACACAGCCATGGCATACATAATAGATCCTATGGTCGAGGCATAGGGGATGACACTCATCTCTTCTTTATCTTTTGCCGTGGTCGGGCATTGAGCTGAGCTCAATCTCACACCTTGTAACACGTGCAAGAACCCCTTCTTGGACTGATCCATTTTGAACTTCTTCAAAATCTTATCAAGGTATGTGCTTTGTGAAAGACCTATGAGGCGTCTCGATCTATCTCTATAGATCTTGATGCCCAATATATAGGCAGCTTCTCCAAGGTCCTTCATTGAAAAACACTTATTCAAGTAGGCCTTAATGCTGTCCAAGAATTCTATATCATTTCCCATCAAAAGTATGTCATCTACATATAATATGAGAAATGCTACTGAGCTCCCACTCACTTTCTTGTAAACGCAGGCTTCTCCATAAGTCTCAAGATAAACCCAAACGCTTTGATCATCTCATCAAAGCGAATGTTCCAACTCCGAGATGCTTGCACCAGCCCATAAATGGATCGCTGGAGCTTGCATACTTTGTTAGCATTCTTAGGATCGACAAAACCTTCTGGCTGCATCATATACAGCTCTTCCTTAAGATATCCGTTAAGGAACGCTGTTTTGACGTCCATCTGCCATATCTCATAATCATAGTATGCGGCAATTGCTAACATGATTCGGACGGACTTAAGCTTCGCTACGGGAGAGAAAGTCTCATCGTAGTCAATCCCTTGAACTTGCCGATAACCCTTAGCGACAAGCCGAGCTTTATAGATGGTGACATTACCATCTGCGTTCGTCTTCTTCTTAAAAATCCATTTGTTTTCTATCGCTCGCCGATCATCGGGCAAGTCAGTCAAAGTCCACACTTTGTTTTCATACATGGATTCTATCTCGGACTTCATGGCTTCTAGCCATTTGTTGGAATCTGGGCCCGCCATCGCTTCTTCATAGTTCTAAGGTTCATTGTTGTCTAACAACATGATTTCCAGGACAGGGTTGCCGTACCACTGCAGTGCGGAACGTGTCCTAGTGGACCTACGAGGTTCAAGAGCAACTTGATCCGAAATACCTTGATCATCATCATGAATTTCCTCTTCGGTTGGTGTAGGCATCACAGAACATTTTCTGAGCTGCACTACTCTCCTGTTCAAGAGGTAGTACTTCATCGAGTTCTACTTTCCTCCCACTTACTTCTTTCGAGAGAAACTCTTTTCCGTAAAGGATCCGTTCTTGGCAACAAAGATCTTGCCCTCGGATCTTAAGTAGAAGGTATACCCAATGGTTTCTTTAGGGTATCCTATGAAGACGCATTTTTCCGACTTGGGTTCGAGCTTTTCGGGTTGAAGTTTCTTGACATAAGCATCGCATCCCCAAACTTTTAGAAACGACAGCTTAGGTTTCTTCCCAAACCATAATTCATACGGTGTCGTCTCAACGGATTTAGACGGTGCCCTATTTAAAGTGAATGTAGCTGTCTCTAGAGCGTATCCCCAAAATGATAGCGGTAAATCGGTAAGAGACATCATAGATCGCACCATATCCAATAGAGTGCGATTACGACGTTCGGACACACCGTTCTGTTGAGGTGTTCGGTGGCGTGAGTTGTGAAACGATTCCACATTTTCTTAAGTGTGTACCAAATTCGTGACTTAAATATTCTCCTCCACGATCTGATCGTAGGAATTTTATTTTTCGGTCACGTTGATTCTCTACCTCATTCTGAAATTCTTTGAACTTTTCAAAGGTCTCAGACTTGTGTTTCATTAAGTAGACATACCCATATCTACTCAAGTCATCGGTGAGTGAGAACATAACGATATCCTCCATGAGCCTCAACACTCATTGGACCGCACACATCGGTATGTATGATTTCCAATAAGTTGGTTGCTCGCTCCATTGTTCCGAGAACGGAGTCTTGGTCATCTTGCCCATAAGGCATGGTTCGCATGTGTCAAATGATTCATAATCTAGAGACTCCAAAAGTCCATCGGCATGGAGCTTCTTCATGCGCTTGACACCAATGTGACCAAAGGCGGCGATTGCCACAAATATGTGGGACTATCGTTATCAACTTTACATCTTTTGGTATCCACGCTATAAACATGTGTAATACTACGCTCGAGATTCATTAAGAATAAACCATTGACCATCGGAGCATGACCATAAAACATATCTCATATAAATAGAACAACCATTATTCTCGGATTTAAATGAGTAGCCATCTTGCATTAAACGAGATCCAGATACAATATTCATGCTCAAACTTGGCACCAAATAACAATTATTAAGGTTCATAACTAATCCCGTAGGTAAATGAAGAGGTAGCGTCGACGGCGATCACATCGACTCTGGAACCATTCCCGACACGCATCGTCACCTCGTCCTTTGCCGATTTAAACTTATTCCGCAGCTCCTGCTGTGAGTTACAAATATGAGCAACGGCACCGTATCAAATACCCAAGAGTTACTACGAGTAATCGGCAAAGTACACATCAATTACATGTATATCGGATATACCTTTGGTGTTGCCGGCCTTCTTGTCCGCTAAGTATTTGGGGCAGTTCCGCTTCCGGTGACCCCTCCCTTGCAATAAAAGCACTCAGGTCTGGGTTTGGGTCCATTCTTTGACTTCTTCCCGGCAACTTGCTTACGGGCGGCAACCTCCTTGCTGTCCTTCTTGAAGTTCTTCTTACCCTTGCCCTTCTTGAACTTAGTGGTCTTATTGACCATCAACACTTGATGTTCTTTCTTGATTTCAACCTCGGCTGACTTCAAAGCATAGAGAACACTTCAGAATGGTCTTTACCATCCCCTGCATGTTGTAGTTCATCACAAAGCTCTTGTAGCTTGGTGGGAGCGATCGAGGATTCTGTCAATGACCGCCTCATCGGGGAGGTTAATGTTCAAGCTGGGTCATACGGTTGTGCAACCCAGACATCTTCAATATGTGCTCACTGACAGAACTGTTTTCCTCCATCTTACAACTATAGAACTTGTCGGAGATGTCATATCTCTCGACCCGGGCGTGAGCTTGGAAAACAAGTTTCAGCTCCTCGAACATCTCATATGCCCCGTGATGCTCAAAACGCTTTTGGAGCCCCGGTTCTAAGTCAGTAAAGCATGCCGCCTTTGACGAGGGAGTAATCATCGGTAGCGAGTTTGCCAAGCATTCATAATGTCTTGGTTCTACGGGACGGGGCGTCACCTAGCGGTCCTTCTAGGACATATTGTTTCTGGCAGCTATGAGGATGATCCTCGTGTTCGGACCCAGTCCATTATAGTTGCTGCCATCATCTTTCAGCTTGGTTTTCTCTAGGAGCAGCGTTGAAGTTCAAGTTGACATGAGCGTTGGCTATTTGATCTACAAGACATATTATGCAAAAGTTTTAGACTAAGTTCATGATAATTAAGTTCATCTAATCAAATTATTTCAATGAACTCCCACTCAGATTAGACATCCCTCTAGTCATCTAAGTGTTACACGATCCGAGTCGACTAAGCCGTGTCCGATCATCACGTGAGACGGACTAGTCATCATCGGTGAACATTCTCATGTTGATCGTATCTTCTATACGACTCGTGTTCGACCTTTCGGTCTCCGTGTTCCGAGGCCATGTCTGTACATGCTAGGCTCGTCAAGTAAACCCTAAGTGTTTTCGGCGTGTGTAAATCTGTCTTACACCCGTTGTATGTGAACGTAAGAATCCATCACACCCGATCATCACGTGGTGCTTAGAAGCGACGAACTTTAGCAACGGTGCACGCTAGGGAAACACTTCTTGAAATTGTTGTAAGGGATCATCTTATTTACTACCGTCGTTCTAAGTAAACAAGATGTATAAACATAATAAACATCACATGCAATTATATATAGTAGTGACATGATATGGCCAATATCATAAAGCTCCATTGATCTCCATCTTCGAGGCTCCATGATCATCTTGTCACCGGCATGACACCATGATCTCCATCATCATGATCTCCATCATTGTGCCTCCATGAAGTTGTCACGCCAACGACTACTTCTACTTCTATGGCTAACGTTTAGCAATAAAGTAAAGTAAGTTACATGGCGTTCTTCAATGACACGCAGGTCATACAAAATAAAGACAACTCCTATGGCTCCTGCCGGTTGTCATACTCATCGACATGCAAGTCATGATTCCTATTACAAGAACATGATCTCATACATCACAATGTGTCATTCATCATTCATCACAACTTGGCCATATCACATCACATGACAATTGCTGCAAAAACAAGTTAGACGTCCTCTAATTGTTGTTGCATCTTTTACGATGGCTGCAATTGGGTTCTAGCAAGAACGTTTTCTTACCTACGAATAACCACAACATGATCTTGTCAACTTCTATTTACCCTTCATAAGGACCCTTTTCATCGAATCCGCTCCAACTAAAGTGGGAGAGACAGACACCCTTGACCACCTTATGCAACTAGTGCATGTTAGTCGGTGGAACCGGTCTCACGTGGCGTGCGTGTAAGGTTGGTCCGGCCGCTTCATCCCACAATACCGCGGAAGCAAGATAAGACTAGTAGCGGCAAGTAAATTGACGAGATCCACGCCCACAACTAAATTGTGTTCTACTCGTGCAATAGAGAACTACGCATAGACCTAGCTCATGATGCCACTTTGTTGGGGAACGTTGCGAGAAAATAAAAATTTTCCCTACGGTTTCACCAAGATCCATCTATGAGTTCCACTAAGCAACGAGTCAAGAGAGAGAGTTTGCATCTACATACCACTTGTAGATCGAGTACGGAAGCGTTCGAGGGAGTGGTGATGATGAAGACGTTCCAACGTGATTCCGATCACCGATGACCAAGTGCTGAACGGACAGCACCTCCGCGTTCAACACACGTGCGGAGACGATGGCGTCTCCTCCGTCTTGATCCAGCAAGGATGAAGGAGAGGTTGAGGAAGACAACTCCAATGGCAGCCTGACGGCGTGGTGCGGTTGGTACTGGCAGTTCTCCGGCGGGGCTTCGCCAAGCTCGCGTGGAGAAAGAGAGGTGTTGGGGAGGGAGGGCTGCGCCTTCAATGGTGTGTACAACCCTCCCCACCCCTCTATTTATAGGAGGAAGGGAGAGGGCGGCCCCTCTAGATGGCATCTAGAGGGGCGGCCAAGGGAGGAGGAAAGGGGTGGCTTGCCCCCAAGCCGGCGCCCCTTTGCCCCTTTAGGGTTTCCCCCTCCCATGCCCTAGCCAAGCATGGGCCTAGGTGGGGAGGTGCGCCCAGCCCACCAGGGCTGGCTCCCTCTCCCACTTAGCCCATGTGGCCCCGGAGGGGTGGCCCCTCCGGTGGACCTCCGGAACCCTCTGGTGGCCCCGGTACATTACCAGTATACCCCGAAACTTACCGGAGTCCGTTTAACCACTTTCCATATATAAATCTTTACCTCCGGACCATTCCGGAACTCCTCGTGACGTCCGGGATCTCATCCGGGACTCCGAACAACATACGGTAATCACATACTTGTCTTCCTATTAACCCTAGCGTCACCGAACCTTAAGTGTGTAGACCCCTACGGGTTCGGGAGACATGCGAACATGACCGAGGCGCTCTCCGGTCAATAACCAACAGCGGGATCTGGATACCCATGTTGGTTCCCACGCTCCTCGATGTTGTCATCGGATGAACCACGATGTCGAGGGTTCAAGCAACCCCGTATGCTATTCCCTTTATCAGACGGTATGTTACTTGCCCGAGACTCGATCGTTGGTATCCCAATACCTCGTTTAGTCTCGTTACCGGCAAGTCACTTTACTCGTGCATCGTAATGCATGATCCCGTGACTGCACACTTGATCACTTTGAGCTCATTATGATGATGCATTACCGAGTGGGCCCGATGATACCTCTCCGTCATACGGAGTGACAAATCCACTGTCTCGATCCGTGTCAACCCAGACACTTTCGGAGATACCTGTAATGCACCTTTATAGTCACCCGATTCGTTGTGACGTTTGGTACACCCAAAGCATTCCTACGGTATCCGGAGTTACACGATCTCACGGTCTAAGGAAGAGATACTTGACATTGGAAAAGCTCTAGCAAAAGCGAACTACGATCTTTGTGCTATGCTTAGGATTGGGTCTAGTCCATCACGTCATTCTCCTAATGACGTGATCCCGTTGTCAATGACATCTGATGTCCATAGTCAGGAAATCATGACTATCTGTTGACCAACGAGCTAGTCTACTAGAGGCTTACTAGGGACGTATCGTAGTCTATGTATTCACACATGTATTACGATTTCCGGATAATACAGTTATAGCATGAATAAAGACAATTATCATGAACAAGGAAATATAATAATAATGCTTTTATTATTGCCTCTAGGGCATATTTCCAACAATAGATTATAATAAGTTTAACTGAACCTAATTAATTAAGTTAATTAATTTAATTAACTAATTAATTAATATTTTTATTTACTTATTATCAATTCTTTATTCACTGTTTTTTTTAAATGGGTCGGCCCCCATGTGCAAAGGGCTAAGGCCACGGTTTGGTGGCTGAACGCACGCATGGCGCTCGACATGGCAAGCGATGACCTTGGTCGAGGCGCAACGCAGGCGGATGAGGCCCCGGTCGGCGAGGCAGGCCAAGGCATGCGTGCCGTGGAGTCGAGGCGGAACCCGGGCAGAGGGGAATGGGGGGCAAGTGCGACTCGACGGCCATGGCGAAGCGCGACACGGCGCTCAGGCGCGGGCTGGGGCGCGAGCGCATCCGGCGTGGTGACCGCGAGGGGGAGAGAAAGCGGCCGGGGGGATGCGGAGGCTGATGGCCTCACCAGCGTTGGCGCGAAGGGGGGTCGGCGTGGCTCGATGGAGCCTTTGGGGAGGAGGACGGGGACGCGGCATCGTCGCGACGTCGGGGAGGCGGGCGCAGTCCGGCGGGGAGGAGGACAGGGACGCGGCGACGGCGGGGCAGCGTCGGCGGCTTCGGGTCCTCTTGCGGTGGCGGTGGTCGACGATTCCTCGGGCGCGGTCACGCGGGCGAGGTGGGCGGTCTGCATCTTACGCCGAGGCGACGGGGATCGGTGCGGGTCAGCGGGCAGAGGCGGGCGAGGCGGCGACGGTGGCGGCGGCGTCGAAGCGGATGCGGGGCGCACCCGGCCGGGGCTCTGTGGCGGCGTCGCCGGGGGTCGGTGGGTGCCATGGCGGGCGAGGCGGGCCCTGAGCACGGGCAGTGCCCAGATCGAGCGGGGAGGGCGGAGGCTGCGATCCCGATTGGATCGGGAGGAGAGGAGTGGCGTCGTGGGGGGTGGGGATCGGGTGGGGAAATGGGGCGTTCGGGGTTAGGTCACGAGGAGGGGCCATTAGGCCAGGAGAGGTGCGGGCTGGGCCGGCTTTGATTACACGAGGACATCTGGGCCGTGGCCCGGCCGAGAGGTGTTCTCTTTTCTTCGTATTTTGTTTTTCTTAATTTTTCTTTTACCGTTTTACTTTTAGTTTTTCTTTTATTTTAGTTTTAGTAAATTACTAAAGTGGCACCTAAATAGATTTTACAAATTATGCCACTGCCACAATAGTACAATACTTATAACAAATTAGTTTTGAAAATGTTTATTATTTTTAAAGCACTTAAATAATTGTATTTGCTACTGTTTTACTCGTTTTAGAGTATTGAAACATTTTATAAAAGTGTGGTTTCACCACCATAATTACTCATGCATTATTTGGCTCACTCCGAACATTTTAGTTTTAATATTTGAAAACTTTTATTGTTTGCTTGATTTTGAATTTGAAACTCGAATCGGTTTCGATCTAACGCGAGGTTAGCAACAGTAATCGAGGTGACATGGCAACATTAGTGGGGATTACTGTAGCTTAATTACCCGGGCGTCACAGGGCCGGCCAGCGGCGAGTGGAGGGAGGACGGAGGAGGAGGAGGCCGGTACCGAGTCCAACAAGGAGGAGGAGGTGACGGCGGCGCAGAGGGAGGAGGGGCGATGGGGGAGGACCGGCGCGGGGGATTGAGAGGGGATCCAGTCAGTGTGTGACTGTGAGTGGATCGGATTTTGTAGTAAACTTAGCAGTAGCTTATTGCAGAAATGCGCTGCTACTACGCACCGTAGCAGTAGCGCTCGTCGTTATAACACGTTGCTGCTATAACTAGCCTCGCGGCGGCCTCGTGGGAATTATAGCAGTAGCGCTTCTTTGGTAGGCGCTATCGCTATATTTATTTCAGCAGCGAGTTAAGCTCGACCTCGCTACTGCTAATTAGCAGCGGCGCCTTATTTTAAAGCGCGTTGCTGCTAAGATTATGTGTATAGGCTTTTCCCTAGTAGTGTGAAGGCGTGACTGGTATGGTCCTGCGGCGCGGCGGTCGGCCCTGCTTCGCGGTGGCGGCGGGCGGCTCTGCGGTCGGTCGGATCTCTGATCGTCGGCGGCGGCATGGAGGGCCTGTTGGATGGATCGGCTGTACGTGTGGTTTGATCTCCAGTCAAATCTGATCTGGCCGATGGGGCCTGCTCCATGCGTGGCGACGGTGAATTGTGGCGGTCCCGTGCACACGAGGCTGGATGGAGGTTCCTCGAGCGGATTCGGGTGAACACCCTACTCTTGGCTCGTTGACAAGGCCAGCGATGTCGGAGTTTTCTGCGTTGTCCCCTTCTTGAAGGCATCGACGTGGGAAGCTCTGGACCCCGCCACCTCTGGGGGAAACCCTAGATCTGTTGATCGAATTACGACATCACTCTTGTGTCGTATCCCTCTTGGGGTCGTCATTCTTGGAGGCATGCATAGGTTCGAGGGACCAATGGACAACATTTGCGGTGGAGCGGTGTTCCATGTGACGCATCGACGATGTGGAGTCTCGGCGGCGTGGTGCAGCAATGACTCGGCGGCGGATGTGTTATGATGAACGCGCGTAGGGAGGAGGTGTTGTCTGGCATCATGGTGGCGTCGACGGCAGGCCTGACAAGGTCGATGTTTCAGTATCTGCTCTGTAGATGCATCGATGGAAGACGGCGGCGACGACCAATGAGAGTGTGTCGGACCGGTTACGTTTGTGCCCCGGACCTGGTATGTGGCTTGGTTGGGGCCTCCGGATTTAAATATTAGGCTTAGGTGAGAGGTCTGGGTATTCAGCTCACACTTTCTGCACCCCTTCATCAATGGATGAGAATAGCGACAGATGGAGGCTTCAGACATATTGATGTATTACTTTATAAGGCCTTTATAAATAATTAATAAAGCGACTGCATGCATCTCCCGGATGCAGAGGTCGAGGGTCAACCTCCTTTAAATAAAAACCCTTCACTCTTATATGTTGTGCAAATCTTACCCCTATGAGCACTTCAGACACACCGAGTCAATGAAAGTTAAGATTGAAGAAGGTACCACAGACACCCCGCGGTCGATGAGAACGCCGCCTCTGACTAAAGATTATTCTGTCTTAATGAGATGAATAGTGTGTCAAACCCGAGGTTTGATCCATGGTGGGTTAGGGGTACAGCCACCCCACTTAGCTATGCAGCCACGTGTTGTTTCTCTCTTCTTCATTGTTAGTACAACTCCGTGTCAAATGCTTTTCAAAAATATCCACATCTTTTAGATACTAACTAAAATTTTAACATGTTATATATAGAATTTGATTAGAAAAATGTGTAGAATCTGAATGATGCTATTTGAACTGTTAACCATTTTTAAAATGCTATTTAGGGTGCAACCTTAATCGATGGTGCATGATTTCTATGTTTTTCGTACCGTGCCAATTCAATTTGAAGATGAACACCTCAACAAAACTAGATTGGAGACGAAAGAAGCCATCTATAACCATGCATGCACGCTCCAACACAACTTCACAAGGGAAAAAAGTAAGCATATTTATTATTTGTAGAGAAAGGAGAAAGAGAGACGCCTTGTGATTGTCCACATTCAAACACGTTGTGATTGTGTGAGCACTGAAGCCACTGTCTGTGTATGTGTGGGAAGGAGAATAAGCATAGAAAAAGAGAAAAGTCCCATGTGAAGCCTACTAGCGGCCAGGATGGGCGATTGGCACTGGTCTCCTGGCCTGGCAGTTGCGTTCTCGTGCGATTAGCCTATACGTGGATTAGTACGCGAAATTACTAGCCGCCGTTCCATGCCCTTGCACGGCCGGCCGCCTCTGCTCGCTCTTCCCGCCCTGCTGCCGCCGATCTTGTTCATACGGCGACGGCGCCGGCGCCATGCAACCTTTTTCACTTGTCAAATCTTTTGTGATTTTTTTGCGGCTAAAATCTTTCGTATTCAACCAGTGAAAAGTAGCCAAGAATCCAAGGTTTAACACATCAGTAAATCACACCATCTACTAATCTCAATCCTCATCTTGTATCATTGTTGTACTTATACATCATTTTTTTTTGCATTTACTTGTTTCGGTTATATGATTTGTGATGCTACGATTCTATGAAGAATTCCTATCTTCTATGTGTCCTAAAAATTATCGTGATCGTGATGCAGTTTATCTTGTATGAATTCTTATTTCTGATGCAAAACTTTCCTATGTCCAACTTGTCCAATATAGCTAATTGCGAGATTGCAATTCGGCAGCTAAGAATAGAAAAGTGCCACCAAACGCCGTGAAGATTGATTCATTTTTTAAGTTCTCGACCTACTAAAATTGTTAATGAGGCTGATGTGCAAGTTACAAACCTCGGTCCAATTGACACTCACAATCAGCATACGACAGACATGGTAAATGTTACAGAACAAGGAAAAACATGTCAAATAGAGAGCTGCCACCGGACAAGCAAGATAAAGCTCGACACTTCTATATATCTGATGGACAATATCAGGTGGGAAGTGCCCCCTCTATCTTTTAAGCACCAAACGGGACACTTACTTCGGCATTGCATGATCATATCCTTCAAAATAAATTAACATTTAAGTTCTCTTTCAGTGAAATTATTAAGTTTTGGCATCTTATTATTGACAATTGTAGAGGTAAATATAAACTCATACAACTGTATCCATGTTTTGTAGCGTGTAGTACCCCTTCTATTTTTTACGGTGTAGAAAGAAAGTATGAACTTTTATGAACTTGACTTGGCCCCTCCCTATACCAAAATCCTGGCTCCGACCCTGCAGATGAGATGCCATGTATTGAAATAACGGGTGTGGACCTATTAGGGCCTTGAACCATAGTTATTGGGTTAGGGGTGTGGTTATTTTCTTTTTCCGCTGCAACACACGGGTTCTTTTGCTAGTCCTTACTCAAATCAAATCAATCTTACCAAAATCTAGAATATGCTAGGTACGAGGTATATGTCGAACACAATTGGTATTGGACCACTACAATATGTGTGCTCTTATTGCAACGCACGGACAATTATCTAGTATGACTAATTAGATCTCTCAGTTGCTTCTGATGATAATGATCAATGATTTATTTTCTAACTAACGTAACTTATTTTACCTCAAAAGGAAAGGCTTAATCTAAAGTAATAGTGCTTACCTTTTTTTGTGCGCTAATTTGGTCAGCCGTGACTAAGATAATCATTCAGTTGACTGATGACTGATGATGAAATACTACTACTGCTGCAGTGCACTGCTGTGGTCGAGATCACTCCGGCGGTGAACTTTCGAAGTGCAACAACCTACCAAATATGAAGTTTTAAATACAACTGTGGTCGAGATTTGTCCAGCCTACTTTCAAAGTGCGAGTACCTACCAAAATCTGAAGATTTTAAAATTTGTGGATCCAATATCATCTCAGGTAAACAGAGAGATATCCATTTGATTAAAGTTTTAAGGACAGACAATGCAGAAGGGAAGCATGCTGCGGATTGCACTGCCACGCAAGCACATTGACCTGATAGTGCTGGAGTCCTAGTCATCTCCTTGCTACGTGTACTCCATTAGAGTGGAAGTATTAAGAAGTCAGCATCCTAGTTGTCTTAACTGGCGCCTATAAATAGACGCACGTATGCACACACGACCTTCCAACTATCACATTAGCTCAAGCCTTCATCCTTCTACTAGCTAACTTCTCTACTCAACATGGCTTCCATGGGGTTCAGCTACGCACAGGTACATGTAAAGCAAGAGAGGCTGAGGAGGAGGATTAGCGAGGAGGCTTCGGCAGCGACGACGATGGGCAAGTCAATGACCAGAGAAGATGAGAAGAAGAATCAGAGTTTTACTGGTGAAGAGAAGAAGGCAGCTTGCAACACATGGACCGCCGGCGCCAGGAGGGTGCATCCATGTGCATCTTCAACGGCGGCTGCGGCTCCAAAGAAAGGGTGGCCACCGGTGAAGCTGGTGGCCAAGGAACATCCTGTTGGAGTAAGCCACGACGTGTGTGGTCGGGCTCGTCGGACGTGTCGGGTGCGCGCGGGACGGGCGGGACACACTGGTGCCGTCCGACTCGTCGGGTTCGTTGAGCGTGTCGATGGCACGTGGAACGGGCGGGACGTGTGGGACGCAGCAGTGTGGCGTGCGTGTGTAGTGTGTGCGCGCGCGCTCGTGGCAGTAGCATGAGTGTGTACTGGTGGTAGTAGTCAGTTTGTTAGGTGTGGCCGGTGGAGTGGAGCTGTCCGCGTCGTGCGTCAGTGCATGCGTCGGATGGATAAGCTAGCTACTTGTATGGTCCGGTCAAGTCAGTTTGGTAGTGCAGGGATTAGTGGCCACGGCCGGGTCATGTGCGTTGTGGGCATGCAGATCATGTCCGTGCATGCAGCGCGACGGATGCGTGGGTGCTGCGTTTGTTGCCAAGGCTACAAAGCCGTCTCTGTAATCCAGTGAGTTGCGGCTCTGGGAATAGTAACGGGGCTATGAAGCCGGATGAAACTCTAGTGTACTGTATGCTCCTCTTTCTACCTCCATCTATCCGTGTGAGAGAGCGGTTCCAACACATCCTTGCATACATAGTCACTAGATTGTGCCAGAATATATTCTGAGGTTGTGAGTAGTAGTAGTATTTTGCTTTGAAATTGTTTCTGTAATGAAATAAAGTTAAGTTGGTTAAGCTGCTTTGAACTTTCCTTCCTGTACTGTCCCTATAGGACAATACAGTGAAATCACTTTGAAACATGGTTTAGTTTACAAAAAAAAAAAAGCATTGCAGTTTAATTATAGTTTGTGAGTCTCATTTCATTCACTGTCAAATTTCTGAAATTTCACCTCAATATGTCTATAAGTTATTTATAATTATGTCTAAACCAAAACTAAAATAAGATGAAAACATGTTGCAATGTACTCGTGAAATGTCAGTGATTTTTTGTTGCAGTGTAGTTTTGTGAGATGTCATTGAATACTTTGTGAAATGCCTATGGAATGTATCTGTAATCATCAACTGTGAATGGAATAATTGGTTTGTGAACTGTATCTAAAAAATCATGAATTGTATTATTGAAAATGCAATAAAAAAATTACGATTTTTTTGTAGAATATATCTAAATTATTAACTTGCTCTAAAATGTTTTGAAAATAGATATGAATTGCCACTGAGATATTGAAATACAATTAGTGTGAATGAGATGTTATGATTTGTGAATTGTATCTGAAACAATTATACCATCGCATTAGAAAATGTATGAAAACTGTTGTGGAATTTGTTTGAATTTTTTACTTTCTTTGAAATGTACCTTAAATGGTTCTAGAATGGATACCGAACTTTGTCTAACCTGCCTATGAAATCCGATAGAGTAACGGTGAAATGTTAGTGAATTGCATTTGACATTTGAATTAGCAATGTATCTGGAATTGAACAATAAATATTGAATGAGATTTGAAAAAGTTCAAATTTTGAAAATTGAACATCTGATTAAATCTTGAGACCCACCAAATTAATAAAAAAGTCTAAAAATATATTGGATACAGAAAAATATGTAAGAATACTTGAGCTCGAAAATGTAGGTTCGAATCTCCAAGCATCTATTGGTGGCGGATGTTTTGCCGGCACATAGTGTGCACACTTCTCTATATGATTTAATATTAAAAAATCAATTATCAATACTGAACAAATCGATTTAAAAAGAAAGAAAACCCGAGGCCACCCATCTAGGACTTGCCTACTAAGAGCATCTCTAACAACATCTCCACAATCCTACCACAAAATCTATGTCCTTGGACCATATCCACTGGTCGAATAACATGTGACCTGACAAAGAGCCAGTAGCGGAGTTAGAATGATTGGTTGCAACATGGTGGGAATTACGGCAGTGACTATATATGATCACGACCCAATTGCTTATGGTAATGATCAATGGCTGGTTGGCTTAGCAGCTAAGAATCTTTTTTCTAATTAAAGTCACTTTATCTTGCCTCAAAAGGAAAGTCTTATTTTTAAAGTAAAAATAGTGCTACTACCTCTTTTTGTGCGCTAATTTGGTCTGCGGTGAGTAGATATAATATCTTCTAGTTGACTGAAGATAAAATAGGAGCAATACTCCTCCTACGATGTCTGCACCACGATCGACTGCAGTAGTGCACTGCTGTGGTCGTGATCTCTCCGGCGGTGAACTTTCAAAGTGCAAGCACCACCTATCAAATTTGAAGATTTAAATACAACAGTTCGTTACAGTAGCGATCGGCATTTCTCCAGCTTACTCTCAAAGTGTAAGTACCACCTACCAAATCTGAAGGTTTTAAAATCTTTGGATCCAATATCATCTCGGGGAGACGGAGAGATATAATACATTTGATTAAAAGTTTAAGCACAGATAATGTAGAAGTGAAGCATGCAGTGGATTGCACTGCCAGGCAAGCAAATTAATAACCTGATGGTGCTGTGCTGGAGTTCTAGTCATCAACTTCTCTGCTTTTAGGAGCACTGGCAAGTCCAACCCTGCTTGCCTATGATCCACCTGAGCATCTTTAGTCGACCGTCAAAACTGGTTAACTCTTTAAATTTTTATATTGAAGAGTTAAACTAGACCTATCTGAACCCTTAAGGGTTTAGCTCCTCGATTATTTTAGAAGAGTGCTCCCTCAGTTCACAAATTTGAGAGAGCAAAATCAATTCTTAGAAAAATATTACTTCCTCTCAGGCGACTGCCTCTCTCTATTGCTCAGTCGCTTGCACGTCAACGCCGCCTCCGCCGTGTTCCTTTCCTCTAACGACCAACCTGCACCGGCCAACACCCTGCAGCCCCACCGACCTCCAGCCGCCAAATTCCGATGATCTAGTTTTCCTTCATTTTTTCATCTTTTCCATCTTCTCCGGCCATGACGGCGCTCCTCCCCCTTGTCTCCAGCCCACCAATGCTCCTCCCATCGTCCCCTGGGCACTAGCAAAGGTGAAACATGCGCAGAGAAACACCTACAAAGAGAAAATTCAAGGTATAGGAAGAAACTTATAGTGAAAGGTGGCCGCCATCACCGATTTTCATGAATATTTGCGTTCTGAACCACGCAATCATGCCACTAGGAGAAGGATAAGCAGAAGAACCCATTCGGACAAAGTAACGCCCAAGACAAGGCCTATAGAATGAGAGAGCACCTTATTTATTTTCTCACCTTTTATTAGGCAAACTAGATACAACCTATTATAATAGTTGCATGATAATGTGTTGGCTCATGAAATGCCATATTTTATCAACAATCTAACAAACAAACGGTTGAAGATGCCCTAAATGTACCAACTAAGGGCGTGGCTGAAAGTGCAATCATGCCCTTGAATCATATTTTGATGTTGATGACAACACATATGCTCGGGACTAATCATGTTTATCAAGTATATCTCAGGATTGTGTTCCAAAGACCGTATGCATGGATCATGACTAGGGACAAAAAGCATATAACTCAAGAATGGAGATACAAGGTGTTAACTTCATTTATGGTTTGTTCTTGAGTATAGGGATCCCGCACTATTAAGAGGGGATCGATGGATCTGTGAAAAACTTGCTCAAAGCTGGTATCTATATACCTTACCTACGGACGTCCGGTCCTTCCTGATTGCCCGGACGTCCGGACGCTTCCGGACGTCCGACACCTTCTAACAGAAACATTTTTACGGATGTCCGGAACCCTCCGGACGTCCGACACCATCGCATCAGAAACTTTCTTACGGATGTCCGGCCCCGCTCAGACGACCGTATCCTGTACACTGATTTGTGAGTCACACTTTTTGCCGAAACACTTTTGCGGACGTCCGGAACTCTCCGGACGTCCGACACTTTCACATCAGAAGCACTCTTACGGATGTCCGGGCCTGTTCGGACGACCGTATCCTGTACATTGTTTTGTGGGTCACACTTTTCACAGCGGTCGGTCTTCCGATGACGGTCGGACGTCCGGACCCATTTGGGCCTCCGGACGACCGACGTTCTCGGACGTCCGGCCATCCTGCACCCCAAACGGTCACCTTTTCCCACCATATATATACTCCTTCCCCTAGCTCGGGTTGGTGTTGACCATTCACTTTGAACAAATCCTAGAACACTTCACTCACTCTCTCTCAACTCTCCACACCAAATCTTAGATCCCCAAGGGGTTTGAGAGCTCTGAAAAGAAGTTGTCCGATCAAGTGATAGATCCTCTTCTCCTCCTTCTTTGCACCCAAGGAATTCATGATTTGAGCAAGTCTTGAGCAAATCCCCATTGATCTTATTACTCTTGGAGGTTGGAGACTCCTAGGCGGTAGGAGTCTTTGGAGAGGAATCGACTTTTGTGATTACCCCCGGATAAGTTTGTGAGGGTTTGGAGACCACCCCAAGGTCTACCACTAGTGGTTGAGAAACATCTTCGTGGTGTTGTCTCAAAGGGAGAATAGGGTGAGCCTTCGTGGCGTTGGTGTGCCTTCGTGGTAACATCCACCTCTCTAACGGTGACTAGCTTCCTCCAAGGAAGTGAACATCGGCATACATCCTTGTCTCCCGGAGTTGCGGTTATTCCTAACCCTAACTCTATACTTGTGGTTACTTGTTTTGGTTTGCACTTACTTACATCATATTGTGCTTGCTCACTTATATGCTTGTGTTTGCTTACCTAGTACTTCGTACCTATTAGCAATTGTTAGGCTCACTTTCATATTCCGCACTATTGCCTAAAATTGCTAAGTAATAATTAAAATTTGTAATTGTACCTATTCACCCCCCCTCTAGGTCCATCTCGATCCTTTCAATTGGTATCAGAGCCTCGTGCTCTATTCTTGTGGCTTAACCGCCCTAGAGCGAGATGAACCCAGATGGGACCCCCTGGTTGTAGATCCTAAGGATAAAGGCGGGGCTTCTTCAAGTCAAGTCCTTTACGTCGGAGGATCTAGAACGAACCCTTGCTAAGCAAAAAGAGGAGCATGATGCTTCTCTTGAGGCCTTGGTCCAAATGAGATTAGCCACGTTGTCCTCGGTGCTTGCACCACTCTCGGGTGGTGCTGCCTCAAGGCCAATCGTGCCTACTCCATCACTTGGTCAACAACCTCCTAACAATGAACACGAAAGTGTTCCTTGGCTTTATGCAAGACCTCAGGTTGAGAAACCAAGATATAATCCTCAAGGCAGTCCTCCTTTGCTTAGTGCCACTTCCGATTTTCCTTTGTGGAGAGTTGCTATGCAGGACCATCTTCGACATGGAAACGATGAGATGTTGGAGATCTTGGAGTATGGCTATCATGTGGTTGATCCAAAGAACCCCACTCCAAGAGAAATATATGACAAGAACCTCAATGACACTGCAATCATGTGGATAAGGAGAGGCTTGGATGAAAAGCAAAGGAGACCATTCATACACATCACAAGTGCCAAGGAACTATGGGAGGCTGTTGTAAGATCCAAAAGCGGCACCTCTACCCTCCTGAGTGCTCAATATGAAATTGCCAAGGGCAATTGCAAAACTTTGGTATGGAGAAAGGTGAAACCCCCAATCAACTCCATGAGCGTCTCATGACACTCACTGCCGATATTGAGTCATGTGAGTGTGACAAGACACAAGATGGATTCAACATGACTAAGAGGTTCCTTGTGGATAAGTTACTCCATGCTCTTGCTCCATTTCACCATCAAATGGTGTGGGACATAAGACAACACCATACCTTCAAGGAAATGACTACAGATGACATCGTATCCACCTTTCAACTATATGAAGAGTCAAAGACTAATGCCACAAAACATCTTGCCATGCATGGTTCTCCATCATCAAAGATCAATCTTGCATTGAAGGCCAAGCATGTATGTGAAGATGAACAAAGTGAAGAAGAAGAAGAGGATGACGAAGATGGTGATGAGATTGAATCGTGAGGGCCCTACATATGAAGACATGGCTCTTTTGTCAAGAAGTTTAAGCGGGTAAGTTCAAGGGAAGATTCCAAAAGAAGAAAGTAAGAAAATGCTACAACCTGTGAAGAAACCAATCACTTCTCCAACGAAGTGCCCTTATGAGAAGAGAGAAGATAAACCAAGGTTTCCCAAGACCTTTCCCAAGAAGAAGTTACCAAATCCTTTGAACTCCAAGCTCAAGAAGAGAGATGGAAAGGCAATGGTTGCTCAAGAAGAATCTGATCCGGATGATGTTAGTGGTGTTGCGGAGTGGCTCAAGACTCTCAAAACACCTTTGAGGTTAGTAAACAAGAATGGTGATGTGGTCACCTACAACTACATGAAAGATTACAAGGGCAACGCTCACAAATGCCTAATGGCAAAGGCCATGGTTGAAGAAGAAGAGGACCAAAGCTCTTCTGACAAGGTCAAGGTAACTCCACGATCAAATCCTCCTCTTTTCACGCCTTCCACTTCTAGTGATGAGTATCTTGATGCGGAGGATAGTCATGAGGATGATGATCTAACCAATCCTATGCTTGCTAAACTCAATAAGTTCATGTGCTCCCTCAAAGGAAGGAAGCTCACTATGTTTCAGATGCTTATGGAGATGGTGAGTAAGTACACCATCTCCATTAAGGAACTCAAAACCCTCGTCATTGAGGAAAAGGAAAATATGAAATCCTTGAGCGGAAAGTCAAATATGAGGAAGCACGAAATGATGAACTATGTTTAAAAATTGGTACAAATATTGATGTTCATACTAAAGATCTTGCCTCCTTGAAATGGCTATTGACTCCTGTGAAGAGTTGATGAATGATAAAAGTAAGCTTGCAAAGTCTCATGCCTCTCTCACTAAGGATTGTGAGCTTCTATCCATGTCTCTCAAGACTAAGGAAGAAGAGCTCACCCTTCTTACAAAGAGTTTTGAGACACTCAAACTTAATTATCTTGAAACTCTAGCCAAGGCTTACTCATCTCCTATTATAAATGTTGATGCATGTTCTACTAACTCTAGTAGTGATCTAGCATCCATCCTTGAGGAGAATCGGTTTCTCAAAGCTCAAATCGAGAAAGGGATCATGACATGTGCTCAAGGGCAAAAGAACCTTAACGAGGTGTTGAGCCAACACAATGAAGCGTTCATTAAAGAGGGACTTGGGTTTGACCCAAGCACAAGCAAGAAGAAGACGTCCTCCCAAAATTGCACCACCCCTTTAAAAGAAACCTTTGTACGAGAAGGACACAAGGAGAAAGGTAAGGCTGT
Source organism: Aegilops bicornis (assembly GCA_021605145.1). Lineage (NCBI taxonomy): Eukaryota > Viridiplantae > Streptophyta > Magnoliopsida > Poales > Poaceae > Aegilops > Aegilops bicornis. The sequence goes on along the minus strand of CM038673.1, from coordinate 129,211,316 downwards.
TAGTGGGAAGGCCACAAGGGGCATGCCCACTCTCAACAAGCCAAAAGAGTTCATGCCTCCATCCTATGTACTGCGTAAGACTAAGGATGGAGAAGTTTATCTAAAGTTTGTTGGCCCCCAAAAGGCATTTCGTTTTATGCTATTTGGGTCCCTAAGACCCTTGTGACTAACTTGAGAGGTCCCATTGTAAAATGGGTGCCTCTAACCAAGTAATAATTGTGTGTAGGTAGCTTTCTCGGTGGAGTAAAATGGGTGATTGATAGTGGATGTACAAATCATATGACCGGAGATAGCAAATTGCTCTACGATTTCATGGAAGCTATTCAACCATTTATGAGCATTATGTTTGGTGGAGGATCAAAAGGACAGTACTTGGGTTGGGTAAGGTGGCTATCACAAATGACATGTCTCTTGCAAATGTCATGCTTGTCCAATCCCTTAAATATCATTTGTTTCTCTGTCCGCCAATTGGCGTCATTGGCTATGATACACTATTTGGACTAACGGATGTGAAAGTCTTTAAGAGAGATACTCTCGAAGTGGCCTTTGTTGGAGAGTTGGATGGCAACCTTTACACGGTTGATTTCTCGAAAGAGAGCACATTCCATGCAACTTGTCTAATGGCCAAGGCCGACAAGAGGTGGCTATGGCATCGCCGGCTAGCCCATGTCGGCATGAGGAATCTCCAAGATCTCTTAAAGGGGAATCACATCCTTGGACTAACAAATGTCTCTTTTGAGAAAGATCGTGTAATGCGGTGCATGTATAGCCGGAAGCAACATCAATCAAAGCACCCACCCAAGAATATTGTTTCTACTTCAAGGCCTTTGGAGCTCCTTCATGTGGATCTCTTTGGGCCTCCTTCATGGGATAGTCTTGGTGGGAAAAAGTATGGACTTGTCATTGTTGATGATTACTCAAGATATACATGGGTGTTTTTCCTCAAGTCCAAGGACTAAACGAAGATCACTTTCATTGACTTTGCCAAGCAAGCACAACGCAAGTTTGACAAAGAAATCTTGGCAATAAGAAGTGACAATGGATCTGAGTTCAAAAACTATACCTTGGAAGAATTCCTTAGTGATGAAGGGATTGAGCATCAATATTCAGCTCCATACACTCCTCAAAGAAATGGTGTAGCCGAAAGGAAGAACCGCACACTTGTGGAGATGGCAAGGTCCATGTTGGATGAATACAAGTCACCACATAGTTTACGGGCGAAGCTGTCAACACCGCATGTCATGCATCAAACCGGCTTTTCCTCCGCATACGATATTGGAAAAGACTCCATATGAGCTGCTAACTGAAACAAGCCAAATGTCAAGTACTTTCGTGTATTTGGGTGCAAATGTTTCATCCTCAACAAAAGAGAAAGGTTAGGAAAATTTCAATCCAAAACAATTGAGGGTATATTTGTTGGCTATGGATCAAACTCTCACGATATAGAGTCTACAACAAATCCAATGGATGTGTGGTAGAAACTTGTGACGTGGTGTTTGATGAATTTAATGGCTCCCATGGGGAGCAAGTTGATTTAAGTGATGTAGGTGAAGAAGATTCTTCTCAAGACATTTTGACCATGGGTGTTGGTGCACTTCTTCCTATGGAACAAGAACCTCATGATGATGAAGAAGAAGATAGAAGTCTCACACATCATCAAACTACTTCAACACTCATAACACCACAAGCCCCTATTGCTCAACCGATACCTTTAGCCCAAGTTGAAAAGGATGATCAAGCTTCTCCTCATGACAATCTTCAAGAAGAAGAACAAGAAAGTCCAATCATTGATGATGAACCTCAACTAATGCAATATGAACAAGAAGATCTTCCTCCACACATTAATGATCCATATGTTGAGGATGTGGACGATGGACATGAAGTTGAACCTCGTGAAACCCTTACCTCTATCATGCCACGAGTGGCGGTCGTGTTGATGTTGACAAAATACTCACCGGCATATCGGAAGGTAGAGTCACTCGTAAACACTTGACCAACTTTTGTGCTCACTTCTCTTTTGTGTCTAGTTTTGAACCCATCAAGGTACAAGATGCATTGATAGACAACGATTGGCTAGTTGCTATGCAAGAAGAGTTGAACAGTTTTGAACGCAACCAAGTGTGGTCGTTAGTCAAGAGGCCACCTACCGAACACAACGTCATTGGAACAAAATGGATTTTCAAGAACAAACAAGATGAGAATGGTGTAATCATTGAAACAAGGCAAGGTTAGTGGCACAAGGGTACTCACAAGTTGAAGGTTTGGACTTTGGTGAGACCTTTGCCCCCTGCTGTCTGCCTTGAATCCATTCGCATCTTACTTGCTTATGCTGCTTTCAATGGTTTTACATTACATCAAATGGATGTGAAGAGTGCTTTCCTTAACGGTCCTCTACAAGAAGAAGTATATGTATCACAACCACCTGGGTTCGTTGATCCCGATCACAAAGACTATGTGTATAAACTTCATAAGGCTTTGTATGGCCTCAAACAAGCACCTCGTGCTTGGTATGATCATCTTAAGAAGTTTTTACTCGATGATGGTTTTGTGAGAGGGTGATCGATCCTACTCTTTTTACTAAGAGGGATAAGGGTGATTTGATCTTATGCCAAATCTATGTAGATGATATCATTTTTGGTTCTCCTAACATTCATTTGTGCAAGAAGTTTGCGGCTTCAATGACCAAGAATTTTGAAATGTCACTCAATGCGGATTTGAAGTTCTTCCTTGGTTTTCAAATTCAACAATTTCAAGAAGGAATTTTCTTGTCCCAAGCAAAGTACCTCAAGGATATCCTAGAGAAGTTTGGTATGTCCGATGCTAGTCCATGTAAGACACCAATGCCAACCAAAATAACACTCATCGAAGACACAGACGGTATCCCCTTGACCCATCTAAATACCGCTCTATGATTGGTTCATTGCTTTATCTTTGTGCATCTAGACCGGACATCATGTTTAGTGTATGCATGTGTGCTAGATTTCAAGCTTCCCCTAGGGAAAGTCATCATAAAGGCGGTTAAGCATATTCTTAGATACCTTGTTCACACCCCAAAGTTGGGTCTATGGTATCCCAAGGATGCTAAGTTTGATCTCATTGGATACACGGATGCGGATTGGGCCGGAGACAAAGTGGATCGTAAGTCCACCTCCGGTGCATGTCAATTTCTTGGACGCTCTTTGGTAAGTTGGTCATCAAAGAAACAAAATTGTATTGCCCTCTCTACCGCAGAAGCTGAATACATTGCTGCCGCCAGTTGTGCAACTCAGTTACTATGGATGAGGCAAACTTTGAAGGATTATGGTATCACCTATAGACATGTGCCTCTTTTATGTGATAATGAAAGTGCTATCAACATTGCTGAGAACCCCAAGGATCATCTCCGCACCAAACACATTGATATTAGATATCACTTCTTGAGAGATCATGTTGAGAAAGGCGATATTCACATTGATCACATTGGGACAGATTTGCAACTGGCAGATATTTTCACGAAACCATTGGATGAAGCAAGGTTCTGTCGACTTAGGCGTGAACTTGGTATCTTGGAGCTTGACAACATTATGTGAAATCTCGTACTCATCCATGCTTAAACTTAATGTCTAGTCGTGATGTAGGCATATATTTAGGGGGAGACACTCAATTCATGAGTTCTCTCACCTTACATAATGCATAAATTGAACAAACACTCTCAAAGTTATCATAGTTTAATATGATGGAGTAGTTTATGCTTATGATTGAGTAAGGTGGGATCTGATTTCCTACATAAATAAGTTTTACTGAAAAAAAAATGTGTTTTCCTCATCATCATTATCAGCCCTCCTGTTCAAACTTCTAGCTCCGGACGTCCGGAGGGTCCCGGACGTCCGTATCCTCTACTCTGGTTATTTTCGACCGGTCGTCCGGCCTCGCCGGACGTCCGTAAAAACCACTCTGGATTCACTCAAGTTTGGCCTAGCAAATGAAGCCTCGGACGTCTGGAAGACACCGGACGGCCGTAAGAACCATTACATCACAAGATGCCCGGTCGTCCGACGCCATCGGACGTCCGTAAAAATCATTCTGGTTAACTCAAATTTGGCCTAGCAAATGAAGCCTCGGACGTCCGGAAGACTCCGGACGTCCGTAAAAACCACTCTGTTACAATATGCCCGGTCGTCCGACGCCATCGGACGTCCGTATAAGTGACCTGTTATCCTTCGTTCGATGGTCCCGACTCGGTCGTCCGTCATTTCCGGATGTCCGTCGCACATTAACTCCGGACGTCCGGAGGCCCCGGACGTCCGTGCGTTCCTCTACGCTGGTCTATATATATCGCGCCTAGGTTTTCTTAGTCAACCGCCGCCGCCGCGTCACGCTTCTCGATCGCAGCCGCCGCCGTTTTCTGCCGTGCGGGCCCTCCTCGCGACCGCCCGCCGCCGTTCCCCTCGCCGGGGTGTCTCCCCGCCGCGGATCTGACTCGCCGTCCGGCCCGTCCAGCCGTTCTGCTCGGGGCTTCTCCCCGTCCGTTCTTCGATCCGGTACGTCGTTTGGATCCTCCGTGCTCTTCCTCGCCTAGTAGGGCAAACCCCCCCTTCCTCTTCACTTGTCACCCTGGTCTATGGAGGGGTGTTGACATGCGCTTTCCTTCTCCCCTAGGTCCTGATGCCTCGGTCCAAGCAATCCATACGCAAGCAAGTCGCCGGAGGGCGGGCGCGTCCGTCTCGTCGTGGTGGTTCCAACGACTCCGAGGAGGAAGACCGCCCTCGGAACGCGTGCCGCTCGTCCTCACAGCTCGTCGAGTGATTCCTCTTCGGAGGGTCAGATTTTGAGGATGAGCTTGAAGAGGTGGAGCCGTCCCCGATGATTGGCGTTCGTGTCGCTGCCCCCAAGCCCGGCACTCGTCGTCCAACATTTCAACCTCCTCCTCCTCCGGTGCAACCCCACGGTGATGCCCGTCACATCTCCCTTGAGCCTCCACCATCACTAGGCCGTCATGTTAAGCGTTTCAATGAAGTCCCCAAATCTTCATATCTCAAATTGCGTCGTGATGTAGATCAATTTACTGTTGCTAGGGATTCTCAGGATAGTCGTTTTCGCACGAATGTCCAAGCCGACATCTTCACCACGATTGTCATTCCTAAAGGCTTGTCACTTCATGTTTGCATCGATCTTGAGCACATTCGCACTCATCCGGAGAAATATCCGGGAGCCATTGAGCTCATTGAGTCGTCAAACCTAGCTGCCCCATTCGCCTTTCAACACGATTTTAACCAGCTGCCATCCATCAGTTTTATGCCACTTGTTACTTTGCTCCCGATAACACCGTCACATGGATGACCTCCGACATCGCTCTCACAAAGCATCTTATGCTGAGTTTGTCACCGCACTTGGATTTCCCGACACCGGGTTCAAAATCCACAAAGATGACCCCAACCATAAGCCCAAAGGCATTGCGGTCTGTCTTGGATCTCCTTAGACCCATATCATCTTTGTCTAATACTGAAAAACAAAAGGGTCTAAACCAAGTCTCTATTTGGCGTTTCCCATTCAACATCATTTATCGCTGTGTCATCCGCACCATTTATCCCAAGATGGGTGACAAGGGTTCTGTAGCAGCCATCGCATTGATCTCATGCATCGCCTTTACACATCTCCTAAAGGGAAGATAAATGTTCCACACTTTCTATGGCATGAGATTCGCTGGCTAGCTTCCAAAGACAAGCGGCTTTTCCTCATGCACCTTTTCTTCATGCATTTATAGAGAGTGTAGCTCCCTTTCCCATTGCACGCACTCATATACATGAGAGATGGGTCATCCCACCTCACATGGCAGCTGACCATGTTCCTCCTTCTCCCGCTACTGCTACTCACACTGCCGCTAGTTTTCCCTCGCACGCTCACCATCCTCATTCCAGTGATGCCTCCTTTGGGCGCATTGCTCGCTTTTCTTGGGAAGGCCCATTCAGCCATGATGAAGATGTTCACCTTCCATTGCTCCCAACACCACGATGTGGTCACTCGCATGGTCACTTCCAAGAACGCTCAAGGCTCGTCTGCGAGACTCAAAGCGATATGATGTGAGTGACGATGAGCGTCTTCCTGCAGAACCCCCTTCTGATTTTGGTTTTCCCTCCGGTCCTGAGTGGGCTGATTTCTTTGACGAGACAGGTGGCAGTGGTGGTCATGATGATGATGATGAGGATGAGCTTTAACACTATCATATCATTCCCTTCTTTGTTTTTTTTTGGATACTTGATGCCAAAGGGGGAGTAGGCTCCATATGCATTACTCTAGCTCATTATGTAATCGAAACCTATGTTAGGAGTAGTGTGTTGAACTATGTTATGAGATTGTTGAACTATGTTATTGAGTTTGTTAGTTTGGTGAATCTATATGAATTGATCTATATGAAGTGATCCAAATATGTTATTGAGTTTGTTAGAGTTTGTTAGTTTGGTGAATCTATATGAATTGATCTATATGAAGTGATCCAACTATTGTGGCATCAGTTTGAGGGGGAGCCCTCTCGCTACTCGCTATCTATTCTTATTATGGTTATTATGGTTATTGAGCTCCACAACAAATACTTCCGATTACTATTATGAGTATGCATATGAGTTGTCATCAACTACCAAAAGGGGAGATTGAAAGTGCAATCATGCCCTTGAATCATATTTTGATGTTGATGACAACACATATGCTCGGGACTAATCATGTTTATCAAGTATATCTCAGGATTGTGTTCCAAAGACCGTATGCATGGATCATGACTAGGGACAAAAAGCATATAACTCAAGAATGGAGATACAAGGTGTTAACTTCATTTATGGTTTGTTCTTGAGTATAGGGATCCCGCACTATTAAGAGGGGATCGATGGATCTGTGAAAAACTTGCTCAAAGCTGGTATCTATATACCTTACCTACGGACGTCCGGCTCTCTACGGACGTCCGGTCCTTCTGATTGCGGACGTCCGGACACTTCTGGGCGTCCGACACCTTCACAATGTAAACATTTTTACGGACGTCCGGAACCCTCCGGACGTCCGACCCCATCGCATCGAAACTTTCTTACGGATGTCCGGCCCTTTCGGACGACCGTATCCTATACACTGATTTGTGAGTCACACTTTTGCGAAACACTTTTGCGGTCGTCCGTAACTCTCCGGACGTCCGACACTTTCACATCAGAAGCACTCTTACGGATGTCCGGGCCTGTTCGGACGACCGTATCCTGTACATTGTTTTGTGGGTCACACTTTTCACAGCGGTCGGTCTTCCGATGACGGTCGGACGTCCGGACCCATTTGGGCCTCCGGACGACCGACGTTCTCCGGACGTCCGGCCATCCTGTACCCCAAACGGTCACCTTTTTCCCACCACATATATATACTCCTTCCCCTAGCTCGGGTTGGTGTTGACCATTCACTTTGAACAAATCCTAGAACACTTCACTCACTCTCTCTCAACTCTCCACACCAAATCTTAGATCCCCAAGGGGTTTGAGAGCTCTGAAAAAGAAGTTGTCCGATCAAGTGATAGATCCTCTTCTCCTCCTTCTTTGCACCCAAGGAATTCATGATTTGAGCAAGTCTTGAGCAAATCCCCATTGATCTTATTACTCTTGGAGGTTGGAGACTCCTAGGCGGTAGGAGTCTTTCGGAGAGGAATCGACTTTTGTGATTACCCCCGGATAAGTTTGTGAGGGTTTGGAGACCACCCCAAGGTCTACCACTAGTGGTTGAGAAACATCTTCGTGGTGTTGTCTCAAAGGGAGAATAGGGTGAGCCTTCGTATGCGTTGGTGTGCCTTCGTGGTAACATCCACCTCTCTAACGGTGACTAGCTTCCCTCCAAGGAAGTGAACATCGGCATACATCCTTGTCTCCCGGAGTTGCGGTTATTCCTAACCCTAACTCTATACTTGTGGTTACTTGTTTTGGTTTGCACTTACTTACATCATATTGTGCTTGCTCACTTATATGCTTGTGTTTGCTTACCTAGTACTTCGTACCTATTAGCAATTGTTAGGCTCATTTTCATATTCCGCACTATTGCCTAAAATTGCTAAGTAATAATTAAAATTTGTAATTGTACCTATTCACCCCCCCCCCCCTCTAGGTCCATCTCGATCCTTTCAGTGGCTAACAATCAATCAACTGAAAATTGATTTTGGCCAGTCGATCATATTGGACCGTCTAATGTAAAATCAATAGCAAGATCGTCTTCTCCAACCTCCGACTCATCTCCCTCCTCTCACCAGCTCGCGTACCACCAGCCGAGCCACCTGCTGCTGCCCCTTGCGACCGCCTCGCTGCCTCGCCCTCCTATGAACCGCCTCCACCTCCGGTCTTGCCGCCGCCCCCGGCCATCCCTCTAAACCCGGGCGATGACTAGTTTTTCTCTGGCGAACTTGCACCACTACCGTGCTACCGCCCCCACTACCGTCGTGCTACCTCCCCCACGCCCACCCTAATATAGCTGATGGGGTAGCCTGCCAGCGAGCTTCTTCCTCCTGTCCGACGGTTTCTCCCTTCTAGTGAAATTGACTGACCCAAAATCAAAACTCAGGCGACTGGCATGTAGTTATTGTGACCAACAAATCATGTGCATGACATCAGTCGGGTCGTGCAGGCGCCACATGCCCCATTAGGCCCCACACACGTCACACTTGATCCCATTTTGAGAAGCATCTTGGACCCTCGACCACATCCTCCAGCTCTCTCTGTCTCCCCCCCCCCCTCTCTCTCTCTCTCTCTGTGTGTGTGTGTGTGTGTGTGTGTGTGTGTGTGTGTGTGTCTCCTCTGCTCCCGCCAGATCGAGGGTCCCCACCTTAGATCTCCTAGCTTTATCCTTATCTTCCGTCTCATCCTACTCCATCGACATATGGGAGAGGCGGTCCGGCTACCCCCCTCAATGGAGTCGCACTGGCCCCAAGCGGTATTGTATAGCTATCGTTGCGCTCCCATGCTGCAACGTCATCTCCTGCGCTGCATACCCGCCCGCTCGGACATGCTCGCCGCATGTTTCTGCCAACCTGGTCGCCCGCGCTGCAAATCAGCCATCCTTTTGCGTGAATCAAAGTGCGACAGACCACCACATGCTGCCGCATCTGCCATGCTCACAACCAGCTTTGCTGCAAACATGGGTGCAATGTTATGCAAGCTAAAGGTAACCGCAGCATGATCCATGTTCCAACGAAGACTGCGACATAGTCCATGTTGCACCCTACGTGTTTGCAACACCATGCAAGCTCGAGGTGACCGCAACATGGTCCATGTTACTCAAATTTGAGTTTGTGGCCTTGCATATAAAAATGGAGTACAATGGATGACTGTGACATGATTCATGTTGCGATGATCCGGCGGCTACACGAGACACGTCCAGCGGCTCGCAACCCAGTTGACCTTTGCCAAAGAACACCTGACCAAACACGCAGCGAGGTCTTTATTGTGTGCGATTAATTTAATCAGAGGCGACTAGCTATAATATCTTCCCAGTTGACTGCTGTAGTGCACTGTTGTGGTCGAGAACTCACCGGTGGTGAACTTCCAAAGTGTGACAACCTGCCAAATCTAAAGTTTTAAATACAACGGTTCGTTACGCTAGTGGTCGATATTTCTCCAGACTACTTTCAGAGTGCGAGTACCACCTACCGAATCTGAAGTTTTTAAAATTTGTGGGACCAAAATCATCTCGGGAAGTCGTAGAGATGTCCACTTGAGATTTTAAGGACAGACAATGCAGAAGTGAAGCATGCAGTGGATTGCACTGCCAGGCAAGCAAATTATTAACCTGATGGTGCTGTGCTGGAGTCCTAGTCATCGCCTTCTCTGCTTTTAGGAGTAGTTATACTAGTATATTGGCAATGGCAAGTCCACCCCAGTTTGCATACGATCCATCTAAACCGGCAAAGGAGATGTGCCCATAGAAATTAAGAAGCCAGCACACGGTTCACACCCCAATAATTCCCACTGGTGCCTATAAATATACGCACGTATGCACACACCAACAACCACAATCACATCAACTCAAGCCTTCATCTTTCTAGCCATCTTCTCTCCTACAGTCCTACTCAGCATGGCTTCCATGGGGTTCAGCTATGCACAGGTACACGTGAAGCAAGAGAGACTGATGAGGAGGATGAGCGACAGCAAGAGGGCTTCGGCAACGGCGACGGTAGACAAGTCGATGACCCGAGAAGAAGAGAAGATGAAGGAGCATTTCATGGGTGAAGAGGAGAAGAAGGCAACTTGCAACTCATGGACCGCCGGGAGGGTGCATCCGTGCCCATCTTCCCCAGCGGCTGCAGCACCAAAGGGTGGGCACCGATGAAGCTGGACGGTCATGGGGTAGTATTTTGCTATGTGGTACTCCCTGTGTTAGTGATCTAAACGCTTTTATAT